>VUYV01000102.1:1453920-1532990 GCA_008711295.1 Anarhynchus alexandrinus | reverse complement strand
TTTCCCGATGCCTTTCCACCTCCAAACCTTTCTTTTTTTTTTTTTATTTTATTTTCCCCCCCCCCCCCCCCCCCAATTCCTTCCTCTAGAAATATCAGTGGATCTTTTCTTTCTTTTGTACCATGTGTAATCCTTTATCCTAACATATTTTGAATTAATATAAAATTGTTCCCATTAACTTTAACATTTGGTACTTGGCTATTGGGTAAATACTTACATATATTTCCAACAGTTTCATGGATACTGAGTTCACAGGATAAGTCAGGGAGCAATTTCTTGAGAAAATCCTTGGGAAGAATCAAAACCTCTTTTCTTTTTATCACATATCACCACATTGATGTAGCATAACGTAGAAATGATACTAGCAGGCTATCATGAGAACAGTTGATCAACTGACAGTAACAGAAATGTATGCACAGTATATGGAAAAAAAATTGAAGGTGATTGAGATATGAAACATATATAGAAGAAATTGAATTCTCCATTTTTTATTCTGTTTCTTGAGGAAAGAGCAAGGTTTGATTCATAGCACAATTAGGAAAACAGAAGGAAATTCTTCACACTGCAGGTGGTAACACTTTGGAAAACTGTTCATAATGTACACAAAGTAAAATCCCAGTCTTGAGGACAAACCCTGATCCAGCTCTGTTTTTTGAATGCAGTTGAATATCACCTCATATTCTCCATACATATGTTTTCATGGCTAGACTAACTGTTACAGAACCATGAATGCACACACCGATGTGCTTACATTTTATTTGTGCTGAACCACTAGTTACTTTAAATGCACGTAGTTCTTTCAAAGTTTATATACCTATGCTGATTTATGCAATTGCGAGACCTGACCTACAATGTCTAATTTGTTTTGAGTACTAAGAGATGTAGATTTTTATAGTTCAGTCTTAAAAAGCATGTCAGTAGTGGTACTCATTGTAGTAGAAAATATTATTCACATTTTCTGCACGGTGGTCACATGTATTAGTTATTGCTGGTAACCACAAAAGGTCTGTTGGTGATGTATTGTCTGTGTGTAACTTCCATGTGTTAAATGTAAACAACTCACTGAATTATAGTGTAACTCCTAGATGCAACCAATCAATTAGAAAATATTCACTATGATATTCACTATGTGGATGAGTTTGGTGAATCAAAGTTGTTGATAAAATTGTCAACAATTCAGTCTTGCTCTTCCCAATACAGAGTTCACAAACTCAGAAGTGCTTAGTATTCAGTATTCAACAATGGATATTTATATTTTGTCTTCTGCATTCTTAGGAAACGTCATCTCTTCTGAAATTACTCCTCTGATATATAAAAAAACAATGTGTAGTTAACTTACAAAAACCCCCAAAACCTAACCTATCTTTCAAAAGCATAGTCATTTTTAAAGTGTCAATATCCAGTCTAATCTTGAATAAACACATGTACATGTATAAATTCAGTTACATGAAGAAGAGGTAACAAAGACCATGATGAAAGACAGAATTTCTTCCTTCTCCCCAATGAGTCAGGGGCATGCTTTCTTGGGAAAGCAGCCTGTGATGCTTCAGTCAGAACAGGGCATATACTTCCTACATGTTGCACAGCGTTTTTTCTCCAGCACCCTACATCCAATATGTAAGGTAAGGGAGTCAGAAAGAAACCACAGCGCTGTCACTGATGATACTGCAACAGGAAAATGGGAGACACAGCAATATTTAGGGGAGAAATCCTGAGCATTACGGTTAAGTTACACCTGCAGAAAAATGGCTGCAAAGTTCAATAAGCATTTCTGCTCTGTGTTTAGAAAGAAGCAGGTTGATGTACTTTTACCTCAGAAGAATGATGAAGTGCTTTCCAATCCATGATGAATGGAAAAAATAGAATCCAAAAGTTGAACATGGTTATTTCTAGTAGGATTTTACAGGGACACAAACCAGCCGATGATAGTCACCATTCTCCTCAGTTCTCTGGAAGTAAATTAAAAAAATCACTCTTGATAAAATTTGCTGATGAGTCAAATATTGGCAGCATGGCAAATTGATGAGCAAGAAAAAGCAGTTGTAGAGAGGTACTGAAAGTAATTCATAACTCTGACCCATTCAAACAAATAGCTTTAACACAGCCAAATGCTTAAGTTACATTTTTTAGGAATGAGCAATGAGTTCTGGAAAAAAATAATTCTGAGAGCAAGCCAGCACACAGAAAAACAACCTGAGCTCCCAAGATAAAGTTGTGACAAAAAAGTCTTGTGTGATCTTTTGCTGTGTAAGTAAAAGAAGAATACAGAAGTATTGCTGAAATAGATGTCAAGATATGGAAGTCAGTATCATAAGCATATTTTAAAAAGGATATTGAAAAGCTTACAAGACTGAAAAAGATTCAAAATTTAATACAAATTATTCCAGAGAGGGACAAAATGTCTTTCAGTCAAAGACTTAATGAACTTAATCCATTTAACTTATCAAAAGAAAGACAGAAAGGTGATTTAATTAGTGTCAGAGTACATATGTCAGCAGAAAATATTAGATGATAGAAACTTAAGAATAACCAAATTTCCAAGCTGTGCAACAAAGTTCCAGCAGTAAAGATGGATTCTTAATCTCATAAAATTCTCAGTACAGGACTGAATAATTTCAAAGGTGTGTTATAGCTGAACACAAGCTACTGAACACTTGCAAGGCCAAGGACATACCAACACCTCCTGGTCCCCTCCAACTTGAAACAATGCATTGTGAAGGACCCTATATCTACTGAGCAGAAGTCAAAACACTTGATTTAAATTTGATGCAAACAGTAAAAATACAGTGTGTTGTATACCTGCCTAATTAGTTATTTGTTTTGAATAGATTTTAATTCAGATTGATAAAAGATGCTTTATAAAAAATTAATTACAGGAGCATAGTAATGGCTTTGCCTCTGTCATAAAGTCCATTCCTTTAAAGAAATTTTCTTGAAGGAAGAAAAATTCACAGAGCTACTCAGCCACTTTACCTTTTTTCTTGTCCTCTTGTTTCAAAATCTAGCCTTTCTTTCCTTCGCATTTTAGATGCTATTTGAGTTTTATTTCATACAGCTTTTATTTTATTTTTTTTTTAGGCCTACAATATATTGGTGTTTTCTTCCAACTTTGAACCTGTTCCTCCTGCCCTTTTTTAATTAAAATGATTTATTAATATCTGTAAGCATGTGAAGTTATTTAACAAATATTTATCCTCTGAAACAGATTCTAGATCATATCTTCGCTTTACATTGTAGATGTAAATAATACAAATTACAGTATAATAAGGTTTTATGTTGTGGAAAGAAATGACCTAAAAAGAGTAATGTATGGTGAAGATGTGGATGGCTCCAAATGTGGAATTTATGCATCATATTATTAAAGGCCTATGTTCTCTTATATTCTTAAATGCTGAAAAAAGAAACATAACTGGTCCAGAAATATCCTTATGTTGTATCTGAGCCTGAAATTACTTTTGGAACATAGAAATATAAATTGTCACTTCATAGTAACTCATACTATTCTTTAAAAAAACGGGTATGCAAAAGCCCACTTTTTAGAATCTGTTTAACGGTCCAGTCAGAAGGAAGTAAGAGACATGAGTTCAGTAGTAACCTTAGTTAATTGACCCACAACTTTACCCCGGAAAGTGTCCCTAACACTTTTGTGGAAAAGCATTATCACACAGGCCAAAATGCTGAAAATATGAGTGACTTGGTGGGTAAGCATTTTAATCACAATTCTATTAAATGATAGATGGCAGCGTTTCCTTCTTCACCACATTTTAGGTAGAAATAGTGGCTATTACGATTTCTGCTATGCTAAGTGTTCTCTGCAGATATACAAGGGATCAGTTTTCTCATATGATTTTGAATTTGGACATTTTTTTTTTGTTCAGTGTCACCAGACTCTGAATCAAAGATAGCTGTAGGCTGAACTGGACAATCTGTAGATTTAAGGCATATTTAGAGACAGTACCCTGGATTGCACTGTTAATGAGAAAATTTTCCCAATCTGTTTTCTAAGAATTTATGTTATAAACATTTCCAGTGAGCCATATCTAGCTCTATCCTCTGCTTAACCTCTAATCTTCATGTCTCCAATCACCTAAATATCGTTTTGCTTCCTCACCCAAATTCTAAACACTAGAATGGTTCAGTGAGGAAGCAAAAGAGCCAGAAATTCCTAATTCGCACAGGAATGACATACAAAGTTTCTCAAAGTACTCAGTCATGTGGTAATAAAGAATCAATTAGTCTTATGACTTCTATCAAAGAAACATTCTTAAATTAAAAGAAAAATGCTGTGACTGATGATTAAAAAAGTATAATTCAGAATTAAAACAGATTCCTCAGTCACACCAGGTGCATGTGTTGACTGGTTTTGATGGAAACTTGACATGCTAAGACATCCAAGCACGAATGCTTTCTCTGTGTGTTTAACCCCATTTTGTATGAATATAAATCTCAGTCTAGCACAGTGATTGGGGTGTACAGTATATGACATACAGAAGTATATTACATATAGTGGTAATAAGTTTCTCCCATATTTCTTTGCATTACCTGTTTAACTCTACATTCAAACATAGTTTTCTTCTTCTTTTTTATATGCTGAGAACAATTGCACACACATGCATCTCAGCTCCCTGCTGGCATAGCGATAACCTGCAGAGAGATATTTATTTAATGCTACACTGAGCAGATGAAACACTCTACACAATAACAGCTTCTCTTGCCTGAATGTAAACAGGAAAAAATCTTATAAGTGGTCTATACTCTTGAGAAACTCTTTTTCTATATTTGGATAGACTGCAGCCATTTTCTCTTATAAAAGATTTAGATTTCATAAATGGTTCAATGTAGCTCTCCTTATTTTCTTCTTAAAAACAAAATGCAGGAAAAAATACTTCCATATATTTTACACATACATTGAAACAAGAACACAAAGAACAAGATATAAGAAATTAATTTTAAGGAACTGTACACATTTCCTTCTGTTCCTTCAGGATTTCAGATAAAGTAAATCTCTATTTTTGCATAAGAAAATCCCAACTTTTCTACAGATAAAAGTAAGATGAACTTTAAGGAGCAATGTTTGACCATGAATAAAATTTAAAAGTTTATTCAAGATTCTAATTTCAAGAAAACTTAGACAATATTATTTTTAAAGAAACATGAAGAAAAGACAATACTAGAAACAGGGAATTATTTTCTATTTTCCCTTTTCTATTATCATTATTAGCACACAGTGGAAAATATGTACATATAATTAAAACTATAAAAGTTGCTATCAACTTTCATGATGAGTGAACAAACTAAGTGTTCCTGATTCCAAAAGGAATTGTTTACATGAAAAATATGTTTGTATTGACAAAAAGTATTGGAAACACTATTAAGGGACCTATCCACATCTCCTAGAAATGGCATATCCAGCATATTCACTGCTGGAGTTTTAGACACAATTGTCAACTGGTGGCATTTCACAGAATCATGCAATCATTGAGGTTGGGAGGGACCTCCAGAGGTAATCTGGTCCAAAGATCTCTTAATATCGCATGACTCCAGTGAGCTGGTGGGTACCCCTACTAACTCTTACACTGCATGGACAAATGGAAGAGCATCTTTATCTATAAAGCTAATCATAAACATGTAAGTGGAGAGGTGGACGAAAGAGAAGTTAGCCTATAGTTAAAATTTCCCTTTTCTCGAGTTAGGGTAAAAACTCACAATATATAGGCATTCCTCAACAGGTGATAATTGAGGCTCAAGAGGAGTTTGTCTCACCCTGGCCTTCTAGTCCCCAAGGTGTTGCCTGAACAGCATCCCAGCTCAGGGGAGACACTGGCCACAGCCTGCTGCTATCTAGAAGAGCTGAAAGGGCCTTTACTGGGTTTGCCACTTATAGGATCCAGGATAATTGACTTTCATTAGGTACTTTTCCACTCCGGCCCAGCTCAGACAATGGAATATTCTGGTACTTTCCATCAGTTATGCAAGCCCAGGACTTGCTAGAACTTCTGGTCCTGATCAATATGTCGTCAGGAGTGACTGATTATAGTTATTGTCTTCAAACAGTAAGAACCATGGGGACCAGGCACACTATTGTGTTCTTGGTCCATTGCTCTCCACCTTTTCTTCCTTTCATGATAGACCATTGTGTTACATTCTGGTCCATTCTATTGTTATGTGACCCAGGCAGGGAGGACATCACAAGTACTGAGAGGCCTAAGGTTACGGCGGGGAGATTACACCACTGCACCCCCTGCTCAAGCAGGGCCACCTAGAGCCAGTTGCCTAGGACCACGTCCAGGCAGCTTTTGAATATCTCCAAGGATGGAGACTCCATAACCTCTCTGGGTAACGTGTGCCAGTGCTCAGTCACCCTCACAGTAAAAAGTACTTCCTGATGTTCAGATGGAACCTCCTGTGTATCAGTTTGTGCCCGTTGTCTTTTGTCCTGTCACTGGGCATGACTGAAAAGAGCCTATCTCTGTCCTCCTTGCACCCTCCCTTCAGGTATTTATATACACTGATAAGATCTTCCCTGAGCCTTCTATCCTCCAGGCAGAAAAGTGACAGCTCTCTCAGCCTTTTCTCATAGGAGAGATGCCTCAGTCCCTTCAACATCTTACTGTCCCTTTGCTGGAGTTTCTCCAGTACACCCATGTCTCTCTTGTACTGGGGAGCCCAAAACTGTACACAGCACTCCTGATGTGGACTCACCAGTCACCTTCCTCAATCTGCTGGCAAATCTCCTCCTAGTGAAGCCCTGGATACCATTAGCCGCCTTTGCCACAAGGGCACATTGCTGGCTCATGCTGGCACATGCTGACTCATTGCTGGCTTATTTGATGCAGAACTAAATTAGTCTGCAAACTTAGAATAATTCATTGCATTCAGTTATTAAAAAAAAAAAGCTAGCTTTGATCTTCTGAACTTCTTTGTAAGTGGACACCTGTCTACTGAGGAAGACTGCCCTGTATGCCTGTACAGCATTGCTCTCTCTATAGCATTATTTTCTTTCCTAGTTCTTCAAGTTAGATACCTCCAACAAGACATTTCTCTATCTCTGTGACTGGGAAATAACATGTCACATACTATCATTTTATATCTAGTTTGTCTGCACTGGTCATATAGTAGATAACACTGACTATTAGAAGTTTTCTAGTTGTTTTTTAACACTGAACAATATAGAATCATAGAATATCTCAAGTTGAAAGGGAGTCATAAGGATCATCGAGTCCAACTCCCTGCTCCTCACAAGACTACCTAAAACTAAACCATATGACTCAGAGCATCGTCCAGACACTCCTTGAACTCTGACAGGCTTGGTGCCATGACCACTTCCCTGGGGAGCCTGTTGCAGTGACCAACCACCTTCTCAGTGAAGAACCTTTTTCTAATGTCCAACCTGAACTTCCCCTGACACATTCCATTCCCTCATGTCCTATCACTGATCACCAGAGAGAGGAGATCAGCACCTTCCCCTCCACTGCCCCCTTGAGGAAGTTGTAGACTGCAATGAGGTCAACCCTCAGACTTCTCCAAGCTGAACAAGCCAAGTGATCTTAGCTGCTCCTCATAAGTCTTGCTCTCAGGGCCTTTAACCATCTTGGTCACCCTTCTCAGGACACAATCTAATACCTTGATTTCCTTCTGTTATTGAGGCACTCAAAACTGCACACAGTACTCAAGGTGGGGCCACACCAGTGCAGTGTAGAGTGGGACAATCACCTCCCTCGACTGGCTACCCATGCTGTGCTTGATGCACCCCAGGACACAGTTGGCCCTTTTGGCTGCCAGGGCACAGTGTTGACTCACAGTCAACTTGCCATCAACCCAAACCCCCAGATCTTTTTCTGCAGGACTGATCTCCAGCCTCCCATCCCCCAGTTTGTATGTGTAATCAGGATTACCCCATACCAGGTGGAGAATCCAGCACTTGCTTCTGTTAAGTTTCATATGACTGGGGATTGCCCAGCTCTCTAATCTATCCAGGTCTCTCTGTAAGGCCTCTCTCTCCTTGAAGAAGTCCACGGCTCCTCCTCATTTAGTATCATCAGCAAACATGTTTAATGTACATTTGATTCCTGTGTCCAGATCATTTATAAAAATATTAAAGAGCACTGTCCCTAGAATTGAGCAAGTAGTTCTACTTGTTGAAGCATAACTGGCCCTAAAATTGAAGAAGTTGTTATACTTGCTTAGTCTTTAGTAATAGTCTTTAGTTTGGGAAGCAGAATGAGGGCACATAATATCTTCTCCTACTTCCCTTTAAGTCCTGTACATTTGAAACAAACAGTAGCTTCTTATTCACTGACTCAATGCCCATAGCCTGGTTAAACACATCAGGAGAGAGATTCATGGGTTTCCACTGCAGAAGATACCTGGCATATTTTCCAGTAAATGGAAGGGGGATGAGCTCATGCATGCTCATGCAAAGAATGGCTTCCCAAGTTTTATCTGTAAAAATTAATAGAAATAAGACTTTGCAGAGCAACCACAGGAATAGTTATTTTTTTTTCCACAGGCAAATTTTTCATGCATTTAGTTTCTGAAGCTCAAATCATACTTCAGTCTGTGCATATGTAGCTTCTATTAATAACACTGGGAATTGAAAATTCAGTGTAAAGATTCAGCACACCGATAAGTTACTTTTTTCCAGCTACAGCTTGTCTGAAGGTAACAAACAAAGCAGAGAAGTGTATAAATGCCTTGATATTAACAGGTGCAAAAACCCCATCAGAGGTGGTCTGTGTTGGACACATTCGAATTAGCCTGCATGTGAACATGGATCAGGCATACAAAAGACACATCGGGCGAGCTGCCATGTGCAGATTCCTTCTAATCACTTTCAGTACTGCACCCATCACAGCTTCAGCTGTGTTTTCACCAAGTCTAGTCACAATCACGGAGGTCTGCCAAGAAAAAGCAGGATTGCCTCAGTGATACTGAAGCCAAATCCTGCCCCCAAAAATATCATTCACAGGACTCCGGAAGCTTAGCTGCTTTCCCATGTATGTTCCCTATTCCTGTCTCAAGACCGTGCTCCCAGAATAAAGGCTGATAATCATTATGTTGAGGTAGCCGTTAAACTGACATATTCCCTTTCGTAATGCAAATATGAAGTTATTTGGAATTTAGCTGTGTGTCATCAGAGAATAATTTCATCTGGATATGTGCATATGTATGGGCACCTTTAGTCTGCAAATCTAACTCTAAGAATGTTTTCTTTTGGGAGACCATGCTAGCTATGTAATTTTTATTATCTACAGGAACAAAATCAATGTGGCCCTTTTTTCACTTCTGAAAGTATTTTCACATTCCTGTCTCCTAGCAGTGCATGGATCACTTTAACACAGAACAAATGTTACTTATCCACTTCATTACTTCTTCAATCCTCAAGACCAGCTTTGGGCGGTTTAGAAAATTACCCAACATAATTTCCAAATACTTAAATCTTGTCTAGCTAACTTATTGTTTAAATCCTACCTACAATCAAACGTGTGAGACAGATGTTTTTACCTCATGACATCCAGACTTCTGGACTTTATTTTAAATTAACCTGTAATATAAAAGACAGAAAAGAGGAAGCTAATTTAAATATTATTCATGCTTTATAAATAGCTTATATTTCTCCTGTATATATCCAGCTATAAATAATGGCCTCTTAGCCTATCTTAGACTAAGAAAGTAACTTATTGTTAAAAGGAGAGTTAATTGATATAAGTTGGGCTGAATTTAAAATATTAATAGCCATTGAATCAAATAGTGTTTATATTGGACTCTAATAAGCCAACACCCAGAATGGAATTCTATCCCTTCCTCATTAATGCAATACATTTGCAGCCCAGAGTATTTAAATATTTGCTATCTTTATGTAGTAAAGATAACACACTACCTGCAGAAATTAAAACTGTGCAAAGTATAACTACTCTTTTCTTATTATTACTTTGGAAACAAAGAGATATGAACAAAATATACTCAAAAAATGAAGAATAGAATGCATAGTATGTTTCATAGTTACAAATAATTTAAAAATACCACGTGAAACTGTCCAAAACTTGCATTTTGATGCCATGTACTCCAAGAAATTGTTCTGGGTCACTTTCATAAGGTTGTATGTGTCAGTGGAATTATTCTGTTAAAACTTTGCTTCCAAATATGCTTACTTTAACTTTTAGATAATTTTGCATTTACCATGGGATTTTTCTTCTGACACAAAACATTACGCTTCCAAAGCAGCAGATTTGTGACTCACTTTAACAGTAATAGAATTCACACAGTTAAATCCCCATGCTTTACTTTGAAAATTGATACTGTACTATTAATAGAATTTTTAACTTCCATCTATGTAATCATGAAGTGGTTAAATGCAGTGTCTAGTTCAGGTCTGCTGAAATGTTAAATTTATTTTCCTTGTCTTTATCAATAGATTAATAAATAAACACTACAAAATGCATAAATTTGCATTGCTTCATTTTATAAAACATTTTCATTCATATTGACTGTGCAGACATATAGAAGGCTCCTGAAGTCCATCTAGTAATAGTAATTTTTGGTTGTTTGAGGAAGATAATTCTGACACTGGAGTCCTGGAACAAGACTAATAATTGGAGGGGCATTTTCTGTTTGCCTGACAAGAAAACAAACTTTTAATAAATTCTAGATACTAACCTTTCTAGTATCTTTTCTTTGTCGATATCTGGCATTTCTCTTTTCTTGTCATAAATATGAGCAAGCTGGTGGTAAATCTGATGTACTCGTTCTACTGTAATATTTTTAGTCTGGTATGTGAATGTTGTCATTAAAAGAACAGGCACTATTATAAATGGCAGTAGTTTCATTTTTAGATTTCAAAAGACTGAGAACTTAGAATTTGGTGCTTATAATACATCTTCCAAATGATTCAGATGTTGTAGCTATATTTGCAATGTTGTTGACACATGAATAGTTCAAACACAGCCTAATAATAACCTAAACCCAATACTGTAGACACAAGACCTATGAAAAAGCATGTTTTTGAATCTAGGAAGATATGTACAGTTGTCACATAGTAGTTAATTTGTATTGAGTTTATTGCTGATTTATCCAATATTATATCTATCTTGTGATAATAAGTGAAAGTTGTTCATGCAGTCATAATTTACTCTCATTCTTCTACAGAAGTCATGTGTTGTAAATTATTACTTAGGAATTTTTCCTCCTTTGTACATATCCAGGTAAGAAGCTCAGATTCAACAGCTGCCTTCAGCTGATTTTTTAACATGTGACTAGTGTACATTGAAAATACAAAAATGAAGCATTGATGAAGCAGATACAAAGGATATTTTTGGGTAATAATAGGATAATATGATAGACTACTATTATTTGTTTTTATTTAGAAAGAAAAAAAATAATTCTATGTAAAAGCCAAAGTTCACAAAAAAAACCAAACCCAAAACCTAAGTAACGCTAACCACTAGTAAAACTAGTAATTTAGTACAGGTACATTTAACCTGTTTCAACAGAAAGATTTCCATTATGACATAACAGAAACACAACTTTAGAGATTGCTCAACTTCAGATTGGGATGCAATATGAAACTTTCCTATCAGAACTCATTTGGGAAATTGGTTAATATGGGAAATAGAAGCTTTTCAGCAATATTAAATTACCCATTGCCGCAAAGATCAACTGGCTCACTTCAATCTTGAAGAGACACTTTCTACCATTTTCTCGCAATGTCTGGCAAGATTTTCTTCAGCTCTTCAAAACCTTCAAGGCCTGAAGCTTAACTGTTCTGACATTTTATCTTCCACAGCAAAATAATTGTCTTTCTGGTGTAATAGAGAAATCAATTTCCTTCTCATCAGACCGGTCACAGGGGCAAGGACTTTTGAGGGAAGCATCATGGAGTGTCCATGCTTTGCTCAATGGAAAGTTCATCATGGAAGGGTCTTTGGTAATATCAGGTTCAAAATTATATGGCATAACTTTGATGTTCAAGTGCTATAACTACTAGAATTCTGAATATACTTAATTTTAAGTGCCTGCTACTATTACTGAAATCAAACTTTTGTGACAAAAAAAAACTTTTCCAAGGTGAAAAACACACCTTTTAGTAATTCACAACTGACAAAACAATAGCTTTTATCACTTGGAATAATCAAGGATTTGTGAAAAAAAAAAACAACCCAAAGACATTGAATGTCGTGTGTCGAATGTACTGTGCCTTATGACAGCTGTTCATGTCCTTCTCATTTTAAAAGAAGGAAAGGAAGACAGCGTATATTAGAAAAAGCCCGGGCAAGCAAAACAATTTCAACTATTTATGTATTTTTAGTCTGTAACATTTATAGTTTCACTGAAGTGTTTCTTCCTCAAACTAATAAATCATGGACTGTGCATTTTAACTTGTATGTTAAAATATATTAGCTGCATACTCAAACCAGTTCAGCAGTACTCTGAGTGCAGAACATATTAGTAAACCCACATACCACAGTAAAAGATTTGCCTCTGATACTGGTTGCAACTACGTTTGTAGATAACACACTCCTCACGGGAGATGGGTAATCAGACAGATATAGCACTTTTCAACACTTGCCTTGTTCCCAAAGGTATCTATTTTTCATGCAAGTCACTAAAATTTTCATTATATGTGTGTTTTCTGAAACAATGGGAACATATTATTTCAGAGGTGAACTATTACAAGTAGTCATCTTGTATAAATTCTTAGTTACTTAATTTTTTTGGTCAAGTCAGGCTGGACAACCTCTTAATTTCCCTTTCGAGAGTCTGATTCTATGACCGTTTCTTTGCCAAGTAAATTAAAAAAAATTATATGCAAACACATAAATAAAGAACAGGAATGAAATCTACTTTAAAAATTAGTCAATAGATTGACTGAAATTAACTGATATTTTCTTTTATACGTACTGCAGAGCTGCTCGCTCACTTCCTCAATGGGATGTGGGAGAGAATCAGCAGGCTAAAAGTGCAAAAACTTGTGGGTTGAGATAAAGACAGTTTAATATGTAAATAAAGGCTGTGTGCATAAGAAAACCAAAATAAGGAATTAATTCACTACTTCTTATCAGCAGGCAGGTGTTCAGCCATCTCCAGCAAAACAGGGCTCCTTCAATGTGTAATGGTTACTTGGGAAGACAAATGTCATCACTCTAAACATCCCCCCTTTCTCCTTCTTCCCCCAGCTTTTCTTTCTGAACGTGATCACATATGGCATGATATATCCTTTTAATGAGTTGGGGTCAGCTGTCCTCTCTGTGTACCCTCCCAATTTCTTGTGCACTCCCATCCTGCTCTCCGGTGGGGCAGTGTAAGAAGCAGAAAAGGCCTTGACACTGTGCAAGAACCGTTCAGCAATAGCAAAAACATTCCTGTGTTGTCAACACTGTTTTCATCACAAATCCAAAATATAGCACCATATAAGCTACTATGAAGAAAATTAACTCTATCTCAGCCAAAATCAGTACAGCTGTAGAGCAGATAACCACTACAGCAGCACCAGTGTTGGTCTGCCTGCTAACCTTGACCCATATACTCTTGGCTGGCTCCTGACTTGTCCCAAAGCACAGCTCCATGCATTCCTGCCTCTCTCTTATGTGAAGGGCCAATCCCCCTCCTGGCCTTCCCTGTCCACCTGTCCTTAAGAGCCTGAATCCATCCATTGCAGCAGTCCAGCTGTTAATGACATTTTCAAACATTGTTTCTGCCAGCAAGATAAGAATGTAGGAATTTCCCACAGAACTTCAAAGTCTGGCACATTGCTGATGATTTTCCACTGAACTACTTTATGTTATTTATCCAAAACAAAAGAATGCCAAAGGCAAGAGTGGACAAGCATTTTATATGAAACTTGCAAACGCTACATTTGGTTCCAGAAATAAAGATTCAAATGCCATTAGTGTAGTGTGTGGACTGGAAAGATTTCAGAATTTCATCCATCTCTTTATGTTTACAGCAAATTATTTTAAAAATGAGATGGGCCAGCTAACTCAAACTTTAAAAGGCATGAGACCTGCTGGGTAAGTTTTTCATTTGTTTAAAAGATAGTTTAATTTTAAACACCAAACTTCTTCCTGAGAAGCTTGCTAAAAATCTCATTTGACATAAACATAAAAAAGATTCGTATATGAACTGACACAACCAAGAAACCTCTTTACCAGGCATAAATTGAAAAAAAAGAAATTTAAAAAAATAAAATCATTAAAACATGATAGTTACCTTCCCTTCAAAACAAAGAAAAATCATTAATCTGTTGAAATATGTATTTTTGAATAGTCCTCTCGAAGTGTAAAAGAGGAATAATTGGCTTTTAATGACATAATCCTTTGTGGGATAATCTATGATGAGAAAAAAAAAAAAGAGGGTAATTAGTGGTATGCTGTTTATCAGATCTAGTTCTGCCTAAGAGGTTCTCAGTATGTACGGACTAAGTGTTCCTTTTTGGTTTTCTTTCTTTTTGTTTTAAGGCTACTGTTGTGATGACACATTGTGTATTCCCAAAGCAATGTTCTGATCTGTGGCAGATCCATAGGGAAGTGTACTTTTAAAATCATCTGTCTGTGAGGGAGCTGTAGACAAACCTCTTGAAAGATATGAAATACAAAGTAGTTAGACAACAAAAGTTACCTCATTATTCCCACACACATGACAACAATTCTGTTCAAAACATGGGCAGCAATCTTTGGAAAGGCTGCTCACTACACACAATTCAGAATTAAAGAAAAAAAGTGTTACTTTTAAATGACCCCCCATCTCAAAATATGTCAAGCTATTTTCATCCTTTATTCAAATAATGAATAATATATGAAAAAAAAGCTCACTTTTTGTTGAATAAGCTGAGGAAAAAAATCTTTTCATATATATTTCAGCGCCTGGATAAAAGTAAGCCTTCTTCTCAATTCAGTCCTTCACTTAGTAATTGTTTATCTTACCTGATACTGTTAATGTCTGTCATATAAAGTGTAAAATTCACAGGGATAATTATGAGACTAATTAATTTCACATCATTTGGCATAATGGTCATGCAGAAATGAGTCATATTTCAGTTCAAAGAGTTGCCTCAAACTATAAGACTTGATTGCATTTATTCTTTTGACTCAAAGTGCAACTGCTCTATCTCCAGTAACATATGTTTTGGAAGACTTTTGGAAATATATGAAAGCTTGGAGGAAAGACACCAACCCTGGAGGCAAGGGATATGAAAACACAAAACAAACATTCCATTTGTGTTCATCCCACACAGACAAACCTCAATACATTTCTTGCAGGAAGGAATGCCATGCAGAGGGATCTTGACAGGCTTGAGAAGTTACCCTATGGGAACTTCATGAAGTTCAACAAGGCCAAGTGCAAGTTCCTGCACCTGGGCTGGGGCAATTCACAATATCAGTACAGACTAGTGGACGAATGGATTAAGAGCAAACTTGTGGAGAAGGACTTGAGGGTACTGGTGGATGAAAAGCTGGACATGGGCCACCAATCATAGAATCATAAAATAGTTTAGGTTGGAAAGGTCCTTGAAGATCCTCTGGTTCCAACCCCCTTGACGTGGGCAGGGACACCTCCTACTAGACCAGGTTGCTCAAAGCCCCATCCAGCCTGGCCTTAAACACCTCCAGGGATGGAGCTTCCACAGCTTATCTGGGCGAGCTGTTCCAGTGCCTCACCACCCTCAGAGTGAAAAATTTCTTCCTAATATCTAGTCTAAATCTACCATCTTCCAGTTTGAAGTTTGTAGTGATAAGCCTCATCTTATCACTATATGCACTTGTAAAAAGTCCCTCTCCAGCTTTCCTGTAGGCCCCCTTTAGGTACTGGAAGGCTGCAACAAGGTCTCCCCGGAGCCTTCTCTTCTCCAGGCTGAAAAACCCCAACTCTATCAGCCTGCCCTCATAGGAGAGGTGCTCCAGCCCTCTGACCATCTTCGTGGCCCTCTTCTGGACCTGCTCCAACAGGTCCATGTCTTTCCTATGTTAGGGGCTCCAGAGCTGGACACAGTACTCCAGGTAGGGTCTCACCAGAGTAGAGTAGAGGGGCAGAATCACCTCCCTTGACCTGCTGGCCACACTTCTGATGCAGCCCAGGATATGGTTGGCTTTCTGGGCTGCGATCACACATTGCCAGCTCATGTTGAGTTTCTCATCAAACAGCATCCCCAGGTCCTTCTCCTCAGGGTTGCTCTCCAGCCATTCCCCGCCAAACCTGTATTTGTGCTTGGGTTTGCCCTGACCCGAGTGTAGGACCTTGCACTTGGCCTTGTTGAATTTCATGAGGTTGGCATTGGCTGGAACATGTCTCCTACAAAGAAAGGCTGAGACAGTTGGGGTTGTTCAGCCTGGACAACAGAAGAGTCTGGGGACACCTCATTGTGACATTTCAATAATTAAAGGGGGCTTGTAAGAAAGACAGAGACAGACTTTTTACCAAGTGTGTAGTGACAGGACAAAGGGCAATGATTTTAAACCGAAAGATGGTAGATTTAGATTGGACATAATGAGGACATTTATTGCAATGAGGGTGGTGAGACACTGGAACAGGTTGCCCAGAGAAGCTGTGGATGTGCCATCATTGGAAGTGTTCAAAGTCAATCTGGATGGGGCTTTGAGGAACCTGGTCTAGTGAAAGATGTCCCTGTCCATGGCAGAGAAGTTGGACTCGATGACCTTTGAAGGTCCCTTCTAACCTAAGTGTTCCATGATTCTGTGATTCTACATGGACATGACTAGAAGTTACAGAAACATAAGCCTGTCCTTGCAGCAACCTGAGCTCAGGAAGCAGGTTCTGCTTCTTATTTGTTTGGCTGGTGATTTGACTTACGGATTTTTCTTACGTAAGTCTACTGTCAGTTAGGATTTATTTCTTTATTTATGGAAACATCTCATATAATGTACACAGTGATTTCAGTGAATAATTAATTCATATTTCTTTGGCCAGATCTCATAAGAAAGAAGAGGTATAAACGTTAGATCTCCCAGAAATAACAAAGTTTTTTGTTAAAACTTGTTGTTTTGTTTTTTGTTTGAACCTGGAAAGCAGGTTTGGACTTACAAGAACTCAAAAAAATTCTTGATAACATATGGAAGTACTAATACCAGACTTGATCGCTCCAGCTACAAATCTACCCTAGACTGGCAGACAGTGAAAGAGAAGAAAAAGCAATCTGACTTTAACAAATAGAACAGAGAAAAAAGTATGATCAGCTTACAAGTAATATTAAGATATGGTAACTTTCCCACTCTTCTGATTAACCTTAGAAGCTATGGGGAACAAGATGAATGGAAAAATGACCACTGTAGGATGTCACGTGTAAATCTACAGGAGGAGGATTAAACAGTTCAACATTTTCCTAATAGTTTTAGCATTCAGAATAAACATGGTGAGATTGCCTTGAGGTTCAGAAATTTGATCTATTCAATAAATACTGCAAAAGAAAAAGCAATGGACATCTCAAATTTAACATCTTCAGAAGCCCTATTAGGTCCTGAGAAAGAAGGAAACACGTACCTCTCTTGGGTCCATATCCTGGTTTCATCTGGGATATAGTTAATTTTCTTTCTAGTAGCTACTGTATTTTGGATTTAGTATGAAAAGAATGTCAATGACACATACTGTTTTAGTTTTCAGTAAGTAATATTTACATTAGTCAAGGACTTTGTCAGCTTCCCATAAAAGCTGAGAGGAAGCATAGACAGAACAAACTGGCCAAAGGAACATTCCATACCATAGATATCATGCTCAATACATGCCTGGGGGCAGGGATCTGCTCAGGACAGGCTGGGCAACTGGTCATCGGGTGGCGAGTGACCTGTGTTGTATCACTTCATTTTGTATATTCTTTTATTGTTATTATTATTATTATTATTGTTGTTATTTTCCTCTTCTGTTACTGTTCTATTAAACTGTCTTTATCTCAACCCACAAGTTTTTTTTTTCCCTTTCCCCTCCTTTTCTCCCTCTTTTCCTACCCTATTTGGTGGGAAGGGAGCAGGGACAGAAGTGAGCGAGTGGCTGCATGGTCCTAGTTGCTGGCTGGGGTTAAACCATGACAGTCCATTTCTAGCCACAGCACATTTCACTCTCACAGTATGTTGGCAAACCCTTCTATTTCAACAATAAATGTGTATTAACACATAGGACAAGCTTCCCAACTGAGAAGCGTGAATGTAACAGAAGAGACAATCTGGAATGTTGACTTTTTCTGTTTATGTTCAAAGAGCAGAAATCGCCAAATACCAAAGGCCTTGTTCACCTACATAATGTGCTGAGCATTGGAATTTCTACTATAAATATTAAGCCTCATTAGAAATACATCTAGTGTCTGATGGAGAAAAAGGAAATAATCAAGACTGAAAATAACATGATTGCTTTTGTTAGAGCATTTCAGACTTCACCTAAATGTGAAAGACTTGCTATATTCATTTTAGGACTAGAAAAAATACTTTGTATTTGCTATTACATGATATTATATGTGGCATAATACCCACATCTGCAAAAGCACTGTTAAGAAAACACCTGTAAGGCAAGATTTATTACTGTAGATATGGAGCTATTCTTATGCGCCTATACTCCTTTTGGGACCAAACAACTACCTTTCACGCCAATTTTTTGTTCTTCATCAAGTGGAAGAACCAGCTCAGGTCATCTCTCTGCCTGTGCTCCATTACAGGGTCTAAACATGCCTCAAGTCACTACTGAACCTTTCAAGATTTTACCCGACGTCATCAAAAAACTTTGCTGTTGGCAATTTATTTAAATTGCTAGGATGGAAGGTTTGCTTTGAAAACCTGTTCCATTAGTTCCAGCTAGTCAAAAATATTGAATGTTTGAATATATGCAAGTCCACACATAGTCCAGGGCTATTCCTGCTATTTGTAACACCCAACAGAATATTATTACATCTGAAGCCAAGAAGCTAACTACAAACATCATTTTGGTATTAGCACAAAAAAACCTCATTGAGAAGTAGAGGCTGAAACTACATTTTTTTCCCTCTGGTCACCACTTATGGGCAGTTTTACAGTCATGGCTCAGCCAAAATCTCTGTTACCTTCAGATGACAGAACTGAGCCCAATATATGACTTAAATGGCCGAAGGCCTTATACAGTTCTGCAACAGACCTTTTCTTTCTATTTTAAAGGTTAATCCAGATCACAGCTGAAACTGAACATGTTATATAGAGGGGCTTATGTGGATTTGACTTAGAGTTACTACAGTACCAAGAGTAATGCACATTATAGTAAAATAAGTGCCTGTACTTTGATTAGTCTTTCCTGGGCTGCTCTCTGGGGATGCGTGGAGTAGGGTTGTGAGCTTATGAATATAATAGCTGTCTGAACATAAATTTAAAGTACTTTAAGAAAAAGCAGTTTAATCATGGCACAGTATATAATATAATGACCCTCTTAGCTAGAGTATAATAAGATAAACTTTAATCATAATCAGGGTTGTACTTGTGGGTGCATTTACAGGACATTTTTTGCCACAATATTATGCAAAGTTATGAATTTATTTCTCTGTTTGCATGTGATTTGAATAAGGTAGGGAAAACAGTCCTATATACTGAGCAAGATCATCTTATTCATGTAAGCTATGCTGTGCTAAAAGCTCTCTTAAGGCACCATCGGTGTGATCTACACTGGTCCTCAAAGTTAAGCATGTTTTAAGGAGTACTGCAGTTAGGATTACAAGACAAAGGATTCTCACTAGGCTTGCTGGAAATTGATCAAACAATGGAGTTGCAAAACTAATTGCTATATGAGGTTTATAATTTTTCTAGCCTTTCTTTTCATTTGCCTCTTTTTCACAGACATGAAGGTACCTAAGCATGCAAACTTATTTTAGATTTTTGCAGTGGTTTTGAATAATGCCTGAAAACCCAGAGACTATTTTGTTAATTACTGAAGTATGAATGCTTTTGCATCTTTCCAAAAGACTTATTAAAAGGTATCTGTAGACATGAAAGATGTTTGATGCAATAGTTTTAAGGCTGTGCCTTTCCAGAACTGCACTATTGCTAGCAAGGCAGAATAGGCTGATGACGTTAATAACTGATAACCGAGTATGTAAGGTATTTGGACATTTACAAAACTTTCTGGTTGTCTTTAAGGCTTATTTTTGAATATTTGCTTATACTCCCTTAATTCAGGTTGCAGTATTGTAGCCGGTAGGCTTTTTTATTTTTCTGATTCTCTTACCTGTAGATTTTTTAGTGTAGTTATTACACTACCAGTAACTATAACTATATTGACATAATTATCTTCCTTCACAACATCATCAATTGAAGAGGTGTTCAAGTGATCTAAATTGTGGTCACTTCTACTTATTATTTTAGTTCATTGTACCTAAAAGACTGAATAATGATCAGGACAAAGGCTCAAGCATGGGTGTGTTGGTTCTAGCTGCAATAGAGTTAATTTTCTGCGTAGTAGCTTGTATGGGCCAATGTCTTGGATTTGCGATGAAAACAGTGTTGATAATACCAGTATGTTTGAGCTGTTGTTCAGCAGTGCTTGCACAGCATCAAGGCCTTTTTCTGCTCTTCACACCGCCCCACCAGTGAGTAGGTTGGGGGTGCACAAGAAATTGGGAGGGGACACAGCTGGGACTGCTGACCCCAACAGACCAAGGGGGTATTCCATACCATATGATGTTATGCTCAGTAGTATGCAGCTGGGGGAAGAAGAAGAAAGGAGGGGGACATTTGGAATAATGGCGTTTTGTCTTCCCAAATAACCATTACACATGAAGGAGCCCTGCTTTCCTGGAGATGGCTGAACACTGCTGGTGGGAAGTAGTGATTGAATTCCTTGTTTTGCTTTGTTTGCACCTGCAGCTTTTGCTTTACCTGTTAAACTGTCTTTATCTCAGCCCACGAGTTTTCTCACTTTTACGCTTCCAAATCTCTCCCCCATCCCACCAGGGGAGGAATGAGTGAACGGCTGTGTGGTGCTTAGTTGCTGGCTGGCGTTAAACCACAGCAATGTGCTACTCCACTTTCCTGTACGCCATGGACGTGACAGAATTTAAAAGGTTTGTTCCATTGTACTGCATAGGAATATGCTGCTTGGTTGTTCCAGGTGTGTGTCAATCCTACCAGATTTTCACAAAGTACCTTGAAAACATTTTGTCTGTCTAGAGTCACAGGAGTGACTGGGTCAAGAGTCCAAATATTCAGGTCACAGAAATTTCTGGGGTGCCACAGATGCTATCCAGTGTGCACACCTGATTTCTCTCTGTGGAAAAGTCACGATGGTAGGACAGGAATGAGGTGGCTGCATGGTTAAGATGGCATTGGGGCACTTAGAAGAATCAAGAGGTGAGTCCAAATCTGGTCACAGACAGGTGGTCTTGGTGCTGAGGTGCTAACAGAGAGGCTGGAAGAAACTCTGAGGTGAGGGCTCTGCGCCCCTCAGAGCTGTACAGCAACCCAGGGGCTCACTGAGCTTCCTGGGCCACCTCCTCTGCTTCCTGAGATTTTAACAACAGGGCAACCCCTAGAGGAACACAGGAAGGATCCTGATAAATTTCTGTTCTGTTTTTAACAAAACCAAACTGAACCCAAGATGTTTTTAGTGGAACACTTCCAATCTGTAACTGGTACACTTGACAAAAATATCTCACCAGTTTTAGCGATGATTTACAATAGCACCATAATAGCTAGATAAAAGCACCATATGTTTATTACATATTTTCCCCAGTGCTTCAAGGGAATGGGTGATATTTGTAGCATTCTGGTTTTGTCTATATTTGGGGCTGAATTAACTAAACAGGATATTATTAATAAAACTTCTTTTTTTCCAAAAAATTAGAATACAATTTAAAGGTACACTTCATAAGATACATTTTCAAAGATAAGATACATTTTTAAACATTTTAAAAAGAAATACAGAGAAGTACACTGAGGTATAGAGAAGAAAACAATTGTCCATTAAATTAAGTAATCTATGCTGTTCTTTAAAATAAGTCATCTAGGTCTTTGGATTTTTCTTGTTTGGTAAACATCCTAACAGTTAATAATTTCAAATGAATAATACAAATGTATCAGTTGAATGCAGGCTTATATTGATTAATTCAATCTTTTAGCCTAGGCATCCTTGCATTTCGTTTGCAATATGAGTTCTTTAATATTAAGGTGTTTCCTATAAAAGAATTTTAAAATATTGTCTCATAAATCTGTAAGATCTAAATGCAACAGTATAGCTTACTTCAGTATGAAATAGAATATTAAACTAACATAAGAAAGCATTACAATACCAGCTTTCTCTGGCAAAACACACAGAGATCAATTCACTACTGACATAAAATGAATTTCACTGACTTCATGGCGGTTTGGCCTAAGACAGGACTTTACTCAGGAACTTCATTGAAGGTAAGGTTAAAGTTAAATTAATTCTTCAAGCTGGGAGTCATATATTTTCAAGTCCATTCCATGGAAGTATACACAAGTCCTGTTTTGATGTTTCTTACTGAAGCAACCAGCTAGTTCATACCAAGAGCCCCCACCTATACATGCCATTTGAACAGGCTGTGCACTTGAACTTTAGCTGAAGTCAACAGTGCAATGTCTTGGCAGTAAAGACAGAAACATAGGACTGCTGAACTTTGACAGTGGTTTATAGCAAAATTTAATCATTTATTAGTGAGTCTAGCCAGGTGATATACACTACCTGCTCACAAAAAGTGGGGAAAAAAAAATACTTCCACAGGACATTTTTGGTCACAAAAAGACAGAAACTTTATCTTACCAATAAGATGAAGTGAAAATGCCTGTGTGGTATTCACATTGCACTTCAGATATTTTTTAAAAAAAAAATTTATTAAATCTTCAATTCTCATTTTTTGATTAAACTTTCAATTTAAAGAAATGTGAAGAATTTGCTGTCCTGAAGTTACTAATATCTAATTTACAGATTTTTAATTTCTAATTAACAGCGATTTTTCTCTAAATTTCATCATATTACCAATTACATTACTTTATATATGAAGCCATCATTAATGTAGTGTTGTTTATGCTTGAAAAATTCCAAATTTGCATAATTAACCTATTTTTTATCCTGTCTATGTTGCTTAAGTGAAAACTTTGGTGGGAAGCAGGTCATATTTGGAATAATGTGTATAAGTCTTTTAAAAGCACAGGTTAGGATTGGAGACATTTTATGGTCGCAAGTACTAATAGCTACCTCCTTCTTGAGAAAGAGCTCTAAATATCTAAGTTAACCTTTTCATGCTTCATAGAAAATTTGACTGCAACAATGAATGAATAAATAAGCTTTGAACGTATAGCATCTGTTGAACATATAACATTTCTGCAAAGGCAATGCACAAAATAACCTGGTGAAAATACTTCCAAGTTTATATATACAAGGCAAGTATAAAAATTCTGCACTTCTGAACAACAATGCAGTCATGTTATTACTGTGGGTAGCATTCAGTGGGGGAAAATTAATATAAAATGAAAAAGTTGAATGCAATGATGCAATCACTCAGATTTTTTTTGCCCCATAGTACGCTAAGACCTAAGACATAGATAATTATAGCAAAAGGAGATGTAAACAAATTCAGTGACTTTAGCTGTCTGTCAATTCTTCCTACCTTTTCTTAATAACCTTTTTTCTGAGTTCAATTTACATTCTGTATTTTGATTGCAATTTACTTTTCTTTTATAACACTGTTGTTGTAAGTGCAAGCAGAGGCCTCTGCAGAACACTAAGCTGTGTGTTCCTGAAGGGACCGGGGGCACGAGCTGGGCAGAAAGAGGGAGCTGAACGCTGAGAAGGAAGTGCATTGCCGCCAGATCCAGACTGATGGAACATAAGGAAAAAATGGCTTTTAGGCATTTGTGGGGAAAGGAAACAAAGAGAAAGAAAACAGGACTGACAAAGTACAGAACCGAAAGAGAAGACAAATGTTTCTGTAGGGGTGACCCTTGCCTTTGAGCTGACAAAGCTAGGTAAAACAGCAGGGGCCTCTTGCAGGGAAGACATTCAGGACCTAGCCAAAACCCAACTTCAGTCAACAGAAAAAAAAAAAAAAGATCGTTACAATCACTCTTATATGTGGAAGAGGGATTATGTTTATGCAGGGTTTGCATTACAGAGACCGTCCCCCTTGGCAAGTGGCACGGCAAAATAGGAATGGCTTTATAGAGCAAAACTTAGTGCGGAAGACCTCATGGCTAAACTCACAAGCATTTCAGCGGGGTTTGCTTCAGAGTAGCTCTGTTTTGGCTGTATGTCAAATGCTTATTCCTGTTCCAAACTAAAATGCTTTCATAAGTGCACCCAGAGAAACCCCCAGAAATGGTGCAGTATATTATGTCAAACCAGATATGAATTACTGAAAAGGATGCTGGCAAGAAATACTGATGATGCAAACTCAGCCTGAACCCTAGGTAAGAATAATTTAAAAATGTATTGGAAAAAATCCAAAAAGTATTTAAAAACAAATACATGATTTTGAAGGATGTGTATGAAATGGAAAAGAAAAACAAAACAAAACAAAAGTCTGACCGACTAGGAAAAACACCCAGCAGATTCCCACGCAGGCTATAAATTTGCTCATTAGATAATGATGATACTGCACTGTAGACTGGGTGTGTCAGTGTCTCCGTTATATGCCTGCTTTTATACGTATACACACACTTGCAGAGACAGTGGAAAAAAGGTAACTCAGAAATGAAATCATGTCTGGCTGACTGAGCCAATGTTATAGAAAAAATGTAAGAATAATTATTAGAATATTTATTATTAGACAAAGTCTTAGTATAATCTACCCATTTAATTGTTGTCTTTTCTCCTTTTTATTATCTTAATATCAAATGTAACATATTGCTATGGATATAAAGTATTGCTCAGTCTAGTATTTACATTTAGCCTAAAGTTTTGATGAGGGAATTATGCTTAATTTCTGTCAACACTAAGTCCTATATATTATTTTCTTCCATCTACTTTGATCAAGATAAGTAGTTTCTAATATTAATTACATTCTTTTATACTATGCAGAATAATTCCTATAAACAAAAGAATTATTCTGTAATTTATATCTAAGACATAACAATGGCTCTTAAAAAAAAAGTAAAAAAAAAATAAAAGTAGAGGGGAGATGTAATGAGAAAATTCAGATTGCCTTTATGAGAACAACTGCTAAGAGCCATACATCTCTATAGCTCTAAAACACTGAAATCCTGACAATCTAAAGCCAGGCCACTTAAATACGTGTGTACTATAAGTACTGTTTTCATTTGGAAGATGTGGAGCATTTTTGTACAAAAATGGTCACATTGTCTACCAGCAGACTGGATTAGTAGGGGGCTGAGGGGAGTGTGCTGAACTCCAGTCTCCAGGGATCTGATATCTGTGAATTCCATACTAAGATTAAGCTGCATACAAATCCCATCTGCCTCTGAGGTAGGTAATATCAAAGCTCAGATAGAAAAATCCCAGCAATCCTGCAAGGAAAAACGGTAGGTAATATTTTCTCCTGAAGTCATGCAACACAGAAAGGTGTAACAGCTAGAGACGGCATGATCATGAAGTTGAATTACTTTCAAAATATGTCATCCCTGGAGAGTGATGAGCACTGCTGGATTATTGTCCCACCATTCCTTTCTGGGAATATCATTAGCCAGGGCCAGTCCTGAGGATGACTCACTGTCATGCAACACGAGCAGCTTGCTGGGCTTTGAAGCACCCTTGGGGCCAGACTTCACAAAAGGATACAGAAAAACACTGATAAACACCTGAAGGATGTATGTCGTTATCTTCACATGAAATTATTTTACATCTGCATACTGCGCTACCCTTCTTGAGCAGAAGCAGATTATAGCTGCATAAAAAGCTCATTTAACAATAAACTCCATCCATATGAGAGAGATTTTGCTGTTTTAACTCTGTCAACATAGCTAAAGATATTTTATTTCTGTGGAAGCAGGATCTTAGGGTATGACAGAATGTGGTATCAGGAAAGTATTACTGTTCCTATTTGCACATAAAAACTGGAGGAGGGAGAGTGGCACTGGTTTCCCAAGGCCACATGCAAAGATAATAAGAGAGTATAGAACGAATCCAGGTGTCTCTCTCTACCAAGTTCACTGATCTAAATTGCTATCTTTTGTGCATTTTACCAAATAAGCCATACTCTGCGGTCATCTATACTGCTCTGTTCTAAAATGATGAAAGCTTAACTGCTAAAACTGCTGATTTTACTGAAAGGCAATTTATAATATGCCTGGGTTTGACCATATCTGTCATTTTTGCTTGACTTCAGCTATATTAATAAATCAAATCTGAAAATGAGACTAAACAGCTAATTTTACTTCAGGAGTCTATTTGAAAGAATGCGAAGTTCAGAGTGTTTTCAGTTTTGGCATCAGGCTCCTTATTTCTTTGATGGGCAGTTGCATAGTTTTAGACTTGAGTCATTTTTGCAACTATCAAGTCCTAGTTTCCAAGATTTATTTCTCTGTAAAATGACTTGGATTATTCACTTGATTTGTACATCATTGCTGTATGGCATGGAATTTCCCAAAGACTGTGCTTATTTTAAACTGTAAAGCTTTATTTGAATTTGTGGTGAGTGACATTTTGTTATCTGTTGATCTTTTAAACTGGGCTAACTTCAGTTAAAAGACAATGAAGACTTTTATTATTTGTGGGTATGTTGTTATTATGGATTCTGGGTTCAGTTACTAACTTTGAGCAATGGTATTTGGAAATCCTTGCTGGGTGTAAATATAGTAAGGTAGGAAGCTGTAATAAAAACTCCATTATGGCTTTCTGGCTACTTACCAATTCATAATTTTGTTTCATTAAGCCAGGTTTTCTAGAATTCGTAATTGGTAATCCCTGGCATTGTTTCTGCATTCCCCTTGCTTGTTTCTGAAAGGTGAAAACATAGTTGAAAGCTTATTCCCTGTTTTTGGGGGGTTTTTTTGTTGTTATTTTTTGTTTGTTTGTTTAATTTTGTTTGGGGTTTCTGTTTGTTTATTTGTTTGTTTTTAATTTGTTTCTAAAACCTTATTTCTTATGTGCTGGGAAGGGTGACCAGATTTGGTAGTCAAACTACTGTATCTTTTGCACATCTGTTCAGGGGATTCATCAGACTAAATCCAGTTGTCTACATCTGACACCTTAGAACCCTAACATAGTAAATACGGTTTATAACACAATTCAACTGACACATAGTAGGCATCTACTTGGCATGAATTAAGTGTTTTCTAAAAGTGTTTATAATTTTTTGCCATTCTAACGGCATCAATTGAATACCACATATGCATCTTCAACTGTGCTGATGTCATCATTTAGTCAGATAAGTTCCACTCTATCAATCATATTTCAAAATATGTTGAAGAAAAAATCACAAAGAAATTTAAGTTCAAATCTTCATTCTTCAACAAGATGCTTAAATTGTTTTATTTACAAAACCACCTACTTAAGTTAAGTAATTGTGTTCTAATTATTTCATCTGTAGAAAGGAAATATAATGTTCAAAGTAAAGAAGCATAGATATGAATTCATTATGATTAAATTACAGTGTCCTTCAGAGACGATTCAGTATTTGAATGAGGTATCACAGAAATATTCATTATTAGATCTCATTATTAGTCTTTACTAAGAAAAAATACTTCTGCTATCCAGTCATATTATGTGAGTTCCTTTCACAGTTTTAAACTGATAACGAAATAGAAATATGTAACCTTCAAAAAGTAGGTCACTTAAAAACTAAAATGACAAAAGACTGAAATCTATCAATGGCTCCTACATGTTCCATCATATAAAAGTGACATAAATAAGTTATATGCATATTTTCATATATCTTAGCGATTGGCTCTTTTTTTCTTTGTATGTCTTTGGTTTTTTGTTTCACTTATATACTGATTTCATTTATAGATATATATAACCATTCAATAAGTAGTACATCATGACTTAGCATGTAAATTGCTGTTACTGCCTCAGGACTGTGTCTTATACAGTTCTATCTTCAGGTTTATTAGTACTTCTTGATTTCGTTTCTCTCTCTATTTTTTTTTCCAGGTCTTTAATCATGTGGGTCTGGAACAATAGCAACATCTTTCAATCACAGGAGCAATTTTATAAAGTCAACAAGAAATTCCAAAGACCAAGAGAAGATGTACTCTATCCATCCTCCCATTTTGGTTTTTTTTTTTTTTTTCTGTTCTTCCACTTACTGATTACCACTTAAAACAGTCATTGGCTATTTCATGTTGGTAGTATTACAGCTTTTTTCCATCATCTCATGAATGGTTGTGAATGGAGCTGACACCTGAGACATCTCCAATTATTGCTTACATCTGTGCCAATAAATAAAACAGGACAGCACCAATTCTTTAGGTCTAAGAATAAATTATATGGTTTTGCATTGCAAGAGTTAAACAGTGTGGCTGTCACCAAACTGCCGTGTGGGAATGATCTCTGGAGTATGCTCAGAAGATCTTCAGTGTTGTCTGCAAAAAGGGCAGGAGTAAAAATTATGCCAGACAGCATATTAAAATTTTAGCACCATGGATGCTCACAATCCAGTGACAAAGTCTCCTTCTCAGAAATGTCTACTAACATATGCATAGACAGTGACAAAGTCTCCTTCTCAGAAATGTCTACTAATATATGCATAGACAATAAAGTGTATGTAAAGGCATTCCCTGGGAGATTTTGTAGTGGGGAAAAAAAGCCCAGCTGGGTGACATAGCGTGTGCAGAAAAAGCAAATTATGAAAAGAGAAGTCAAGGATAAGGAAGAGTTAATGCCATCAAAATCAGAAATCCCTTTTGGTACATGTTATCATGCATTGGCAGAATGTCATTCTCCAGTCATTCAAATCAGACACTAATGTAACATTCTCTTCTTTTCCCAAATGCTTAGATTTCATGCCTGGGCACAAAACTGGGAATTGCACACAACAGTTTTAGCTTCACAAGGAGACGGGACATGTCTGGGAGTTTACCAACCTGGGTAGCATTCTTTAACCCTCAATCTATTGTTATTTGGTTAATGTACAGTGTTTACAGAATGCAAGATTGGACCCAGGCCTTGCACCAGGCAGATTTTGGGATGATATGTTTGTTTTTCTGAAACTTTGCTGAGGTCAGGTATCTCCTTTAAAAAGTTTGTTTTCTGGGCTGGTGTACCGAATATTATGTTCTGTCCAGTTCCTGACCAAAATTTGTTTCGAACTTTATACAGTAGAGAATTTAAGGCACTGACAAAAAGGGTTTTTTTCAGTTGTCTGATAATGAATCTGAGAAACAAAACAAATGCCAATTTCCTTAATGATTTATGAGTTCTCTGCGAGGCACTGCCTCCATAGTTACATTTTGTTTAAAAAAACAAACCCCTTCAAGCTTAAGGTGTGCTAACATAAGAAATGGTGAGGGTGGGAGTGACCTGTGATGTATAGGGTAGTTTAGTGGACAAAGGAAGAACTACTGATGTCATCTACCTGGACTTCTGTAAGGCCTTTGATACAGTCCCTTCTTCCCTCTAAATTGGAGAGATATGGGTTTGATGGATGGACTGTTAGATGGATGAGGAGTTGACTGGATGATCATATGCAGACTCTGGCTCAATGTCATGTGGAAACCAATAACAAATGATATCTCTCAAGAGTTTGTACTGGGACCAAAACTATTTAACATCTTCATCAGTGAGAGACAGTGAGATTAAGTGCACCCTCAGCAGGTTTGTGGATGACACCAAGCTGAGAGGTTCAGTCAATTCACTAGACGGAAAACATGCCATCCAGGGGGATCTTGACAGGGTTAAGGAGTGGGACATTATGAACCTCATGAAATTCAACAAGGCCAAATGCAAGGTCCTGAACCTGGGTTGGAGCAATCATGTCCAGTATCAATACAGAATGAGGGATGACTGGATTGAGAGCAGCCCTGCAAATAAGGACTTGGGGATATTGGTGGATGAAAAATTGGACATGAACCAACAATGTGCCCTTGCAGCCCAGAAAGCCAACTGTATCCTGGGCTGCATAAAAATAATTGTGGCCAGTACCTTTTCTATTTCCTGTTTCTGTTTTACATGGGCTAGAAAAGCAGTTAGTACTTTAGTAATTTAATCAGCATTTCAGACCACTAGATCAACATAAACAATTATATCTTACTGAGATCTGGGCATAGTAATTTGGGCGCAGAACTGTGCTAAAACAGGTATGCTGCTACTGAACCAGAAGTATTTCCAACCACCTTCGGTCAATCTGCACCCATCCACATAAATATGCCCAATGATTATTTGCACAGAGAAGTCAAGGCTCTTTACGTAGTCACTTTCTAGATTTCTGATCCTTGACTCTGATTTTCCTGGTGAGAAGTGATGGGAAGAGGTTTTGGGGGAAGTAAATTACGGATATTCTTATCCTGCTTTTCACATTCCAAAAAGATTCATAGGCTCCCAGAAAGATCAGTCAGCACTACCCTGTATTCTGGAAGAGAAGAAAGAAGACCTTCAGTTTAGATTAGTAATAATTTGGAGTGCAAACCAGGTTTCAGAATACAGTTCCCAGTGTCTCTTTTTTCCCTTCAGTCTTAAAATCTCCATATTGTCCATATCAAAGGGTCAGTAATTATTCCAGTTCATATTTCTCCATGTACCCAAGGGACTGTAAAGCTAACAGGATAGTGCCTCAGGTGAGTAGCCAGTCGAGTAACCTTCAGTTTTACCCCAGAAAGAAACTACCCATAATATCCTCTGTTAAAGGTCTCAAGAACAGCAATCATTGCCTTGGCATGCTGGAAAACAATATTTTGCTGTAATTTCATTAACATTTAGAGTTTCTTTTGACATATGATTTGTTATTATTTCCACATTCTCTTTGTCTCCTCCTCCTTAAGGCTTATCACAGATTTGTTGACATTTCAGACACCACCTATTACCTCCTAGGACCCTCCCTCCATTTTCCTAATCTCTCCTGTCACTTTTCATTCCTGAGATTTCTGCTGCTGTCCTTAATCCTCCTTGCTCCAACTGCGTTTTCACTGTTTCTCAAAGTATTCCATTGAGTGGAAAATCCAAGAACCTGTCAAAGTAGTTTTGATTAAAAACTTTCAGCTAGGCCTAATAATTAGCTAACAGAGCAAATTAAAAATAGTCTCCATCATTAGAAGTTTTAAACTGAAGACTGGACACCTCCATTAAGCCTGACTGATGTTGCTTCTCACTCATGCAGGTGAAAGTTTTGCTGAACCTCTACTTCTGTTATGGAAGCAGTCAAGCTAAATGATTAAAAGTCTTTTCCCCTTGAAATCTGCTGAAGTTCTTTTGGTTGTATTTTGTTTACATCTATGCTGTTATATTCTCTGTTTCAGCTTTGTTTCTATGTCTCACTGCTCTGGAGATTTGAACTAGGCCTACTTTTTAAACACTGTAAAGTTTAGTGTAAAGTTTTAAACTTGCCAGCAGGGTGTTTTCAGATGCTCACTTTAGCCATCCATCCAGAAACAGGAGCTGATGACATCTCTACTGATGACCTGTCACTATACAGAAATTGACATCAAAAGAGACCCGAATGCTACGATTTTCTTAAAAGTATAAACATTTATAAAAGATACCTTTTGAAAACATTTCGTAATATTAATGGGCTTGACTTTTTTAAAAAACAAAAATAATTATCTTTGGCTTTGTTCATGTAAACAACATAGGATCCTGCTTAATCTAGGAATAAAGAGGCTTAGATCCTGTATCAGAAGAGATAGAGAGATGCTTGACTTAGCTCTCATAAGCAGAAAGAAAAAAAGGATGTGAAGAAATAGTTTATCATGAAAATTAATTGGTGTAGTGGTTCTTCTCAGGGGAATTGCAATGAGAAAACAAATGCACTGCAAACTAACAAAAGTGTCCATAAAAACTGTTACACAGTAGAATTAAACATAGACTGCAGACATTTATATAAGAGAAGATTTTCAAGAGCTATCTGGTTTATCTTCAAGCTGGCATCACTCCCCTAGCATCAAACAGTTTTTCAGCGGGAAAAGTGGCCTCTGTTCTTTCCAAAGGAGATAAAGAGATTCCTGCCCCTTCCTTGTCCCCCAAAAATGGAAAATAGAGTACTTAGTGCATACTGTATGTGGACAGAAAAAAGTTGACTTAGAAGAAACTAATTGATTTCTCTCTTGTGTGAACTTTGGGTAAGTCTTCCTGGAGGTATTCTATAATAATCAACTCCTCTTTGGATAAAACATGCTGCTAAAGAATTTACATGTTCATTGAAAATCCTGTCGATACTTCTCCAGCACGAATAACACAATTCACAGTAACTATAGGTATGTAAAAACTATACTCCAGATAACTACCATAATCACCAGTTTTGGCCACTGAAAATCATATTAATACTGTTGTAAAAGGAATATGAGTTTTATTCACCACTGATTATACCAGTTAAGAGAAGTGTGAAGTATCACCTTTTTACCTGAGCACTACTTACAGGAGTCTCCATTCTCCTTCTCAATAGACCCAACAACATTTCTCAGTATTGCTCTCCTCTCTATTTCTGTTCATCAAAAGGGAATCTAAGTGAAAAAGAAATCAGAAATCCATATACAATATGAAGTATAGTTCAGAAACCAACATGCATCGTCTACATCATGGAACATGCACTGAACTAAGCTAATTTAAGAAAAAGAAAATATGACTCCCAGGAAACACTATAACAGGATTTTTCGTATACAAAACTTTCAGTTCTCAGGAGTATATCTTTGTTAAAAAGACAAAGGTGAACACTTTCCATTATTCTATTTTTTTTTATTTATTTATGTGGTTGGAATATAGTTTTCTATTAGAAACTGTTTAGGTATAAAACTTTCAGTCTTCTCCTCTTTTCCCCTTTTGGATGCTATCCTCCTAAATCATAGTTATTTCTAACACATTCCACTCTTTTTCTCCACAAAAGCCTATTTAATTAAACCTCTGTACTTGAATGTATATCTTCTTTGCTTCTGTGCTTACTGATAAACAGTTTTGTTCTCAATAAGTTTGATTGTCAAAAGATAAGACTGTGATGTTTTTCTCTGGGAAGGGAGGATAGAATTGTCTAGCTGAGGAGTTTGACTTTCAAGAAACTGTGACCACTATGTTTCTATGCTTACCCAGTTAGACCCATTTTTTTCATTGAAGTCTTTCATTTTGTACCTTAAATGCAAGCCACACTTCTATTATCATTAGATCAAATAATCTTCAGCATGAAAGAACGTCCTATAATAGGGATTATATCAAATAGACTAATATCAGATAATATGTTCTCAGGGAATTGCAAAAGGCAGCATAGAAATATCAGGGATCATATAGGCTCATATCCAGGAATAACAAACTGTACTGCACAAAAACTTGGATATCAATGAAAATGTCTTTTGTAGAAGCTGTATAAAATTGTAATTAATATTGTGACAATTATCAAAACATTGTCCAGTAACTAGGCAGAAAAAAGGTATGTTTTGTGTACACAATACTGTACAAGTTTAATATAGGCTTCAGAGTACGGCAAAAAAGAAACATTTCAAAGTGAAACAAATTCCTTTCCCTTAGTGTGATATTCACATAATGTTAGATTTAATGTAAAGGAGAAACAATGTGGTTCTGAAGTAATTAAAAGATAATTTAATGAATCAGTCCTTCTTATACCTGTCAGGGATTCACATGGACTTGTATTTTGCTGCGGTTTTCCAGCTGGATTCTTGAGAAGTTAGGTAAAACATAATTCTCTACTCCTGAGAAGGAAGTTCAAAACACCTATCAGACTAAATGCCTAGATCATATTAGATAAAATTTAGCCACTGTGACAGAAGAAATTCCTTTTAAATCCCAGGTGCATAGGTACCTAATTAACCATAATTTCACTGCAAGTAAGTTAAGAAAAACAACATTAAAAGAATTAATGTGAATCTAAGAATGAACATATTTGAATGCAAGCATAGATAAACTGTTTGCGGATATACAAAAAGTTTTGACAAACCATGAATGAGGCAATAATCCTAACACTCATCGAATACACTATTGTACTACTTATATTAAATGTAGTCTATACACTGCACAGCCATGTAAGACTGGGAGATATCTTCTATGTCCTCAGATCCAGCCCTCTGTCACTGTGCCTCACAGTGTGTTCACATTATAGAAAAAATTTAAATGGAACGAAAATACACCTCCCATGAGAATACGAAGCTGTAAAAGGGCAAGTTATTTCTGCTTACTAGTTTTGCTTACTATTCCTGTTGGAGGCTGTTCCAAAATGAAGGTCTGCAAGCAGTATGTCTAGGAGTCTTTTCGAATTTCCATCTTATACATGTCTTATACATTAAATCTTATCCTGTTTCACATAAAACCTTTTGCTCCATTGCTGCTGCTTGCTCACTAAATGTTCCTCCTCCATTTTTGGTTGGTTTTGATGTGTTTTTGTTTTTTTTTTTCTTTCTGAATAAGCAGCTGTCTTGAGTCTCCACTCAAAACGAAGGAAAGAATCTCAAATTACCCTATCTGTTTAAGTTTCTTTTCAATAAGATTCCTCTCCAACAAAATGAAGAACCATAACTATATAGGGGGTATCAGATAAGAATATGTACAATGACACAAATTCTTTTCCTCTTTTGTGTACATATAAATATAGTCACACTAAATAATGGGACTCAAAGATTGATTCTACGTACCTCTGAAGGCACTTAAATGTCATTTCAAATAAACTTTTAAAAATTTCCAAGAATACGCCAATCTCTGGTCTTGAGAAAGTTCATGAAACCTCGTTATACCTTAAGCATCTCTTTATCCAACATCTCTAATGAATTTGATCTATCACTCAATTTATTATAAACGTACTTCGCAGAGAAGTAAACATGATGCTTGCAAAACACTGATGCGTTCTCCATTTCACAAGGAAGGAAAAGTATTGCACCTGTGACATTATTTTATATAACAATCCATTAATTAAAGAACCTTAAAAGGAAATTCAGTTCAAGGTGTTCTTTAGTCAGAGGAAGACTCCTAGAGTTTGACTCTCCACATCTCCAAAATGTTTTATAAAACTATGAACTCAGACCAATTTACACCATCAGGAAAATGTTTCACACTTAGGAACTGGATGGAATAAAGACACCTCCCTTCAGACCTGGGTAAGAACTTACATTGTCATCTCACACCCAAAAAAAGAAAAATAAAATATAGTTTCCTTCAGGCGTTAAGTCTCACTCCGTCTATAAACATTCTCATTTCACAGGCCAGACACTTGGAGAAAGCTGTCTAGCAGGAGCAATGCAGAGAGTTAAGTCAATCAAGTACTCGTTGGCAACTGTAGGTCAGCATCCATATTTTCCTCTGTGGTTGTATTTCTTTAAAATTCTGCCACTAACTTAGTTGACTATATTTGTACAACAAACATCACCTATTCAAGAAGCAACATAACATATTATTCGAGGCAATTGCAAATTCACTATACTCCTTTTCATTTCCACTGATTGATCAAATGCCAGTAAATCAAAATTACCCTTAATTAGTGCTTCCCTCCTCTGGTCCAGTGCTTTCTCTCATACACAAAAATTCAGTTATAATACATGTAAAAATTCCATCTTGACACTTAAACTGTTGCAATGTTTCTGGCAAATTCTTAAGGGTTTTTTCTCTTTATCTCAGCTAGATACTCATGCTGATGTGAAAAATCTAGAATTTAAAAAAAAAGAGGTCAAAATTGAAATCCGTGGTTATGGTGAACTGTTATGCACAATGTCTCTCTAGTCACAACTCCTGGATCACACCAATAGCCAAGTAAAATATTAGGTGTGGTACATCTTATCTCTGCAATAATGAAAGCAAAAGCAGAGTAATATCTCTTAGATATGTGGTTAGAAAATGGTAAAAATGTAGAATTTGCATGATTTAGAGTAGCATGTGTCTCTTTACAAAGAAAATAGTGTAAACATTTCAATAAGGAAGAGGATCATCTGAATTCAGCAATCTGTTATAAACGACCACATACTAAGCCACTGGCAAATATAATGAAAACAGCAGGTCAGGATAATTCAGTGAAAGCTATGAAAGTATTTAAACTGACACATTTAGATGGTTTATATACTTCTCCAGGATAAGTGTGGGAGACAAACAGTGCTAATGGAAAAGTAAGCCTACTTTCTACATGCTAATTTCTACTCTGAAGTAAACTTAGACAAAACTTTGAGAGTGTTGCTACACAATATACTCTACTATATATACTAGCAAATCTTTTTACTCCACTGTATGATAGTCATCTCCATACTCTAGCTAATTCTGCAATTAAAAATCAGACACACAAAACACCCATTGAAAATGTCTTCCAATCCAAGTGCTGCCACATGTATTCTCTACAGGAAACAAGATCTGTGGTTAGATGACATTCTAATGGTATGTTCATATTAAACACAAATGTCAGTGCTTCAAAGAAATGTTGCAAGTTTCTATTGCAGCATTGACAGTCCACCTATAAATCAAAGTTTAAAAAGAAGGAAATACAAATAATCAAATTATTTTTTTTTTACTCTGAAATGCATGATGACTACAGTGAAGAAAACAATCTAGTGGTAATTATTTGTAACATAAGACTAGTCTTCATACAACTTCCTTCCCCAATTTCTCCCTTTCCTCAAGATAAAAAGAAAAATATAAAAGTTCAAGAGAATGTTAAACCAATAAAATACTCAAATAGGTTTACCTCTAGGTTTCAGTTTAACTCCAATAATATTTGGTGTGTAGATCTTTTCATTATAAAACTGATAATTACAGATTTAATCAGCAAAAGATTGTCATCCAGCCACTCCTAACTTTGCCCTTTGTTCAGCAGGCCATTCACAACACGTAACAACTTTTATATAAAGAATTATATTGCCTGTGACCTGAAAATATCAGGTATTGAAATTGGAAATCTTACTGGTAGCAAATGTTAATATTGTGTCATATTTGGACCTCATGTGTATGATTGGAAAGTTTAAAATCAGTCTTTAGTAATATGTATGTACAATCTTTTCTTATGTTAAATTCCACTTAAGGAAAGGTTTGAGCATAAGGTTTATGGTTTTGAAATATTAATATAGGAATTATATATATACACACATTTATTTATTTTAGCTAGTAGGAGTTTTATTTTTGCCTTGTGCTGATATTTTTTTGTTAATGAGAATATATTTTTTTATTAAAATCTAAAACTTAGAGACAGCAGTGTTCTGTGTTTTTTGTTTCATTTTTTTAAAACAATTTTTACAAGTTCTCTGGAAATTAGGTATTTTTAATTTTAAAAGAGCCTTATTGTGCAAAATTCCAATTTTCCACTGAAAATGAAGTGGTGTGGAAATTTTCAGCCAATCCTGTTGTTTGTGTATTTGAAAGACCAATTGTTCTTAGCAAAGTACACATGGAAGAGAGCATCTCTCAATTTTCATCTCTGTGTCAAAACCCTCTGTTCTTCCCATCTTCCAATTGCTTTTCTGTTGATTAAAAAACATATACTGCACAGTGTTGTTGGAAGAACACTGAGTTCAAGGGGAGGAGTAGGTCAGCCAGGGGACATTCAACCTTATTAATAGGCATTTTATATAGATCCTAGATGTCACACACGTCTCTGAGTGGAGGCTTTTCATTGGACAGAAAGATGGTAGAAACAGTATTCTAGCAAGAAAATGCAGTAGGTCTTTTTTGTGGTCTCAAGAACTGCCACACTGTAGTATATATTAAAGCTGCAGTGAAAAATTAAAAATATTTTTATTGATATGTATTTTGATAAGACAGAGGAGATAATTAAATTACTTATGTTAAAAATATGGCATATGAAAAGATGTGGAGCTTCCAGAAAATATTAAAACACATTCAGGATTTTTCTTGTGGTGAACAGGAAATCCTCCCCCTCCTATTGATATACTAAGGAATGCTTTGAAACACACACAAAGGAAGGGATAATTTAATTAGATATGCTACTGCTAGGAGACATACAGAACGAAAAAAGAAATTCCATGAAAAAAGAAGCAGTGTACTAATTAAAAATAACTAAAGACTACCAAATATTTATACAAAGTTACTGTCTGTTCAGAAGCAGCCTTTTAAGCGTGGACATGTTTAAGTCACTGTAAGGCAGTCAGAACAAAATCTTGCAAACTCAGCTAAGCTAAGTTGACACGAGACGGATTTACATGTGTGTGATATAATATTAGATACTTCAAGGTTACTGTTAGCAGCTATAAAATATCTCAGACCTTGATCCTACAAAAAAGGGGTTTCAGTTTGTCAGCAGAAGTGATCTGAATGTTTATTCTGCTTTTCACTATAATCTTTAGAACTGGCAGCTTAAATCACTGTTGGATGTCAATCTTCTCATTATGAAATATACATTTTAGCGTCAATATGAAACAACATTTAGAGGCCATCATTTATATGCATTAAAGTCAACTGCCAATATTTCAGAATAATTTTCTTGCTATGATTGACTTCATGCTTCTATATCTTTCGATACTATTGAGGCAAACTCCAAGTCCACCAGTTCATCACGATAAACCAACAGTATCAGTCATTTATCCTTATTTTTTTATTAAGATTCTTGGGTTCTGTCCTAATGTTGTTTAATTTAATTAAGAAATTAACCCCTATCTCCACCTTTTCTTTTAAGAATCTTTAAGTGTTATATGGTTACTGTTGTGTTACAGCAGTGATTCTTTTAAGAAATTATTCTGACACATTTGTAATTCACTTCTTTCTTCTTAGCATCTATATTGTTCATAATTTATAAAACTATTTTTAGTTAGTAGGGCTGAGATCTGCTGCTGTCATAATCAGTGGAAAGATTCTTATTGGAGTCTAGAATCAGAAAATCTGTAATCACGGTGCACGTTCTGGCAGCTTCTGAATTAATAAAGCAAAAAGCTCAAGTATATTGTTTGCTCAAATAATATTCCAACATCATTAATTTTGTAGATATTGTAATAGGGGTCATAGCTGGAGTTTTGGCAGCTTTTTGATTCTATGTGTAACTAAAACCACACATTTAAACCAGATGGAATTATGAAACAAAGTTTTTCATTGCAACTATTTCTTTTAATTAACCCAGTGAATGCTGCAAGAGAAATAATAACCACCACTGGAACAGTTTTGGCTGACGTGCTGGGGCTGCTGGCAGCAAAGAGGCTTTTTCCATAAAAAGATAAAGATATCTGGATTTCATAATGTTTCTTAGTGAAGATCTGTATGTGTTTTATATTTCATTTAGATCTCTAGCCTTTACTGATGGAATGATCTGTAAACATTTTTATCTTCAAAGCCCTATCAATCCAAACTGTCTTTTTGCCACTCCTGTTATGTCTAAACTAATAGAGAATATCTAACATAACTGATCAATAGCTATAATAAAGAATTAACATTTGCTGGTATCCAATAACTCATTAAAAATACATATCAATGATACTTCAAATTAAGTATAACAGTTCTTTAGTTCCCAATTCCTTTTTTTTCTTTTGATAGATAAGCATGTTTTGAGGGGAAAAAGGAAAAAAAAAAGAAAAAAAATGAGTTGGACACAATAGAAACCTCATGGACATAAATAAAAGTCAAAAACAAGTTTGTAACATAACCAGTAAAAATAAAAGAAAAACCTCAGTCAAGGTACTTCTATTCTAGAGTACATTCATTGGTTTTCAGATAAATGCTGCTACTGTGACATAAAGTAGCTAAATTCATTCACTGCTGGAGTTTAATACAACTGTAAACTTTTATGTAAAAATATATTGGATACCTACAAATGCCTACAACTACTGGCACTTTTACTGGCCTTTATTTGAGCTATTTTCCTTCGGTTATTACCTGACATTCTTTGTGACATTAATCAGATGTTTTCAATTACTTTTTGCATTACTGCTGCTGTTTAGCTCCTCTTCTTTTAGTTCCATACCTCTAGCCTAATTATAGATGAGCAGCAATGGAGACAGAAAATGTATTTGTAGTTGCACAGAGTTCAAGATAAATACCAAACCCCCTACCTCCCACCTGCTGCTCCTTCTCCCTAACCTTTCTAAAGCATGAAGGATAGTATAGATATCCAACGGATGGACACTTCTCAGAGTAGCTACTGTGAAGATATCAAAGGCAGAGAGTTAGAAGCAATCAGATCTGAGGTTTGCTCATCGGAGACAAATAGATTTAAAGGCAGAAGTTACATAGGAAGGCAATGTGTACATCCTCAGGTGCAGGCAACTATGCTGTTTAGGAATATCCAGAATTTACATGATCAATCTTAAAATTACTTGCATTGTTTGTTTACTCATTTGGTTGGATTTTTCTTTCCATGCTGACAATGGCTGTTGATAAGCTGATAGAAACCAGAAGAACATAGGAACGCTGGAGGAACTAAAATATGCCCATATAAAGGCATTTGGAAACATGAGCTCATGCATATTTCTGAAGAAATCTATCAGGATTAAAGGATAGTTCTTCAGTTATACCTTTTAAAGTGTTTGGGATGCCAGACAACCTTCAGGTCTGTGTTTCTTAGCTTTCCAAGTTTCCCCTATCACAACTGCTGCCGGTGTCTGTCACTCCCACTTGTAGAGGCTTCTGTGCTCTACAGACATTCTTTAATAGCATCAACATTTTCAGCACAAAGTCTACCCATGTAGCAAAGGCAGAAAAATAGGTATGAATCAAATATCCTTCACTTCTGTAGATATCCTGAAAGCTTTTCTAGAAATCTATTTTTAAACATCTATTTAAATTTAGACATGTAAGCACTGTTATCTTCTGATGGACATTCTTCTGTTTACCATCTCAAGAGTCCTTTATCATCCAGACTACCAAATCTCTAGGAAAGTTCAAAAAAAATTGACTCTCCAGGACAATGACTAATTCTATACTATGCTTTATTTAATGCATTAATGCGGTATGTAGGAGATGTAAGAATGTGGTCTCTCTTCCCAATGTTCTTTTTGTTCTTTATCCAAACATGGTCCTAATGCTAAGTACTCAAGCAATGCTCCCTCAGACCTGCCCCTTTTTTTAACCCTGTTATTATATTAATAATCTTCTTATGGGCAAAAAGGGGAATGCATCCTATATGTGAAGCCAAGAATTTATTGTTAGTATAATTAAACAGTTATTATTTGTCCAGTTACAGTGATACTAGCAGATTCACAGTCTATATTGCCTAATTAATATAAAAGAAATTTCATTAACAATATTACAATTAAAAGTTGCTCTATAGGAAAAAGTCTCTTGGTACTTCTACCAAGTACTCTACTTCTTCTTGGTAATCTACTTCTCTGTTACGCTTCCTGTTCTGCTGCTCCTCTGGGTCTTAAACTCAACAGTTTCAGTCAGGGCTGGAGAAGGGGCCAGTGTCCTGAATCCTTCATCAGAAAGAGTAAGATGTTAAAATTAGGTGGTTCTTCCTTCTCTTTGCTGGGAGGCCTCTGCCATTGATGTAGAAAATTTCTTTTTCCTCAGTTTTGGGTCTGTTTGGGGCCTTATTTATCAAAAGTATGTTCTATAGCATACTTTTCCCCTTGTTCTTTCTATTTTGCTCTATAACTCTATGTTACATCTGAATTTAATCTGTTCCTTTTTTTTCCTGTTTATGTCGGATGCTGCTTCTTCATCTTTTTTGTTGCTCCTAAAATCAGTTTTGCCCAGCTCCAAAGTTCCCATTGCCAAGAACAGTTGAACACTGTTGAGTCACCAGAGACTGCAGTACCATCCTTCAAGGTGATACCCTAGGCCCTTACTCCTCCTTTATGCAGCATCATTATTTTGGGGTCATAGACAGTTCACTCTACACAGCATGATTACTTTTTATTCCTACCTATATCAAATATTTTTAATTGCAGCTGTTCCAGTCCAGAATTATGCAAAACTTACCTAAATTAAAACAGCTAAGACAATAGACTCCTGGTAGTTAGTTAATTACTGTTAAAGTAAGCAAGCTAAAACAAAGCTCCAAGCAACAAGACAACACCAGACAAAGTAAGTCTGTTGAACCCAGTCTTGAGGCTTGTCTTGCTTGTTTTCTATTGCAGGGCGGCATTTTGATTCTTGCACTTTGAACTGTACTAGTGGGGTCTCACGAGAAGCTGCCTGAGATTGTGCTAGAATTTGTCTCCTACCTTCTGCACAATCATCCTGAACGCATCATGGAAAATGTGATAGCTGTTACCATTCTTTTAAAGAAAATTTCATCCTCAAAGCTTTATCCTTAGAAAGGTTGGGACAACCGGATTTAGGTGTCTAAGTTTTCCTGATCATTCTCTGCATAGTCCCTGGAGAGTGATGGATGCTTTACATAGGTGGACTGCTTCACCTGCTCTTTCAACAATCTTCCCTCTCCCAGATGAATCCACAGAAAACATTCAGTAAAGATGAACAACATTACCTTATCTAATGTTTACCTGCATCTGCAAGTTAGTGAGATGATCAAGTTGGGTGCATGCACTAGAAGTTGGAGCACTTTTTCCACAGTCAATTCATTTAAGGAGGAAAAAAAATTTCATAAGAATAACTTTGTTTTATTGTTGATTGAAGAGTTTTTTTTCCCCTCTTCTTTTTAGAACTAACATTGTTTTTTGTATTGATTGAGTGGTGTCATGTTTTAAAATGTAAGGTAGACCTTTGAGTCCTAATGATTCATATTTGATTAGTCAGTACTGAAACACTGAACAAGGTAATAATACCTAGGTGGTACTCAAATATAGGATGGCACTGCCTCTAGGAGGTAGTTCTAACTTTTTTCTTCTATGTGCTTATTTGAAATTCTGTCCTACTCCCAATAAAACCAATGGTAAAATTTCCTTGTTTCAGCCATACAGAACAAGGAAACATAGGCATTATGATCCTCTGTCACACAGGGGATTAAAAGAGAGGTCCTTTTAATCTGACATTAATTTCCTAGTGTATAGTCATAGTAAAAGTAAAAGAAACCCCACAGGTAACAAATACAGGGAACATGATATTTACAGAAAATTTCTTCCTAGACCCAAAATGGAGTTACCTCAGTCCCTGAAACGGGTTCATATTCTTTCTAGAATTTCAAGCATAATGTAGATTATTGATATCTCATTTTCTGTACGATTTTCCACTATTTTCTCTTACTCGTGATAAGCACAATGAGAACTTGAGGTAGCAAATCCCAAAGGCTAAACAATTATGTCTTTTTATCAAATTTAAACTTGCCTTTTAATGCTTTCATCTGTCTCTCCTTGTTTTATGAAAACAAAAAATAAATTTTATTTACATCTTCCAACTTACATATTAATTGTGTTCTATGGCTACTGTCTGCTCTGTTCAACTTAAAAAACAATTTAAAAAAACCCTGCATTTTCAATATTAATCTGAGGTCTTGGGCACTCTCCCTGAGGTAATAAACCCTTTTTTTTCCAATTGACCTGTGAAAAACAAGAGAGTGCCATGATGGGATATGCATATTCCAAATGTACACTACACATGAAGATAGATGAAAGTTCGATTTTTTTTTTTTAAAAGTATAATCAACTTGCCAATAGTCTCTATCTTTGATTTGCGAATAGAAATCTTGCATATATTTGGAGCAAATAACAAACAAACACATTGGTGATGGTATCTGTATTACCTCTGCTGAAGAAAAGGTCAACAGCTCTATCACATATCTTAAGTTTTAAACTGTTTCACAATTTTCAATAGTTGCGAATCAATTTTTGGACAGCAAATACAATTTTATGACAGGTGACCTTATCCTTGTCAGAAAGAGATGTACGTTAGAGCTGTACATCAAAATGAAATACATTATTTAATAATGCTGTCACTGTTACTAAGGTAGAATAGTATACCCTCGTTCAATGCATACCTTTGAAGACTTAGGTTCAAAAAAGTGAAAAGAAATAATACAATAAAAAACTATTATATAGTAGCATTATTTATTTTAAGGTAAAATTGAGAAATGGCTTCCAGTAAGACAATTTTTTCAGTATCTTGACTTAAAAATATTGTCAATCTGTTCTCCAGTGTATTTCTGTACAAACAGTACAGAGACTGTTTTCCATTTTAATTGTTGCCCTATTTATCCTATGAAGAACAAAGCAATGTTTCTTTAGCTGGAATTCTATATCAGGCCTACCAATTTATCTACATTTCTTGAAAGGGAATAACTATAATATTATGTTATACTAATCAAGGTACTCAACCCTGATCCAAACCAACCTATTTTACTGTAATTCATCTAGTTGTACCATATTGTAAGTACTCCTTGAAGTGTATGCTCATAACATTTTGACTTAGGTTAGTTTTTTTCTTTGGACACAATGTTATACGATTTACCTGTTGACAGATTTATTTCTTCAAATTAAATCTTTGAACATTGCCTCTTTCATTGTGTACTCAAATTGTTAAATTTCACATTATATTTGAAAACTTAAATTACAAAATTAATTATGTATCTCTTTTTAAATAACTTCTCAAAATTAGTTTAGTCAACAATCTGTAACAAATGTTAACTGATGAACCACCCAATAACAATGATCTCCAGTCAGGAATAAATAACATTTCTGTCAATGCTTATGTTGTCCTGATTCTCTCTAAATTGGAGATATATGAATTTGATGGGTGGACTGTTTGGTGGATGAGGAATTGGTTGGATGGTCACATCCAGAGGGTAGTGGTCAATCGCTCAATGTCCAGATGGAGATCAGTGACAAGTCGTGTCCCTCAGGGGTCCGTATTGCGACCAGTACTCTTCAGTATCTTCATCAATGCCATAGACAGTGGAATCAAGTACACCCTCAGCAAGTTTGCAGATGACACTAAGGTGAATGCTGCAAATGACACACCTGAGGGATGGGATGCCATCCAGAGGGACTTGGACAAGCTCGAGAAGTGGCCTGTGTGAATCTCATGAGGTTCAACAAGGCCAAATGCAAGGGTCCTGTGCCTGGGTCGCAGCAACCCCTGGTATCAATACAGGCTGGGGGATGAAGGGATTGAGAGCAGCCCTAAGGAGAAGGACTTGGGGGTACTGGTGGGTAAAAAGCTAGACAGGAGTCAGCAACGTGTGCTCGTAGCCCAGAAAGACAAATGTATCCTGGGCTACATCAAAAGAAGCGTGGCCAGCAGGTCAAGGGAGTTGATTCTGCCCCTCTACTCCACTTTGGTGAAAGCCCACCTGGAGTAGTGTCAAGTTGTGGAGCTCTTAGCACAGGAAAGACAAGGACCTGTTAAAGCAGATGCAGAGGAGGGCCATGGAAATGATCAGAGAGATGGAACACTTCTCCTATGAAGAAAGGTTGAGACAGTTGAGGTTGTTCAGCCTGGAGAAGAGAAGGCTCCAGGGAGACCTTATTGGGGCCTTTCAATACTTAAAGAGGGCTTATAAGAAAGATAGGGAGAAACTTTTTAGCAGGGCCTGTTGCAGCAGGACAAGGAGTAATGGTTTTAAACTAAAAGGGGGTAGACTTAGGGTAGATATAAGGAAGAATTTTTTACAATGAGAGTGGTGAAGCAGTGGAACAGGTTGCCCAGAGAGGTGGTAGATGTGCCATCCCTGGAAACATTCAAGGTCAGGTGGACAGGGCTCTGAGCAACCCGATCTAGTTGAAGATGTCCCTGCTCATTACAGTGGGGTTGGACTCGATGACCTTTTTAAAGGTCCCTTCCAATCCAAACTGTTACATGATTTTCTATGAGTATTCATGGTTGCTGCAGTACACAATTAATCTATTCCAGGAGATGGAACAAATGTATAGCTGAGAATTTGAGTGACTTCTAGAATTACTCCAACCTCAAAAATGGCAAACAAGTCATGTCTTTGCCAGGTGATCAATTTACATTGAGTGTCTTGCTATAAAACACAAATGTCTGCTGAAGTCCCTGAAAAGACTCCTTCCTCCCTATGACATGTCAGAATTTAGGTAGACTCAAAAATTCAGACTTTGAGATTACACTTAATTTAGAGTACAAGAAGAAAACGATGGGACCTTATGTCTCTCCAGTGCAGAGAAATAGTTTGACAATAAAATGTTGCAGTCTTCAGCCACAACCTTAAACTGGACTGAAGGGATGATGACGGGGTGCAAGCCTACATTGCACCCTAGTTGTCCTGGTCTGTGGAAAGATTCCAAAGGCAAATGTGGAACTTACAACGGAAGTCAGATAAGTATATAAACCTTTTTTCACTGTTTTCAGAGTAGTATAGCTTACATACTTGGCCTAAATGCATCAGGATTTTTCTGTGCTTTTTAATTCAGACTCCTCTTTGATAATTAAACACACACCAGAGACTCTGTGTTATCTAAATTACACTAGAAGATAAACTAAGTATTCAGAAGGGGGTACACGCAGCATTTAAAAGTATCAACTGATTCTCCTCAAGAAAAGATGCTGCGATAAGATAAGCATCAAGATAAGTGGTCTTGCAAAACTTCTGAAATCGAACAGGTACTTTGGAATTTAAACAAAATTAGCCAGGTGTAATGGAAATTACTGTTTCACATAATTATTATTTATTGATTGTATTTCAGAAGTCACATTCCTCTATGAATTTTTTTTTTTTTGGCGCCCAGCAAATGTCTTCTGAAAAGATAATTAGTAAAGACAGAAATCTGGAAGGACACAACAGACACAGCTTGAGACACTCATTTTCTACCTGTTAAGAATGCAGTGGCTGTGCACTTTCCTTGCTGTGTTCTGAATCACACAATCTAATAAAGGTAATTGAAAGCTGAAAGAAAGACAGAGAAGATGAACGGTAGCATCACATACCTGGGAACATCACATATAACATTGATCTCAGTCAGCCTAGATACAGATGACAGAATATGATGATGTAAGATTTTTAATTGCAATACTGTCCTATGAACAGAGACGTATGGATATTTAAATCTGTAAAATTACTTATTTTAGTTGTTCATTACCTACACCCTTTTTCTTGCTTTTATGACACTACCTAACAATATTTTAAATTAGATACAGCATCATGCTATTTTCAAAACCACAAAAACTATTTCTATTTTTATATAATTAAGGGAAGGGAAGGGAAGGGAAGGGAAGGGAAGGGAAGGGAAGGGAAGGGAAGGGAAGGGAAGGGAAGGGAAGGGAAGGGAAGTCATACTAGAGATTTAATACAGGGGAAAGAGAAGGAGGGAATAAACAAGCAACAACAATCATAAAAGTTTCTTCTCTAAAACAAGCAGCAAATATCTTTACTCAGATTATGAAATAAAACATGAAGCTGAGATAAATTACATAAACTGTCAGACACAGTCTACTGATTTGCTATACTTAGACATGTTAAATGGTAAACAAATGGGCAAGCAAGCCCAGAAATTCTACCTTGTGTTTCAAGAAGATAAATAATATATTTCATACGTGTTTTCTGGCATATTTAGGCGATTCACTTGTAGCAATCGTTGAAGTTTATGAAACAATTTAATCAGATAGGAGAGTTTTACATATAGACAAATACAGACATAGATTTTTTAATAAAGAGATATATGTAGTCTGTAAGAATGAATTTAAGTAGTAAGAATAAATACAGAGAATGCATTTTGTAATGAGAGTGGGGAAGAACTGGGAGCATACAATGAAAATTTGAAAATCCATTAATGAATTAAATGCCAGCAGCTCCATATTCATGCATCCCTATTAGGTGGGGATGCTTTTCATAATCCCATGATTTCCCTTTCAGAGTCTACCAAATACTCCTTGGTCAAGCTTTGTACTAAACATAGTTGTTGTGTGAAGAATCAGAAACAATTCTGGAAACAGGAATCATACTGCAATATTTTATGCAACAGGTTTATGACTAATTTCTTCTTGTTCCTATTCTATTCATCCCCACATTAATCTTATTTCATTAATCTTGAAACAAATAGTAGATTTGTCATTCCTTTAGTGCTTTGGCTTGCTGTAGATACTCCATCTCAAAGTCAGTAGCAGATAAACAGCTCCAAAAATCTACTTTAAGAATGAAGCTACATAACGATGGCAAACCTTTAACTGCTTAAAGGTAACAAAGAGAAAGGTACTTCTTCCTTTTTGCTCCTTTCTTCTGCCCTTATTCCTTGCTTTGCGATTCCACTGCATTCCCATGCACTTCCACTGGTGCTTTCTGCAATTCTGTATAACAATCTCTCAGGTTGACTTTGTAGCAAGGCTAAGAAGCCAAATCAGCTGACAGCAGGCTCCAAAAACTGCCAGAGTTGGTGCAAGGTGTGTGGCAATAGCTTGTGGCTAGAAGCAGGCAGCAGGAGGGTGCTAGGAATCAACCTTGTAGTAGTGAGAAGCTACTGGACCTACTTAATTTTTAACAGGAGTGATTCAGTTAAGATCACGCAACAAGTATGTTACAGAGCAATAAAAACCAAAACAGAGGAACTTTGTTCTAAATTTCCCTCTTTAACAACATGACTTCTGTTCCCCCCCGTAATAAAATATTGTGTGCCAATTTATGTGTGCCATATTTTACTGTACAGCTGTGTGCCATAGTTTTAATAAGACATCATACCCTTTATGTCTTAAGAAGTATAATAATAACTCAATGCAATCTACATATCTGTTTCAGCTTCATAACATGAAGTAGGACAGGAAAGGAATATTTTTTTTTATTAGAAATGAGGTGAAGTTCTCATTTAAATGTCATGTTTTGTATGAACAATATCCCATAATCAATCATCTATAACCCAATGTTTGTTTCTAGCTCACCATCAGGATCTTTCAGAAAAGAAAAAGTCATGTTAGAGAAAGGGAGCCAGAAGGGAAATCTGTAAAACTTACAAGATAATAAGGCGTTGGTCATTTCAGGAGGAATAAGTCAGACCAGACACAATTGCACGCAATTTTATGCCAGTTCTCCAACTCTGCGCTTCTATGGATTGGTTAAAAAAATAGTCAAGCCCATGATAAATGAGTCGTATTTCTCTTAATTTCTTAATAGAAAAAATTTATTTATGATAACTGCCTTTTTTGCTACTATTTTCTTTTCTACAGGTTGAATAGAGGATTTTTAATGGTCTTTAAGACTAAAACATTCAAACTTTTTTACTTTTTTCCCCCTTTCTTCACTTAAAATCATACAAGGAAAGTAATGTTGAATGTTCATAACACTATCTTTAATTACTACACTTGAGGCTGAACCCCACACCCAAACATTCCTGAATGCTGGGAGAGTGGATCTGAGTTATTTCTGACTCTTGTCTAGAGTACTTAGACTGTGCTAGTGCTGCTTTCTAGGTTCATTTCATAATTTCATTTCTTTCATCTAAACACACATCTACTAGCAGGGCAGGGCTTACTGGCAGCAAACTTTCCTCTCAATGAGGTCAGCCTCTGATGCTGAAAATGGTGGATAATGGAGAGGGAGGCTTCAAAGGGAACATCAAGACATTTTGAGAGCAACAGGGGCAAATTTAAGGGAGTTAATTGACACTGCCATAAAAATGGGAAACACCTGAGCAAATACATCAGATCAAAAGGGAGAGAAATGGCCTGCAGAAAATCAGAAGGAAAAGGAAAAAGGAAAATAAAATGCATTCCAAAACTTAAGAAACTCTGCATGTAGCTTTGTTACATTAGTTATAGAGGTGCAACCAAGCTGCAAAAATCAGATTTTGTACACCCCAGAGTTCAGGGTATTAAATCTAGTGTTTTGATTCACACCCTTTTATACCTGATATTATAGGCTTACTGAAGAAAAATAATTGACTATGCCCTCTGATAACTAAAACATTACCACTGAAGAGCTTTTGTCCTTAATATTCTAAAGATAAAAAACATATTTTCCTCACTCAGTAGGTAATTCATATGAAGTTTGATTATTTTTTCCATTATTTTCCCTTCTAAAATATCTAGATATTTGTTCTAGCTATGCTTAAGGTATGTTTATGAATGACAAATGTCCATTTTGTAGGACATACAACTCTTTTACCAGTTGGCAATAAAAGGATGAAATTTCTTTACCCCTCTTCTTCAATAAAAATGAAATCATGTTTGGTTTTGCTTAAATTTTATTTTATTGTGAAGCCCTAGAGTACCAAATATTTTTTTAAAAATACTTAAAAGCATGAAAGGAAGAACACAAATTAGAGGAAATGACACCAAACATACAGAAGGCCAGATACTGAAACTAATCTTGATAAGATGCAATAAAATGCTTTTTAAGTGTCTGTGCATATATATCTCTTTAATTTCACATGTATGCTCAATTGTTTTTAGTCACATTTTATTCTCCCCCCTTTATCTTCATTTTATCTACTTAATTGCCAGATCTTCTGCACAGCGAGCTTGTTTTCATAGTTACTGCAAAGCACCAACCACCTTTAGAGCGCTACAAAAATAATAATAAGAGAAGCATCATTTCTGGAAGGTGATTACTCTGAAAATAATATGTCACCCAGCAGTCACTTCCTAACTAATGATTACTGAGCTACCTTCATAATCAGAGGTGCCTCCAAAACTTCGTGGTTAAATATGTAACATGCCAATTTTTATTGTAGTTAACACAATGACTATTAAACAGCCCACTTAGCCGAGCTTTTTTACATTCTGGGTAATTGCAATCTTAATTATGAACATCATAACTAATTCTTAGTTGTGATGAATATCAAGTTAAAATGTGAGTGACTTAAAAAGTGTTTTACTTGTAAATGGTGTAGAGCTCTTCATCTAGAGTAATTTTCCTTTCCAACGGATGAGCCCAACTGAAAATACTGGCCACTCCCTGCTCCTAAAAACCTATTCACCATCACTTCCCAAACTCCTGGAATTCGGGACAGACTATCAAATACAGCTGACCATATGGATTTAAGTAAGAGAAATCAAACTAAATAGCTGTTGCATGCAGCAGCTAAGGGATGTTTTAGCTGGGTCTTCTGCCTGTGCTGAACTTCCTACAGTGTCACTGTACCCATAGCTCCCCATTCTCTCATGTCAAGGCCAGGCAACCAGTCACAGAAGCACGATAATGTTGGTTGCATTGTAGACAATGTTATGACTTGACAAACTGTGGAATTCCCATTAGTTGAAACGTTTATTAAAAGTGAGGAGAACGGTGGTTTGTTTCTTTTTTTAAAAATATCCAATTTCAAACCACATGGCTAGAATATATTGTAGGGCCTATTCTGAAATGTAGACAGGTACCTTTGATGAATAAGTCTGTCTGTTGCAGGCAGATGTCTCTGAATCTATGACAGAAAAGATACAATAAAAGCCTGTCTTTTCTGTCCTTTGGCCATGCAATCTTGGCCTCCAGGAATTCAGTAGAGCTTTCTTCATTAGCTACGGTAAATGTTAAAGTTATGTAATCGTAACACCCAGATCCCTGGTGGCGTGTGTAGAAGCTCAAAATTGTAGTGAAAAGCAAGAGTATTTCAGTATCCATCTTCCACTGCATATGGATTTTAAAAATGGTCTTTTTATAACACCACATTAAAGTGGAAACTACAGGAACAAGTATCAATAGTGAAAACATTGACACTATAGCACCCCAGGTCTTTTAGCTGTCTGCCACTGGGTCATGAAGAGACACAACTTTCAATGTACTCCTTTTAGTTGCTTATGCCACAGACACTGTCAAGTTATAAAAACCATTATTAGCCACGGTCTCTGCCATCAGACTATCACAAGCACAAGGAAAGGGATTAACATTCACACTGGCATTAACTGTCATCAGTCCACAGAAATGGAGTTGTGCACATACCCAAATATAGGACTAAATATACCAAATACTTACGACTCAGGAGTTAAAAATACACTGCCCCAGGAAATAAAATATAAAATAACAAAAAACAGAAACAAAAAAAATCTATCTAGTTTGAAAAGCTGCTTTCTGGTAAATAAAAGTGAGGCCAGAGGTGACATCACAGGAAAAAATTAAATGTTCTGTTCACTGAAGATATTGACAGTGCACTTAATGTGACTAGCCATACATATCCAGTGACATTTAACATGTCCCTCTGGAGCATTCATACGGGGCTGTCAGACAGGACACAGGAACTACAGGAGACCTATGCCATTCTGGAGCAGTAACTGGCAGTTAGGCAGGAAAAGGGTGAGATGCTTCACTTAAAGTATTAGATTTATGTCTGTGTGTATATGTATTTTTGTGTGTGAGTGTATATATGTAGATAAAAACTATATGTACATGCGTGCAACTTTATGTAATTTTATGTTAATGTATAAATTATACATAAAAATGAGCTTTTCAAATTTTTTGAACTCAGTTGGCTAAACCAGGTTTTCAGAGTACAAAGATGGAAAAAGACTGTTTACAGAACAGGAACAGAAATAATCCCAAATTTTTTCATTGTTTTCCTGTCTTGAACTACACACATTCCCAGTACTTGGCATTTACTATAAAAATAATGCATTTTTTTCTCTAAAACTGGAATAGTAATATCTAATAATTAGCAAGTGAACATCCAGATACTTAGACAAAGCTGCAGAAAAACTTTGAAACAAAAAATAGAATACATGAGTACCACATAATATAATCATAGAATCAACTTTGGGTTGGAAGGGACATATAAAGGTATCTAATCCAATCCCCCTGCAATGAGCAGGGACATCTTCAACTAGATCAGGGTGCTCAGAGCCCTGTCCAACCTGACCTTGAATGTTTCCAGGGTTGGCGCATCTACCACCTCTCTGGGCAGCCTGTTCCAGTGTTTCGCCACTCTCATTGGAAAAAATCTCTTTCTAATATCTAATCTAAATCAACTATTTTTTGGTTTAAAACCATTATCCCTCATCTTATCACTACATTCCCTTATAAAAAGTCCCTCACCATCTTTCCTGTAGGCCCCCTTTAAGTACTGGAAGGCCACTATAAGGTCTCCCCAGAGCCTTCTCCTCTCCAGGCTGAACAACACCTACTCTCTCAGCCTTTCTTTGTGGAGAGGTGTGCCAGCCCTCTGATTATTTTTGTGGCCCTCCTCCACACTCCAACAGGTCTATCTCTTTCTTGTGCTGAGGGCTCCAGAGGTAGACTCAATAGTCCAAGTGGGGTCTCACCAGAGCAGAGTAGAGGGGATTCTATAGAACGTCACAGCCATAGAAGACTCCTGATTGACTTAATCACATCTGTACGCACTAACAATGCTTACATACAAAATTAAGTTTAGGGCCTATGTTCCTCACCGGAATCTAGCCACATATCAGACTCTAGATCAGCTAGCCTCAGCTAATCTCTGGTTCCTCCATACACCACTTCTGCTGAGAAGAACTATTCTTAAGGCATATTACAGTAGAGGGAGTGTCAACACTAATTTTGAGTCTGTCTCACCCTTTGCTACTCAGCACTAGCTAAGCATGAGAGTTTTTGCCTACAGTATCAGATGAATGTCATCCATTGAATTCACTGGACTTTGAGAAAGGAAGGAGATGAAACTCTGCTTTGCTGTGTTATCTGCTAACCTGTTTAGCACTAGATTTAGGCTAGAACAGACAAACTGGGAGGGCCTCAGTGCATCAACAAGTTCAATCCTTTGGCATCACAAAGACTATGTTAAATAAATATATTTCCCTCTGTATTGTAATTAGTTTAGACTTTTTAATCTAATTTAATTTTTTGGGACAATATTGAAGGTGAAGGTAAGATAGATGAGAGAGCAACAAGAAAATATCACAGGTACATTGCTTGGAATCTAATCCAGGAAATCACTGAAAATTGTTCAACAGGAAAGATGGAGTGAGAGAAAGGACTCAGCAGGGGCCACATGGGTGCAGAGATAAATTTGTTTTCAGGTCTCATATTATGCTTGTCATATACATCAATTGTATCTTGGATTAGATTTTTGTTTTCATACAAATTAACTTCAGAAATAGGGAATATTTTTAGTTTGCTCATTTCAGGAAAAAGACAGGGATAGTTCTTCCTCAAGACTCTGGGTCTTAGGGTCTCGGTGTCCTAATACTGCTAATAATGCTTATTGTTACTAGATCCTGCTCAGATCGTATTTTGGAATTACATTCATTTTCAGCTGCATATCATAGTCCTTCTGTGATAACTACTGTATACAATTTCTTCTTCTTAAGCTTATAACAAAAATTCTTGCTAGTAGTCCTTGCACTGTGGACTGTTAGATTTCAACACATTTTGTTAAGTGATATAATCCAGAATATTAGCATAATCCACCCTTTATTGACAACTCGGAATCCTCAAAAACCTTCATCTGTGCCTGCCTCACCTGCCTCCTGCCATGCCTTAGTGTCAGGCTGTTCATATCAGCCTTCATTCCAGGAAGTTATTTCTCAGGAACACAGCTTGAGCCCACTCTGAAAAGTTTTTGTTTTTTTTTTTTTAATTCTTGCATCCCAATAATCAAATATCTCTAAACTGTTCTTATAGCTCTAATATGGGCTGGCTTCTAATCTTTAAAACGTCTTTATTTCTGTGCCCTTAGAAAGTGTCCTGAGCTTCCATTTCTACAGCTGGGTATACTCACACTTTTCCTCTTACAGTGCTGGTTATCCCACTGGCAATGCAGTTCAGTAGCATTTTCCCCACTGTTATATCCATTTCAACCTTAGGTGTAACTTAGCAAGATTCATCACCTTGTTCCTGGCAGACAGCAGAAAGTTCAATTTCCTGAATCAGCTCTAGGGTCAGACTACGAATTTTTCCTAACATGCAGGTTTTAGTAATGCAGATTTGACCTTCCTGATGTGGATGTGAATTTCCGGTCTTTCATCTTCTGTTCTTTTACAATATAAGCCTGTCTTCAGCTCTAACTTTCTTGCTACTATTGATAAACATTTTTCTTTTGTGGAGTAGGGTTTTGGGGGTTTGTTTGTTGTTTTTGTTGTTTGTTTTTTTTTTTAATTTATTTATTGATATATTCCTTTTCTGTTTCTGACCTCTTTTTTTTTTTCTTTCTCTTTTTTTTTTTCTTTTTTCTTCCCTGTTCATGGTATAATTTTCCTTTTTGTTTCAAACACTTAACAAAAATTACATGGTCTTATGTGACTGTTTAGATAGGAAAAAAATGACAAAGGAGCTAGCTGTTGCTGATGATATCCTACTAATACAGTAATAAAATACATAACTCTATTTCCTTGTAAACGGCAGAATTTTTAGGAAATGCATGTTTTTAGTATCTTTGACCTAAGCTCGTTTTAACTGTATTTTGCAGAAGTTAATGTTACACGGTGCAAATCAGTTTGAAGTCAGGCAATTAATCCTTTCCCAGTTCCTTGGATTAAATCAATATAGTAGTCAAAAAGCAGAAGAGTCCAGAGTCTCTTTGCTAACTGTTATCCCCAAAAACTGTCTCCCAGTGTTCTTGTCTCAGGCTCAAGTATCCAATACTTGCACCAGCAGTGCTCTGGCATCTTCTGTCAGACACCTTTTGCAGCTCCTTCATAACCAGAAATGTTATTTACCAGTGAAACAGGCTCCATCTACATGAAGGCTGCATCTTTATTTTTGGAAAAAAAAATACTGTGCAAGGAGAGGAGACTGTTAGTGTGGCGGATATCTGACTATATTTCTGTCCCATTAAATACTTAGCCAAACTACTTTAGGATTTTCTACTCCATTGTTTACTTTCTTTCAATATTGCTTACCTGTCCATCCCTTTAGTCTTTTCAAAAGCATTTTTGAGGCAGGCCAAGAAATTTGGGGACAGGAGTTCATTGTGAAATGCTTAATGTGTTTTCCTGTTTACTTGTACAGAGCCAGACAACCCAGAATGGAATACATTTTAGGCAAGCGTAGAAATAAACCTCTTGTTGTATGAGTAGACTTGCAGAAAGCATTTCACATCTCTGAAGAGAAAAACTTCTGCACTTTCTCAGTGTCATTTTGTTTTTCAATCAGAATTCCTGACTCTTTTATTTGGGAAACAACTATGAATCAGTTTCAGATTGACAGCTGTGAGTTGATTACAGATAATCAACAGATAATTGCCTTTAGGGCAATGAAACTAGTCAGGGGTCTAGAGCACATGTCCTGTGAGGAGCAGCTAAGGGAACTGGGGTTGTTTAGCGTGGAGAAAAGGAGGCTGAGGGGAGACCTTATCGCTCTCTACAACTATCTGAAAGGAGGTTGCAGAGAGGTGGGAATTGACCTGTTCTGTCAAGTAACTGGTGATAGAACAAGAGGAAATGGCTTCAAGTTGCACCAAGGTAAGTTTAGATTGGATATTAGGAAGAATTTCTTTACTGAAAGGGTCATCAGGCATTGGAACACATTACCCAGGGCAGTGGTGGAGTCCCCATCCCTGGAGGTATTTAAGGGTTGTGTAGATATAGTGCTCAGGGACATGGTTTAGTGGTGGGCTTGTCAGTGTTAGGTTAATGATTGGACTACATGAACTTACAGGTCTTTTACTAGGAGATTCTGTGATTCTGTAATTTGTAAACATATCAGTTTTTATTCAAAGATTTTAGTTGGACCATCCTATTAACAAGACACAAAAACAAGCTGAGAAGCATGCTGTGCTTCAGGCTTCTGCAGTGGTCTTTTGTGGGTGCTAGATAGTTGCATAAGCTGAAAGACATCACTTTGATTTGCCATGGGCCTTTCTTACTGCTAAAGGAGGTTTTCCTCTTTTTACCTCAGCTTCCTAAATCTGTGATCTGGTTCTGACCACAGTGTTGATTACAGAATTAAAGCTATTGGCAATTCATGGCAAGTCAGCGAGTTTCTCTAGTGTTAACACAGAATCTGCTGGTAATTTTATGTTCCTTTGTTTTTTCTCAAAAATGAAGGTAAGGCCAAGGTAAACACTCTAGGCTTTTTTCAACCTTTTGAGAAGTCTGGTTTGTATGAGCAAATAGTCAAATATTTACTTAATAGGTCAGTATTCCTCAATACAACATCCCTCTGAATCCACACTAGCATTTCCTATGGCCTTGACAGATCAGGGGTCTTGACTCCGGGTTCCTGACTTCTAAGAAAAAAAATATCTCAGAATATCTTACAGCCCCACAGAAAGTGACATATTCTAGATCTAGGTGTACTGTTTGAAGGAAACACATTTTTCAATTGCTCATCATCAGTTTACATTGCCAGCTTCAAACCCCACCAGTTGGAGGGATCACTCTTCATTCTTGTTCTTAAAAGACACACGACCATCTCTGCAAAACTGTTCTAAACAAAAAGTGTTCCTACTGTCCTTGTGAGGAGGGGGTAAATAGCATGTACTACAGTAATGTTTTTTAAATGGAAGATATTTAACAGCATTTAATCCAAAGGAATGATGTTGGAAGATATAATACAGAAGACTTTTAAGTTGAAAGTTTATGTTGCTGTTTGCAAGTATACAAAGGTCTCATGACATGTTATTTCTATGGCCACTTGTTACATTCTCATGGAGTATCCAGTTATACAGAAATCGTATTTTCCAGAGTGCTTTTAATAGAACACAATTATTGTATTCATCTATAGCTATCTTCTTCAAAAGGACTGAACTGTTAAAATTAAGGTCCTTAGAAGTTATGTCTGTATCATTTACAGTTTTGAGCAATGAAGAGAATGAATTTTTTTGCATTGCAGTTAAATAAAATCTGTTCCATGCATCTAAGAAACAGCAATAAGCTATTCAGGGTATTTGATTTTTTTTTAACTGTCATTTGGTTTGAACAACCCATCTTAAAGAATAAGTAGCTAGAGAATAGTTTGGCACAAATAATCTTCAAATCATGGACAAGTCTCTACTATGCAACAAAGAGACATATTTCAAAAGGAAATTATAATTATTCCCCTTTTACAAGCTAGGCAGTTGTACTTCTGAAACACCATGGCTTTTAAGTGGGAGCTAAATTAATCTTTATTAATCCTTGCTATCATGATTGCATAATGTCTGGATTTAAATGTCTGATGTACAGCTCTCTGTTTCCTGCTTCTCTGGCAATCAGAAGTGTGAAAATAAACCTTACACTTTAAAAGAAACACTTCATTTGAAAAAAAATAGATATAATCATCTGTACTATTTAAAAAAAAAAGTTTTACTTCACACAAGAATAAATATACAGCATGTCAGAGTTTCAGACTTGCTATTTTATGTTAAAATATGCACTGCTACATGTCAGAGCTGTGAAAATGGGAGGTAAAACAAGAAGGCAGTTGGCCAAATAGGTATAGCAAGATTTTTTTTCCATTAAGATTTTTATTTTTTGAGAATATTGCTCCTACAATTTAATTACAGCATTTAAAACACCCTCTAAAATGGTCTCTGTGTGCCCTACCGAAACTTCAAACTGCCCTAATTAATGATTAGATCAGAGTCAAAAAACAAAAACAGGTTTGAGTTTGGGTCTTCTTGTGCCTTTTTACAAGCTTCTATGCTGCAGAAATGAGCCATAATTCACATAATCACTTTCAAACAACAGACACAGTGTATAATGCCATTTAAAATACTTTCTACAGACACATCATTAGTTTAGAGTTAGGTTTACATTAACTTTACCATTGCAAATCTAATTGTTGAGGAGAAGAGGGGTTTCTAACTTTATTACAAACATGTTCTGCCTAAACAGGCTTAAAAGACTTCTCAGCTGGAATATATTTCTTACTTAAGTACATTAATTCTCAGAAATGAATGCATAGTTTAGGTTTAAAAAATACTGTCAAAAGAATATTTTCCCAAGCTCTGTTTGGGCTCTTAAAATAAAAATAGAAGTTAATTAAAAGTATTATAATTTAAATTCCATTTGGTACTATATAGTTAATACAATGAGTAATGAAAGTATATTTCTCTCACTCTAAGGGTGTTTGTTTGTTTGTTTTAATTTGTGATGTTGTGGGAAGTGAATTTGAACTGTAGTTTCACACTATATGGATGAAATGTATAGTATAAACAACTGAAGCCACATTTCCAGAGAAAAACTGACTATTGGCTTTTGTTTAGACAAGTTAGTTGATACAAGATTTTTACCAATTCAAGTACAATGTGCCATGAAAAATATATATTTACTGTTTAAATGATAACACAGACCTTGTGCAAATATCTTTTACAGCCTTTTCTGTCTCCAGCGGCTCATTCATGATCAATCATAGAATCACAGAATTGTCTAGGTTGGAAGGGACATTTAAGATCATTGAGTCGAACCACTAACCTAACACTGCCAAAACCACCACTAAACTATGTCCCTAAGTACCACGTCTACCTGTATTTTAAATACCTCCAAGGATGGTCAATAATCGTTTAAAGTTTCTCTAAGTAGCTGCTTCTTAACGGTTGACATAATATGTTGGACAAGACTAACTATACCTACACTGACATAACAAGCTGTTCCTGAGAACAACTTCCATACCAATAACATAGCTTAGATTACATGCAAACCAGCTTCATTTCTGTGGCTGCCACGTTGCATCTCCAATGTCCTATCAGGCAGGGACAGCCTTGACAATGGGTACATCATTGTCTTTGCTACAAGTCATAGGAATTCCCTCCAGCATTTGCAGCATTACGCATGACCTATGAGATCTTCTCAGCATCAAGTTACATATCACTGTGCAACATGCTGTGTGCTCCCTAGCCTTTGCACAGACAGAACCTTTGAAAGCTTTACCCATTCTCATGTTGTGCAGTTTTGAGGCATGCAACAGGAGGCAGAATCCTCACAGAGACAAAGATTTTCCAATTGAGAAGTCAGGAAGCATGTTTCTCTCTTGCTGAAAAAAATGGCCATTATTTCTTTTCCTATATGTAGGAAAAAAAATAAATCTTATATATATTTATTGATTGCTGAAACCTTATACATATTTGGAGGGTTTTATTGAATTTCCTTTCAAGCCATATAACAGCACTGTTAAACTCTAAAATCAAGCATTACAACTAAAATACCTTTGTCATGCCCACACTGGGTATAGCGGTTTGTCCATTCCTACCGTAGTACTTAGGAACGTTTCTTCTGTGTTCCACTGCTGTATATAAACTTCTTACCTTTGATTTCACCTTTCTTCGTAACCCAGCAGACGTAAGTGAATTCCTCTTAAGAATAGTTTAAGATGATAATACTTACTAGCAGTTCGTTATAACCTCCTGAGGGGCTGAGAACGGGATTCTCCTCTGCGTGATTCTAGTTAGCCTCCAAGTAAAGCCAAACAAACCAGTTTGAACCATGTCATTTAAATAATTCTCAGGGAACCAAAAGTACATATGAAGTCAAATGCCCCATTCCATCTGAGAAGAAGTCATCAACAACCTGACATACTTGCTTCTTAAACTGTTCCTCAAGTGTAATTGGTGTAAATCCATTGTAGTGTGAAGGCAAATAGGTTAGATTGAACCAAATCTACAGATGTTTTACACCGGTCTGGTCTGACTTTGTTGTGAGATATAAGAGATATTCTATTCTATGAGTAAAAATGTTCATACAGTGATTACATAGGTTCGCAGTTAAGAAACAAAAACTTGCAAAAAACCCACTGTATTTTATGCCCATGAATATGAAGTAGCAAGTTCAGTATTAAGAGTAGGATTTTGGTTTACATTTTGCCCCAGCTTCCATCCACTGTGTTTTGGGTTTAGTACATGTGACCACATATTTCTGCAAAATATGTTAGAATATTCATGCAGGCTCTCAACTGAATTTCAGTGATGATTAAGTCATAGCTTTAGACATCTTTCCTTTAAAATAATAAGACCTCTGTTTTTTTCAAGTATACCTCAGATATGAGTTGTTCTACATCACTGATCATTCACATTACTTTCTCCTGGACCTTTTCCATCATTCTTTAAAAGTGATACCCAAAAGTCAACATATTAGAGCAGCTAAAACTTTTTTAGTAGACTGGAAAATTATTAATGCTTCTGTATATAACAGCATAAGTTGTATGAACAACCATGTCTAACTTTTACTTTCTTTTTTCTTTTTTACCCAAGAATCTGACATTTCCAACTCATTTTCACTTTGTGGGCATGTAATTCACAAGATTTTACCTTAGAAAACCATAATGTTTGTTCAATGCACAATGGATAATCTCAGGTGTTATGAAGAAAACAAAATAAAGCAAAAGTAAACAAAGGAAATTTTGATTAAAATATCATCACATTTCTTTCTCAGATTTTTATCCTGTCAAGACTCCAAAGAAAAGTCACTATATTCCCAAAGTCAAGGCTTTTTAAGATTTCATCTGTTTTAGTAACTGAGTCTAGCTTTGTTTGATGCATATGTATGGCATACTCAGAAATTTTGCTTAGACACACAACAGAAGATTCACAGATGTGGGACATATGATTAATTGTAAGAAAAATATCAATTTCTTTTCTAATATTGAGGTCATTTCAACATTAATTCATTACTATGAATTCATTTTTATGAACTTTCAAAGAGAACCAATAAGCTGAAATACTCAATTATCTGAGCGTGAGACAAATAAAAGAATCAGAATCAGTAAATATCTTCACAGTTTGCAGCCAAATTTTCGAAGAAAGTTTGGATACTGCACCTTTAAATATTACTGGCTTTAGTAACTTCAAAATAAAAACCCAAAAGCTCTACCAGGTCACTTTGCACCTTCTCCTTGGCTAAATTAGGCTCTCTTCCTGCAGCTATGATATCATGTTGCATATTTGGAAACTTGACATATGTCACACTGAGGACAAGAAGATTAAAGTGCTTTCCTTTTCCACTGTTTTCTGACAATTAATCCTATATTGCCTCAAGACCTAGAATATGCAGCTTGCTTAATAATGCTCTTTGAACTTTGCAATGATTGATCTATTGCAATTAAACTTTGAACTCTGAATATTACCAGGTCATCTTATTGTTGGCAGTAGTAGACCCGTGAGTCCTCTTTAAAATGAAATCCTATGGTTAAGTCACTGATCCAAGAGAGGACAAAGCCCATATCATCTAAATGACCAGTCATGCCCTCCCTTGCAGGAGGAAGTAAAAACCTGGAAAAGGACAGTAACATTGAAACAGAATGTATTTCTAATTCAAACATTGAATTGTTAATATTATTAAATTAAAATTATTAAGTAAGTCCACTACTGCTGTATAGCATTTCAAAATAAAATAAAATAAAAAAAGTCTTGTGCTAGAAACCAGAGTTCTCAGGAGTTTTGAACAGACCATTTTCTTAAAAATGCCAGGTTACTAACACCAAAAATTTCCCCCTCATATCCAAGCTCTGCAGTCAAATGGAGACATAAAACCCTCACCCCTGCAATAACATTCATTTCCTTAGTGGTTAGTATCCTCAGATGAGATGTGGGAGAGAGAAGTTCAAGCTTCTCTTCAGCATCAACCAGACCAATGAAAATCATGTCTTTCACATCTGACTGAGTCCTTTGAACATTGAAACTTAGTTGATTTCTCTACAGCAATACACACCTCTCTACTCATTAGCTTTAGCTTTGAATTTTTCTTAGTATTTGTACAACAGCAACTTTCAAGGTTTCTTATGAAACAGAATGATCACTTTCCCTCTTGCTGTCTCTGGAGGAAGCCATACTATTCTTAGATTTTTTCCTATTTAGATTAATGACAAAAGCTCAGATAGTTTGGATACCTTCTTCTCAACTGTGGACTGAACTATGTGTTGCACAATGATTATGAGATATGGAAAAAGGGGTCTGACTTATTTTTTCTTTAATTCTGAGTACTTAGAAGTTTAAATATTAATGTAAATCACCCAGGTATGGAAGAAAGAACAGGCAATTTTACCATTGTAGGTTTTCCTGAAATATTTCCAGAAAGCCATATCTTCAGACGAGTTGATTTAAAGATGAGAACGGTCAAATAATTCAGAGAAAGCAATAGAATATTTGAAAGACTTGAACGTGAAATAAGACTTGACACAAAATAGATGCAAAGGATTAAATATAAAATATGTAGGTAGAGATAAACAGACACATTATTGAGGAGGATATAAAAACTGCTTTCAAAAGTTTTCTTTTAAATAAGAAAATAAACTCTTTTTTTAAGGTGTTCATCTATCACAGCATTATGTGTAGTTAGAATTCCACATCATCAATTTAATGAACAGCCACATTCCTTCCTTCAATTTCTTCTAACAGCCCATGCCATCTTCTGTTCCCTTTCATTTTAAACATCTAAAAACAAGGCAGATAAAAAAATGTCAATTTTCATATTTGTTTTCTAGCATTTGAATAAGAATAGAGAGTAACGTATCCACAGAAACTCTTTGAACCTTTACCACCTGCAGATTTCCACAGATGTCTAAAACTCTACTTACTCTGTAAAACACATCACAAAGAGACAGGGAGAACTTATAAAAGAAGAAAAAAACAGTGCTTCCTCAACTTTGCAGTATGCTTTCCATTTTCCACTCAGAGAAGATAAACCATTAGTTTTCACCAAGCCCATACAAATATAATTTTCTCTATACAGGTCCGAAACTGGGAAGGCAATACAACTTATTTTAGTGACTTATGAAACCCAAAGGATGTGCCTCCCCACTTTCTTTCCAAAACATGACAGTACATAAGATATATCGAAAGTGTACAGAATCTGCGCATTTTTATCATATCTTTTGCTTCATAAAACAATCCCTCCTCCTTCCTGATTGGCTCTTCCATGAAAAAGCATAACCATGAACAGTTTCTTGCTGCCATACTATTTCACGTAACCTTCTCCTGGTTGCTGTTTTTCCAGGAGCCTCCTCTGGCCTGGGTCCCTCAGGATGGTTTGGATGAGCTACTTCGAAAATGACTGTCAGTTTTCACTTTGCATTACAAGATATGAGAGGAGATACGCAAGCTCAGGTAGAAGATCATTTTTATAAAACTGATTCATGAGGAGGAAAACAAATAACAAAAACCTAATGATTTCTCCTATACCATAGGTTAGGAAAGAAACAGGGAAAAAAAACCCAAGACAACCCAAACCACCACCAACTCCTAACACTTAGAAACATAAAACCATCACTGACTGAGGAGAGGCTTAGATGTTACCATCATAGCAAAAGAGATAATTGTCAAGGAGAGAGAAAAAAACCATACACATATGAAATTCTGGCTTTCTAATGACTGTGGAAGGAATTAATCACGGGACCATTTGCTGTATACTTCCTCAGTGTATAAATACCATACAGCCTTTTTCTTTAAGCACAATAAACACATTTTATAGATATCTAATGTTTGCCAGTTGATTTTTTCACTTTGCTCATTTAGTTTTCCCAAAGGTAAACTTGTCCCATTAGCTGACAGACAGTGCTTTTTATTATCCATATAGGTTACATGAACTTATATGGGGTTGGGGTATCTTTGGATGATTTAAAACTTGAAGGTGTCGTTCTGAATGAATGTTTCCCTTGAATGAATTCAAGGTCATTTAAGGGAAAATTAAGAGCAGGCTAGTGAACACTAGACAGTATGTTCAAGGGTTTATCTGGAAGAGTAGAGTAGATCCTCAATTTCTGAAGAGAATTCTGTTTAGTGGAGATTAACAAACAGGAAAAAGAGATTAACGATCAACCCTAGACTTCTAGAGTAAATTTTCAGAGAATGACCTACTCAGAGCCCTGAATAATGAGGCTGCTGGAGAAAGCGAGTAACTCTGTTCTTGCTAAGGAAAATTCACAGCAGAGTGCCACAAGATCGTCCAGTTTCCTATACTGTTTCACTTTAACCACAGCAATTTTTCCTACTTTTTATACCCAATCGTCAGGAAACATTAAGGAAATCACTTGTTGAGAAAGCTTACAAAACTCACATATTAGCTTTCCAAGACAAACCTTTACTTCCAAAAATATACATTTAGTATGCCTATAGTGAGAGTTTTAATTATTTCAGATATTTTTAAGTCTTTCCCCAATGTATTTGATGATTTTCTCCCCACTTACTATTAAAAAAATGAAAAAAACCAGACTTACTAATTCTTTTTTTTATTATTATTATTTTCAAGTGTATCCCATGGATAATATATTTTAATAATAATCAAGAGCCATTCTCAAAATTAAAATATTCCTTATAGTACCAAAGAGGCATAGCTTTAATGTCTTTACAGGGATTTTTCTGTGTTTCAGTTCCAACTTATTTAACTTTACCTACATATCCAATATTCCTAAACCTGGCAGTCATCATGTTAGTGAGCTAAGACTGGCTAACATGTCATTGCTTGTTCCAAAATGATTTGAGATTGAAAGCTTCTTTCATCTTTCTTCCCCTGTGCACTGACTCACCTTCCACCTTTACAAGAGATATATTATTATCTTGTTCAGTTGACTTTACTGCATCAGCTCTGACAGGAAGATAAAGTTTCCAGTTCCATAGTACGTGTCATTTCTCAAGAAATTTTGCCTGAAAGGAACATAAATATGATTAAAAAAACCCCAACCAAACAAAAACCTCCAGCCATAGTGAAAGGACTTTTCAGGAATTGAAGATACTTTTGATCAGGGTTGAGGAAAGACTTTAATTTTCCAATATGATTTTAATCAATGAAGAATTATACTGAACAATGAAGAACAGTTGTACAACTACTGTACACAGGCTGATAACAAAGATGAGGATAAGGTAGTTTGGAATATTAAATCTAATGCAGAATGCAGACAACCTACATGATAAAGACAGGGTAGGTATTATCCCCTCTACATGACTAATACACTTACTTGTCTACTGATGCTCAAGTAATTTGAACTCCTGTCAAATTTTGTAAATGCAAATTTAATCTTTAAAAAAAAGAATTTTTCCCTACCTTACACAAAGTTTTATATCAGCTGGTCTCTCTGTGAGTTACTGGTATCGTGTTTTCTCTGTTCTGACACAATTAGGAGTCAAATTTAATATGTAGGATACAGGATATTATATTATCTGCTCATTTAGAGACGGGGCTTTAGTAGCCAGTTTTAGTAGAAACATATTTTAAAGACTGACAAATATATTTAATATGGACATTGGGTAGCTAAGGAAGATCATCCTAGATCAAGGATAAATATCCATTATATAGACCTCCCATGAAGACTCTCACATCACTCTTTTTAGTTTCTTTTTTGTTGTGGTTTTTTTTTTTTTCCCATAAGAGTAAAGAAAAGCCTTTTCTGTTAGCGATAAGTGCTGGGTTTTATTTTCAGCTCTCTGTTACCACAGCGGCTTGACATAAATTAGAATTGACCTCCATGTGTTCCAGTGGGATAGCTATGAACCGGAATGTGCAAAGGCATACTTTAAAACCATTTACATTAAAACTGCTATGACTGCATTCTACATAACTTGGATAAAATCAAGGTTTTAGTTCCTTGCTTTTATTTTCAGAAACCAATGAAGTGACATGAAAGGAGGAAAGGCTAGGAAGACTGGGAAGTCCAGTATAGATTAATTCTCCTTTTGTATATATTGTTTTATATAATGTAAATGAAGAGGGTAGTTTTATGTTTGACTAAGTAGTTACCACAAATAACTATAAATGACCCCATCCTACTTGATCCTGTGTAGAAAAAATAATCCAAGAGAAAAAAACCTTGTATGGTGGGTTGACCCTGGCTGGATGCCAGATGCCCACCAAAGCTGCTTTATCAATCCCCTCCTCGGCTGGATAGGGGAGAGAAAATATAATCAAAGACTCGTGGGTTGAGATAAGGACAAGGACATCACCCACCAATTACTGTCCACAGCTAAACAAACTCAGCTTGGGTGTTGTGGTCAGTTCATCACATGTTTTATCTGCTGCTCCTCCCTCCTTAAAAGGAGGACTCCTCACACTTTTCCTCTGCTCAAGTGTGGGTTCCCTCCCATGGGAGACAGTCCTCCATGAACTGCTCCAACTTGAGTCCTTCTAATGGGCTGTCTTTCAGGAACGGACTGCTCCAGCAGGGGTCCCCTGTGGGGTCACAAGTTCTGATAAGAAACTTGCTCCACCATGGACTCTTCATGTGACTACAGGTCCTTCCAGGGCCCTGCTCCAGCATGGGCTCTCCATGGGGTCACAGCCTCCTTCAGGCACATCCACCTGCTCCAGAGTGGGGTCCTCCATGGGCTGCACGTGGATATCTGCTCTACCATTAACCTCCATGGGCTTCAGGGGGACAGCCTGCCTCATCACGGTCCTCCCCATGGGCTGCAAGGGAGTCTGCTCCAATGCCTGGAACACCTCCTCCCCCTCCTTCTTCACTGACTTTATTGTCTGCAGAGTTGTTCCTCTCATATATTCTCAATCTTCTCTTCTGGCTGCTGCTGCACAGGTTTTTTTCCCCCTTTTTAAATATGTTATCTCAGAGGTGCTGCCGTCATCACTGATGGGCTCAGCCTTGGCCAGTGGTGGGTCCATCTTGGAGCCGGGTGGCATTGGCTCTGTCGGACATGGGAGAAGCTTCTAGCAGCTTCTCACAGAAGCCACCCCTGTAGCCCCCCTGCTACCAAAACCTTGCCACACAAACACAATACACCTTGATAGTTCAAAAAGACAAATGGAAGATGCAATTGTGTTACTGAGTCAAGCTGATTCCCCCAAATATCCAGTAAAATATTATGAAAACCTCAAATTTGTGATTCCCTGGTCTTGAGATTTCCCTTTGATAGATTTGTCTGAGAGTCAGACTTACAGCTGGATGTAGTCCACCTGAATGCTCAATTCAACCCAGCTGTGGTCAACAGGCTATCACACCATCAGACTATGAAGCCAGATCCCTGAACACCTTCAGAGTTCATTTTTACCAGGACTCCCAGCACATGTAGGTTACCTGCTGCTGAACCATCAGCTGAAACTGTTATGTCTTTGCAGCAATCCTCATCATAGGGCTGTCTGGTGGCATAAATCCTGAAAATGCACAGACATGCTCTGAGAAATTAATGGATTTTTTTGTGGGTTTTTCTGCTTTGAATTACTATTTCACTGTCTGAGGATATTCTGGATGAGAGAAAGAATTGAAAAGAAAAAGTCTTGGCTAACATTGAATAGAAATTCTGTAATAAAAGCATATATAACAAAAAAGACAAGAATATAATTTGTGATTTTTTGGGAAGAAATATAATAATATAAAGTTTAATTAAAATATACATTTAACAACTGTACTGCCAAGATCACACCTTTTTAACTTTGTTTGTTTGTTTGTTTGTTAAATTCAGAAAGTTCTGCTAGCTGTCAGTGCCTGGGTTCAGGGTGCTTTGCTTATTCCAACCTCTTGTCCTTCCTTCCCCTCCCACCTATACACTGACACATGCATCACCTGCTTAACATCACATGCATTGACTTCCAGTTAATTACTTACTCAAAATTAGATGAATGTAAGTGAAATGTAAAGTTGGAATTGAATGTTCACAAAATGTAAAGTTGAAATTTTTATACTGTGAATGTTTTCAGAAGGGGACTGGCTTTTTCTATTTATGATACAGTAGCATGACATTATCATCAGATATAAACAATAAAATTATCAGGACTTTTATTAATTTTATTTTTTTTATTATTGTCAGAGCTCTAGGTAGGCAAATATTTAAATTCTCAATCCTCCCTACCACCACCCCAAAATTACAAAGTTTCAATTATGACAGCTGATCAACTAGGAACTTGTAAGCAGCCATTATCCCTTTATTTGCAAAAGAACCTTAATAATCACCTAATTTAAAATTAAAGTGTAAAATGAAAAAAAAAAAAAGGACAGATCTAAATGTGGTTCAACTTCCTTTATTTCTCTCAACAAGAGAACTCAAATGTATTATGAACGGAATGGCTTGACTCGCTGCATTGGTAATATTTTTCGTAATGATACAAAATCAAAAAAACCCAACCAAAACATCAAATCGAACGAACTATATTTCTTGTAGCAAACAAAATATCTGCAGCTCTTTTGTTTTTCACATAACCATAGTTAAGATTAAAAGAATGTGACTTGACTCTGCCTCCCTCTGGAAAATATGTTACAACTATAAAACGACTTCCATAGCAGAAGCACCTAGCTATACCTAATGCAGTGTTTGAAGCATCTGTTGAATTACGTCATCCAGTTTTTGCCACAATGCGTCATCTTAAACTACCATTTAGAGCAGTGACCTCTGTGTCTTTCTCATTAACACATTCCAAGAGTTTTCTGTGTAGTGTGTACCATGTGACTGACATTAGTACTTTTTGCTACTGTTGTAAGATGTTTCAATTTGTATCCTTCCTACAGCTTGGCGATATGCTTACATGTGTAATTCACAAGGAGAAATCGCAATACTCGGATACTGGGGAAAGAAGTCAGGGAAAAATTAGGACAAAAAAAAGACTCATTTAAGCATATGAAAAGACATGTTTCAGTAGTGCATCAGTTATTCCTGACTGGTACATGCTTCTAGCTTCTAATGCTAATTTCAAAGATGTGAAAGACAGGTGAAATGGCTCTCAAAGCACAGATAACCTCAGATTTGTATCTTCCACTCACTTGAACACCCTTCTTCATTTAGAACCTCGTAACTTTCAGAGAAAATTAGTTTACAGCAAAAATATTGACCTGAATTTTGTTACTGTTTCACCACTGACAATTTGATGATCTGCTGATCCATTAGTTGCCATTTTCAACACTGGAAGTAGTGTCTGTAGTCTCTGTGATACCAGTAGCAAGCAGCAGTATTCAGGAGTAATAATGTTTCCTAAAAATAAATCATGGATGACAAGACAATAGACACAATAAAAACAATTCAAAAGAGATAAATGAGTAACATGATTGTCTACGGCAACAGTTTATTCTAAGGACAAAAAATACAAAGATTACTTCCTCTTTGGAGAATATTGCATCTAAATTTAGATATATTTCAATTAAAGACCTACTAAAATATGCTAAATAATATTCTTTTTATTCATTATATATAGCTAGATAGAATTCTCACTTAAAATTTGTCTTCTATCAAGATATAAAATGGTCCAGCTATGTGACTAGTCTTCTGTTAAACTAAGAGATTTTGCCTCTTGAGACTACTTAAGGTTTGCCTTCATCTCCAAATCCCAGTCATCATGTTAAACAGTTCAACGCCTATGTTATAGAGACATAATTGTTTCTATTAAAAAAAAAATAATTGCTGGTTACAGATATGTTGTATTCTAATCAGAAAAATAGCTTCTTTCAAACTGTAAATTCCTCCAGAAGCAGTTAGCACAGCTAGTGTTAGATGTGTTTTTCCTAACTAATATTTTACCTTATGCTAATATACTTTATGCTGATTCTCCAGCAGTAGAGAGGGAAATTTTCGAATCACATGCAAGCAATGATTCATGCAATTTTTGAATAGAGTGAATGATTGCCTTTGTATGGAATAATTTGCTCTGGGAATATGCTTATTTCCTTCTATTAACTAAAGAAAGAACAGACAAGATTCTTAATTTTTAAGTGGCTAAAGTTAGGTGAGATATATCTTGCCCTTATATTCATAGCTTCCTCCAGGGTTCCTGTCTCAGAAAAGCCCATAATTTAGTAAAGTTCAACACTAACCAGCCAGAATATACTACGGAATCTCAACAGCAGTTACTTCTGATGCAAGTTGAAATATTAAACAAGTAAGGTAACAGGTCAGTAGGTTGGGTTTGTTTTTTTCCTTCAGATCTCCTAATCCGAAACACAGAGTATCATATATATATCAAGTAAGGAGAAAATACTTCTGAAACGTTTTACTACACCATTTTTATTTTCAGGTATGAGGCAGTACTGCAAATGTGCATTAAAAACACCTAAATGTTTAATAAGAAAATGATTCAAAATAACATGTAGGAATTTTCACTGATGAGAAAACAAAAGGTCTGCTTTGAACTGCCATTACCTGCCAGCAGAGCAGTAAAACATATTACCTGATAAAAATTTAAAAAGCTCTAGCAGAACACAGAAACAGAGGTCTTCACCTAATATGATCTTTGCCTAATGTGGCTGGTCTGTCTGAAGGACACGGTGGAAAAGGACTAGTATTTTAGCTTTTCATAAATTTGCCTGCATTCCTACCACCAATCTGGTGCCCAGTGCCATATATTTCCTTTTTTTCAACATCCATTTTTCAGTTGTTATTTCTTTAGCCAATGTTTCTGTTTACGTCTTAATTTAATTTTTCAAGCATTCTCCTCTGTCTTCCTATACTTGATCTCCCATGCCAGATCCTAACTCAGGTTTTGTACTACATATTTAATTCCAACTCTGGCTCCTTTCTTCTTTATATTCAAGCTAGCTTATGTTTCTTGGAATCTGCAGATCACAGAGGGTACAAGTAATACAATTTCCTTCTCTTGTTTTTTATGTTTGTATGCTATGTATCTCGAAGCATCTGGGATTAGTCAGAGAAAATCCAGCTCACCTCATTACAGTCTTCAGAGATTTTTGATGCAAAAGTCTAAGAAGCCTCCAGCAAAAACCAGAAAACTCATTTTTCAGCACCTTCTCATTTGGCCAATATTTTGTGGATTTTGATAAGGGCAGTAAAACATGTTCTCAATGTAAAAATAATACTTGGAAAATGTCAAATTGCTATTTTCAAGTGTAGGGGTTCTAAAACTGCTCAATGGAAAGGTTGGTAATCTCTTTTTGATATTTATTTTTCTAATAGACATAATAACTCTTTTTTTTTTTTCCTAACTTCGAGGGAGGTGATTCTGCCCCTCTACTCTGCCCTCGTGAGACCCCACCTGGAGTACTGCATCCAGCTCTGGAGCCCTCAGCACAGGAAAGACATGGACCTCTTGGAGTGGGTCCAGAAGAGGGCCACAAAAATAGTCAGAGTGATGGAACACCTCTAGTATGAGGGCTATGGGTTAGCTCAGCCTGGAGAAAAGAAGGCTTCAGGAGACCTATTGCAGCCTTTCAGTACTTAAAGGGGACTTTTAAGAAGGAGGGCGACAAACTATTTAGCAGGGCCTGTTGTGATAGGACAGGGGGTAATGGTTTTAAACTGAAAGAGGGTAGATTCGGACTAGATAGAAGGAAGAAATTGTTTTCTGATGAGGGTAGTGAAACAGTGGAACAGGTTGCCCAGTGAAGTGGCAGATGCGCCATCCCTGGAAACATTCATGGTCAAGCTGGATAGAGCTCTGAGCACCCTGATCTAGTTGAAGATGCCCCTGCTTATTGCAGGGGGTTTGGACTAGGTGACCTTCAAAAGTCACTCCAATGCAAACTATTCTATGATTCTATGACCCTATTTTTGAAAGTAGAAGAATTTGAGATTTTTCTGCTTTGGCTTTTTTAATAGATCCTATAGTAGACACTCAACAAATATTGTTTAAAGAAAAAACTTTCAGACAGAGAGGCTGTAAAGAATACAAGGCCATATTTTAGGAATCAGCACACATTGCAAATTAACAAGAAAATTTACCTCACTTACAGAGACAAAATTAACTACTTTGGTATCTTACAGATGCAGGTATGAAAAAAAAAAAAAAAAGGAAACCAAAATACCACAAATGTAAAAAACAACTTTTTTTACTGTAAAACTTTCAGATAATTCTTAGAGTAATTCTGTTCTTTGGTTAATTCCTAGTATTTCAGGAAATGCTAATTAAACAATTTTAATCACAAAGTCATGCCACTTCAGATTTTTGAAACACTTATAAGAGATTGCCAATTTTATTTTTTTTTCATTGAACCACCCAGCATAATCAAAACTAACACATAAAATCACTCCATCTTAATTTCAAATATTTAATCAGAATAATGTGTGTCTTGGGGAAAACAGATGTACTTCTATCTGTAGAATGTGTCTCCAAATCCATGAAAAACCAATTAGACTGAATGCAGTACATGCCGCATACAAAATAGAAAACTTTCTACAAATCTCATTTTTGCGACACTTATAAATTTAGTATACCTTCATCCAGGTTCAGTTCCTGCGTCTGTGCATCTGTTGTATGTAGCAATATCCGTTAATGAGACATTTGATACACTGATAGCAAAACTCCATATTTCTGCCACAGTATTAATCCCCCCGTAAAACAGGTACTTTCTTTTCCTTATATAAAAAATTATTATTGTTCCCATGTTTTATTAATATCACTAGTACTGTCTCCCAGGTAAAAGATTAATTACTTGACTGTGATTCATAGGAATGGAGCCGCAACCAAATTACCTAGGTGGCATATCAACCTCTTCTTTTGTTATGTCATGACGTACTACTATTTCAGAGTGGAAACAAAGAAGTATTAATTTTCCTGTAAATTGCCATGCTCACGTCTTGGGAATAGCATCAATAACCCAATCAACGGAAGATTATTAACCTGCAACAAATGTATTCTGTCATCAACAAGCTTCATCTTTAATGCCTTCTTCACTTCGGCGCTCATTAATTATATTTAGGTCAGATACACTTGTGCTAGCCTTCCACAACATAAAGTATTATTTTCTGTTTCAAGTGGATAGGGAAAGTAATAGATCTGCAAGTAATTAAAACAAAATTTTGACTGCTGTTTCTAAAGATTATGCATTTCTATAACACTATTTTTTCCTATTACATCATACATGGCCGGGTCCACTGAGAGTAAATGCAGGTAAAGGGAGTTTGCACTCTTATAATTAAGGAGAGTTTGATCACTTCTCATCTATCAAAGAAACAAATTATTGGGGGAGGGGGAGATAGTGGATTTTTTTCAGGGGGCGGGTTGGGTTTTTGCCCACTACAGCAGTGGGAAATATTATATTTTGCATTGTGCATCAAGAAGGTGTCCTGAAATCCCTACCAAATATTTACAAAAGAAAAAAAATATTGAAATCACACATATATAAAACAACTAACAGAATCACTGTATTTTCTGATTCACCTTATCTGTGGTCACGGTTGACCTGTTGTATCAATTCAGTAAATCTGAGTATTGAGCTAAATTGACTTGAATACTATTTTAGAGGCAGAGTGTCATTACATAAAATCTCGTGTGCTTTTATATATGACAGCATGCTTTCCATCTAACCTTTCCTATCTCTGTATAAATATCTCTCTAAATATATCATCAGTCAATAAGCTTGTTTTATAAACTGTTTTGTCTTGTAATCATAGCAACCTTGTTATCATCCTCTCTTTTATATCAGAAATACTGCACTCCTCCATTTTTTATTTGACATAATGTTATAGTTCCCCTACAGTAAACGTAGTTCTGCTGATTACAAGACCTCCAAAATTTCACGTTATTCTTTACTTGCAAAGCCAATACTCCCTTAAACTTTTCTGTTTTGTTTTGTTTACTGGTAGAGTCTGATTATTAGAGGGGAGGGAGACTATATGGTTTGCGTTTGTATTAAATTTCAGATTTCAGTTTAAATATTACATTTTTTTTTAATATGACCTCTTTTAAGAGTCATAAACAGTAGCTACATTCTTTTTTCTAGGTAGAATGTACCATCATTGCATACACTTTAAACTTAACTTCTTCACAATGTTGACTTTATTAACTGTTTGGCCACCAATATAAAAGTTGCTGTAATCTCCTCTCATGGCCCACCTCTCTCCATTGCACTTATCCACTTTTTTTATCTCCTTGTTTTTGAACAAAATACTTCAGTCCTTCTGAAACCCTTGAATTAGTAACATATATCAAGCACCACATGTCAGAAGAAATTATTCTGCTCTTTTAGAAATACTTCAAGCATCAGAAAGCAAAAGGTGGGATAGCAGGATATTGGGTGATGTCTTAGATTTTTATCATCCTAATACTAAAGGGCAAAGGAATCATATATTACTTCTGTGTTTCAATGCTTGCAATTTCAGGTTTTGCCCTCATATTATTCTTCCAATTTCTACTAGCATGAGCAGCTCAATGATGGTTGAAAGGCAGTTTTTTTTCTCTGTAGTATTTTTCTTTGAAGACTTGAGTAATCAGAAAATTGAATGCCTTTGATACAATAATGTAGAAATTAGTTAAATGTATTTGTAATTCTAAAACAGTAAAGGTTCTTTTTGTCAATGCTAAAAGAAAGAAAAAAAAACCCCAACACTTCACTGACCTTTTTTTCCTTATCTGACTTCTAAAACTGACCTTTTAATAACGTGTGATAAGGATTAATTATCCTGTAGCAAGAGAGTATGAGTTTAGGAGAGAGATTGAATGGCTGATATCTTGCATAGCATGCCCAGCAATCGAAGGGATTGGAAGAACATGTGTTTTAGCTGTTGCAAATTAACTGTACATACCAAAGCTAAGTGTAACACAGTTAAGCGACACTTTACTTAACCAATTTCAACACTAACTCAGCTGGATCGTGAGACATCTTGTTGTTATATAAATAACTGTATTTTTGATATAGGACTGCTATTTAAAGAATTAGCTATAGTTTCAAAAGTGACATTGTATACTCTTAATATGGTCCACATTTCTACTATTATAAAAAATATCAGTGACTTCCATCACAGAGAGGAGTTAAAATATACAAAGACTAATTGGTTTAAATGCATTTAAATGATGAAATAATTTTAGTGATCCCTAAAATTCTAAAACTGGTGCTGGTTCTACAAAACACTTAGACACATCTAAATTTATGTGTGAAAATATTTTATCTGACATTAGTTCATAAAACTCTATTTAAAGTGGGAAGCAAGAGAAAAAGTAGCCCAAGATAAACAATCTATTGCATGTTTAGTTTGCAAGAAAGGCAGAAAGGCGTTACCTCTATACACAGAGCAAAGAAATATGTGGACAACTAGCTCCTTAAATCCAAATAAATCCAGCTCAGTGTTCAAATTTGTAAGTACACTCAGAAACTTTGCATACTCTATGTAGCAGTAACATTTTGACTAAGCTATTTCTAAGACTGATTTGCTAGGTGATTTCACTAGATAGCTACTTAATATTCCTGATTTGTCTTCAGAAATCACTGTTTACAATGAGAAAAACATTATGCTAGTACAACAGATTGATCAGTCACTTTAAAATAACTGAAATTAAAAAATAAAATAGAAAGGCTCAAGGAGACAGTGCAGTGTGTAAATCCCTTCCACGAGGGTAAGAGGCAAAGCAAAACAAAAAAAAATGTCTGTACATGAGAACAGATATTTAAAACAAAGAATTTCAGCATGCAAGAAAAAAAAAAGAGATTACAACCACAGGTATTACTTCAAGTTCTTTTCCAGAATTATACTATGCGTATTCAAATTTTTCCATGCTTTTTGTATATTGTAATTTTCATGTGTATTCTAATGTGTGCTGTGGCAGATACCAAGGCAAAGGTTAAGCTTTGCTTCAGCGAGCGTAAAACCTCTTCTTGACCACAACTCTGCTATCAGTTTAAGATTTCCTAGATCTTCATGTGGGGATCTGTGAGTGGAGAAGTTCAAGTTGCAGTGCTTTTTTGTTCTTGTGGAAAATGCAAGACCAGTTTTGACAAACTTAAGGTAATTCCTTCCTATTTAGAAAACTGTCCATTAGTTATTTCTGTCACTGTAAGCCCTCAGAAAGTGTGAACCTCTGTCACATAGTGACAGACAGCAAATGCTGAAAAAATATAATTTTCACCACTGCCAGAAACTGAAATATCCAACATTTTCCTATAGGTGTAGACTTATCACCGCCTCTGATGCCTGAATCTGAGCATTCTGCTGGATTCCACTGTTGCATAGAACCTTTCAGTTTGAATGTACGGTACTCCATGGTTGTATCAACAAGCAATGACTTATCTAACAACCAAAAAAACCTGTACTTTTGACAAAGCCTCAAATTGGTATGGAAAGTAAAAGTACTTCCGTGGGCAGTGATTCCAAATGAATACTTATAAAACAGATACAGCTGTTATTTATTCTCAGAATAATGCAGCCTTTTGAAGAAAAAATTTTAAGTATTAACCATGTGGATTTTGTTTTTTTTCCCATCAAAGTGCAGTAATGTATTCAACTATGTCAGAATTCTTTAAACCAAAGAATATGCACAGAACCTTCCAAATTGTGACAAAATTATTTACAAACATTATTTACATGATAATTCAAGGAAAACTTTTGAAGCGCTAACCATTAGTTCTGACAATAAAGTGTCATAAAAGAGAGATGTCTGCAGAAAGAAAACTAAAGTTACATCATCTTTCAAAAGATATTACTATCCATATATCTACTAGAACTCTTAAGTTGTATAAAAGCTTTTTATTTAACTTTATACTTTCCTTTTGACTAATTTTTAGTATATTAAGTGTATATTTTCTTACACCTTCACCAAGTAACTACAGCTGGTGGCAGTCTTTCTGCATAATCACAATGACAGAATATGGAATCATAATTATTTTTTTGTTTGTTTTCTTACCTAAGAAAGAATCATATTATTTCGGGCCAGAATTTTTATAATAAAGATTTTGAAATAAAATGAATGATGGTGACTTCGATGGAGAACTCTTACAAACTCATTCAGTCTGCAGGGGCTAGATATATTTGAGTTTATGTGGTATGAGCCTAGGATTTTTGTAGCACTCACAAAAGAGGTGAAATAGTCTTTTCCTAGTAATATATTTTTTAGTATGTTGTGTACTGCAAAACCATCCAAAGACTTTGAAGCTGTTAAGCAATTTTATACTCAGTGAAAAAAACAGAGGGAGGTACTATTAAATGGTATGCCATGTCTTTGACTGGATGACTGGATCCAGGCTCAGCCAGCTGCTCTTCAAGGAAAAAAACAGGTGATATTTACCTTGACTTTTTTTAAAATACAGATGCAGTATATATTGGCCATCTTAACCATCTAATTTCAACTTATAGTTTTGATATAGTAAGGTGAGAGTCATAAGCGATTTATGGTACAGAGGGTTGCAGAGAGCTGGAACAGGTTTGAAGACACTTGCTTTCCTTCCCAATTCTTAATCTTTAAATGGCAACAATTAGGTGAGGTAAATTATTCTACATTCAACAGAACTTAGAAATTAAGACAACATTTGCAGTATGATTACACTCATATCCTTCTGTGACACATTGCAAACAAAATCAAAAAGACATCTTGAGAGGGGAACTTTGAAAAAATTAAAAAGAGGTTGTTTAGAAGGAGATAAAACCAGTGTCCTTTAGACAGTGTTAGTGGCCACCATTTTACCTGTCTTACTTTGCCACCAAAAAGTTAGATATTTTGTCAATGTAAAGTTAAGCAGTTGGTCATTCTAACCTCTCCTGGTAACTGATGGCAAAAAAGGTATTTCCAGAAGGTGATTTAGCCTGTTGATATAGAGCCTACCACAGCACAAGGTTTATTGCTCCTTGGTGGAATCTTTCTCCTTGTTGACACCAAAGTTTTAAAAGGGTGAAGATAAGCAGGATGAATGACAACTTAGATAAGTCTAAGCATGATAATATGTCAAGAAGAAAGACATACTTTCAGCAGGCAAAATAGCTATGGCTGCTAATATTTAACCTGGAAGAAAGAAATTCACAGAGCAAATAATAAAGGATATAAAATTCGCACCAAACTGAGGAAAAAAGAAACAGAAGGAAAAAAGCAAATCAACAGAAGTGGTGACTTATAATAGTTTTACAAGGTGTGGTGGTTTAAACCCATCAGGTAGCTCAGCCTCACAGAGTCATTCACTCACTCCCCTGCAGTGGGATGGGGAGAGAATCAGAAAAGAGTGAAAATCCATGGGTTGAGATAGAGACAGTTTAATAGGTAAAGCAAAAGCTGTGTGCACAAACAAAGCAAAACAAGGAATTCATTCAAAGCTTCCCATCGGCAAACAGGTGTTCAGCCATCTCCAGGAAAGCAGGGCTCCATCATGAGTAATGACTACTTGGGAAAACAAATGCCATAATTTCAAAAATCCCTCCCCTGCTCCTTCTTCCCTGCAGCTTTTATTGCTGAGCATGACATCATATGGCATGGGATATCCCTTTGGTCAGTAGGGGTCAGCTGTCCTGACTGTGTCCCCTCCCAACTTCTTGTGCATCTCCCCAGCCTACTTGCTGTCAGGGTGGTGTGAGAAGCAGAAAAGACCTTGATGCTGTGCAAGGACTGCTCAGCAATAACTAAAACAATAGTGTGTTATCAACTTTGTATTCATCACAAATCCAAGATGTCGCCCCATACAAGCTACTATGAGGAAAATTTGCTCTGTCCCAGCCAGAACCAGTACAGAAGCATAGATGTCAACTACAATGATGAACCTAGCTGTGCACAAGATAATGCTGTGAAAATTGAAAGCAACAAATAGCTGTTAGGTTTTAGGAATTATTGATAAGAAGGCAAAAAGTAAATTCTTTGAGTAACTGCAAAATAAAGTTTAATCTACACGACTGTAGGAGTGTCCTGTTCTCTCTCTCTGTTCCATATTATTATTAATTTCAGTTTCTGGTTTGTTGTTGGTTTTTTGTTTTGGTTTT
>VUYV01000102.1:1178033-1446327 GCA_008711295.1 Anarhynchus alexandrinus | reverse complement strand
TCAGGAACCTCACCAGACCGCCACGACTTCTCAAATATGATGGCTAGTGGCTTAGCAACTTCATCTGCCAGTTCCCTCAGGACCTGTGGACGTACCTCTTCAGGTCCCATGGACTTGTGCACCTTCAGGTTCCTCAGGTGGTCTCGCGCTTGATCTTCACCTACAGTGGGCCGTTCTTCATTTTCCTAATCCTCGCCTTTGCATTCTGCGTCATGGGCAGTGCGGCTGCAGTCCTTGCCAGTGAAGACTGAGGCAAAAAAGTCATTGAGTTCCTCAGCTCTGTCTCTGTCCCAGGTAACCAGCTCTTGTGTTTCCTTCCGGAGAGGGCCCACATTTTCCCTAATATTTCTTTTCTTGCTGACATACTTAAAGAAGGATTTTTTGTTTGTCTTAATGTCCCTGGCCAGATTTAGTTCTATCTGGGCTTTAACATGTCTAACCTGATCCCTGGCTGCTCGAACAATTCCTCTGTATTCCTCCCAGGCTACCTGTCCCTGTTTCCACTACCTATAGGTCTCCTTTCTCCTTTTGGTCATGTCCAGGAGCTCCTTATTCATCCATACAGGCCTCCTGGCTTTTCTGCCTGCCTTCCTCTTTGTAGGGATGCATCGCTCCTGAGCTTGGAGGAGGTGGTCCTTGAATATTAACCAAGAAGAACAACTGTGTGATACCTACTTAGCCAAACCATGTCTAAAAATTCCCTTCTCCCTTACTTTTCCTTCAGTAGATAAAAAAGCTTATATTAGCTAATTTACATCTCTGCAGACAGACAGGTATGATTATTTCTGCAGAGTATTTTGTTTTTCCAGTTAAATTGATCCTGCTTCCACTGTGTTCAAGGAGCAAGCACACACAAGTCAGATCTGTGCAAGAAGGTATGTAAATGCACATTATACAGTGCTCTGCCAGTAATAATAAAGATAGAAATGAGGCTGGGTGTATAAGCTTGGGATCAGTGAAACCTTAGTGCAGCCACACAAATTCTAGTTTGAACAGGACTTCAGTTAAAGCAGTCATGAAAAACCAAGCTTGCTCCTTCTCCAAGAAGGCTACAACATCATCTACTCCAGTTATGCACACTCAGCACAAGTCAACTCACTCAGTGTTTCAGAAAAAAAAAAAGTTAAATGTCTTATCAAAGCACAAGGAGAGATTCTGATGATACAGAGTAGTGCAGCTCAGTAAGCCAATGCATTAGGACTGCAAAGGAAACATAGGAGAAAGAAGGCTATTTGACCAAGCAGAACTCAAATGGCACTTTGTGATAAGTGAAGGAGAAGTGGGAGAAAAAGAAAACAAAACAAAGCAAATGATGCAAAGGCAATCACTCACCACTTCTAATGGGTAGCCCGATGCCCAGCCAGTTCCCAAGCAAAAGATGGTTGACCTCTTAAACCCCCTCCTCTTGCACACCCCCAATCTATTCAGTGACAATGAGAAACAGAGAAGGCCTTGATGCTGTGCAAACACTGCTCAGCAATAGCTAAAATACTGATGTATTATCAACATTGTTTTGGTCACAAGTCTAAAAAACAGCACAATACAAGCTGATATGAAGAAAATAAACTCCGTCCCAGCCAGACCCAATACTATGTGTTTGAGCCTTCACAGAATCATAGAATCATTTAGGTTGGAAAAGACCCTTAAGATCATCACGTCAAACTTTTAACCTAGCACTGCCAACTCCACTACTAAACCATGTCCTTATCACCACATCTACATGTCTTTTAAATGCCTCCAAGGATGGTGACTCCACCACTTCCCTGGGCAGCCTGTTCCAATGCTTCACAACAAGAAATATTTCCTAACATCCAATCTAAACTTTCCCTGGTGCATCTTGAGGTCATTTCCTCTTATCTTATGGCTTGTTACTTGGCAGAAGAGATTGACCCCCACCTTGCTAAAACCTCCTTTCAGATAGTGGTAGAGAGTGATAAGGTGTCCCCTCAGCCTCCTTTTCTCCATACTGAGCAACCCCAGTTCCCTCTGCTGGTCTCGCAGGACTTGTTCTCTAGACCCTTCACCACTTTTCTATATATAAAGCAAAGAACAGGATATTGATTAAATGATAAAAATATTTTCACTCTTAAGCAGAACCAGAACGTTTCCAGGGATGGCACATTTACCACCTCTCTGAGCAACATGTTCCAGTGTTTCATTACCCTCATTGTAAAAAATTTCTTCCTTCTATCTAGTCTGGATCTACCCTTTTTTAGTTTAAAACCATTACCCCTGTCCTATCACTACAGGCCCTGCTAAATAGTTTGTCCCCATCTTTCTTATAAGCCCCTTTAAATACTGGAAGGCCGCTATGAAGTGTCCCCCGAGCCTTCTCTTCTCCAGGCTGAACAGCCCCAACTCGCTCAGCCTTTCCTGACAGGAAGGGTGTTCCATCCCTTTGACCATTTTTGTGGCCTCCTCTGGACCTGCTGAAAGGTTTCCAAGGACATCCCATAAACTGGGAGAGGAGTGACTGGACAGCAACCCTGCAGAAAGGGATCTGGGGATACTGGTTGGCAGCACCTCAATATAAGAGAGCACCACTGCATTAATACCAATACCCAAATGCATCCCTTTTCCGCTTTAAACCCATACCCAGCTGCTGCCATCCTTGTAGCGCCTTCTTATAGCCACCTCGGAGCCCCACGTCTCCTGAGGTTCCTCAGGATTCTTAAAGCTCTTCAAAATTTCTGAAAAATATGCTCTATAATTTGTGGGAGCTGTTAAAAATAATTTAATGCTAAATTAAAAGGAAAACAAGAATCATCCTTATAAGCGGTCTATAACATTTGATTCTTGGTTTATTCTTGACAAAAGAAACCAGGAAGAAAAACACTAATAATTTTCAACTAGAAGACATGCCATGCTGCCTTTCCAATCATAACTCTTGTTTCATAATCTTAGAAATATAAAAAGACTATTAAAAACCCTGGTGAGTGAGGATAGAGGTAACTAGTAAACTATACAGAGATATTATCTCATGCTATTTCCAAATCTGAATTACATTAAGCTCCCGTGGCAGCCAAAGTTAGAGGAGAAAAAAAAAAGGAAAAGAAAAAGATTCTGTGTCAGACATCTGCATTTGCCTGTTTCTTATTGGAATTAATGAAGTTACAACATCTAAATCAATAAGTTGCGACTGTACCATTTACTGTATTTTCATTATGTCCTCATGGCTTGACGAAATGAATGCAGTTTTTGAAAGCTGCTTCTTTATTTTTATAAGTTAGTCCAATAAACATAATCAATGACAACTTGAGAAGCTGGGATATGTCTGATGCCTAATCTAAATAGATTTAAAGATATTCAAAGATTGATTTTAATTGGTAGCTTATAGACATCCATAAATGAAATCCAGTTACAGCTTTTTAATATAAAATTATTAATTGTTTTGTAGCACTCAGAAGTGTGCTAAGTGCTTCAGAGGAAACATAACAAACTATTCCCTCCCAGGATGCGAGCACTGAACATCAAAAAGCAGCTTCCAGCTAAAATTCCCTTGCACTGGTCACCAGAGAGAGTGGTTGCCAACATTACCTACTTACTCACAGCTCCCTGCTGCAACACACACTGCAGATGACAGGGGAATTGTTTAATTCAGAACAACTTCCCTAGGCATGATAATCTCTGCAGTCAGGGAATAGCCAGAAGTACTGTGTTAACCCTCTCTAACCCTCAACGGGCTTAAATCGCCCATTTCTGAGACCAACAAAGGAGTTTGTGTTTTCACCATATTCTTCAAAGATCAGATGATATGAAACTGTATGTGAGGGTACCTTTTCTTCATTTTCCTCCATTTTTCTTTATTTTAGATTACTTTTCCATTTCCTACTCGCTTTATATTTTTATCTTTTTCCTTCTAATATTTTTGGGGTTTTTTTTAATGCTTTTCCTAACTATCTTATCTTCATTTAGTTTTCTCCCTCCTTGAAAATGCAACTTTATCTTCATTTGCTTTTTTCTTTCTTCTCTTACTCTGTCTTGTTAAACACCTTACTCATATATTTCATATCAGGTTTTCCCCCTCATCCCTTCCCATCCAGTCTTCTACATCACAGCAAAGTGTTTTCTGTACTTAGTTATGTTTTTCTCCATCTTCCAACTCAGGTTCTAGTTTTCTTCCAGTCAGTCTATTTTCCTAAAGAAACCATTGTTTTCCACACTACTTGCCTGAAAATGCTTCTCTACAAAAACTGGTTAGAAGAAGTTTCATCTATTCCAAGCTGATCTGTTTCCACTATATTACCTATCTGTATGCACTTTTAATGCTATGTTCCTCCATTTCTCTCCCTTTTCTCATCCTTTTTGCTTTGGTCTCATTTGCATTCTTACCAGTCCTTACTCTTTCTCATGGAGTCTTCTTTCTTCTTGCTATTACTCCTACGTTAGCTGTCCTCCCTGACTTTTCTCTTTGTCTCCATTCCCCAAAATGGTGGGTTGCTTTTTTTTTGTTTTGTTATGTTCTGTTTCGTTGGTTATTTGGTTGGTTGGTTGTTTTTTTTTAAGTTATCCCTTCTCCACACAGTATTTCTCTGGTCAATGATTCTTAATGTCGCTCTCTGTCTTCTCAGCACCACATATTTTCTTTTCCCACCCCTTCTCAATACAACGCATGGCTGTTTCAGAGAAGTTAGCATTTTTGCTGGCAATGGAGTCTGAAACAGTTATTGGTAGACTCTTCCCATGCCCACTGCAGAGATTTCCATGATATATTCCTCTGTGTATACTGCCCATTTTCGACCCATTTTTAACTGGTCTTTTCTTTACTAAAGGCCCAATTTCAACATAGTTCTTGTTTTCATAAATGTGGCTAGGAGGAGGATAACATGACAAGTACAAACATAGCAATGCAGCCTTAATAATTTATGGACAAAGTTGTTCAGCATTTTAAGTACATTTACACAAACATTTCTTTCAAATAAGGAATAGAACTCATGAAAAGCAATGATTAAAACAATTCTAATGTATGAGAAAAACAAACAAACAAACAAACACAACCCTCTAAGTTGTTCTTTACCAGGTGGTAACTAAAGTATAAGCTATTACCAACATTTTAAACAAAGTATGTATTCATAGATGTTCTCTCATGTGCAGAAGATAGATCAAGATTTAGGAAGTGAAGACAATGCCTTTTAGGCTATTAAAAGATGCTAACATTTTGCAAATGAGTGTCTGGAGTTAATGTTTCAAAAGAGGTAAAAAAAAAGAGAAAGAAATATGAAGAGACAAAGTGGAGACCAATAGTCAGTCATTGCTCATGATAATTACTGTCATCCATCTTTCAAAAATGCTGGGTTTTTTTCTGCTTCCACATTTTGCATTCATCACCTCATTCCCACAATTCCCCAAGCAATTCAGGATTCAAAAATGTACTTCTCCAATACTAAGTAATTTGTTTTACTTTGCATAATAATCACTTTTGTTTTAATAGCTTATGATATCTCATCTGTGCATTTTCATTAAAGAATGGTACTTGTCTTTAAAATATCATGAAAATATACAGCCGACAATCAGAAGATGGAACTCCTGGTGGTAATGAATGAACTATTTGCAAGCAAGTTTCCGACATCATATGCATACACAGGCACAGTAATGAGCCATAAGAACGGAGTGAAGCTAGTTCCATGATTGTGTAGGTAATTCTTCTTCATCTATGTTGCAACAGAAGGAGCCACACTGAAGGTCATGATTATGGTCATGACCGTAGACTGAGGAATAACTGTTAACCTTATACTGGCATTAGATAAACTTCTAATAGGTAAGTTTTCCTTGTACAGATCGTTCCCCTGGCTAGCAATGTGTATTCAAACAAATAATGATTACAAAGCACAAAACTAGCTAAGTAGAGTAAATAGTCAAGATGGAACACCTCCTCCCTAGAACGAGGTTATCTATACAATGCCTCTTGATGTATTAGCAACTACTGCTAGTGAAAAGATCTTCTACTATATCAGTCTTTATGCCTGTTCTATGAGAAAAAATGAGGAACAGACTGGAGAGTGAGGTTTGCTGTCTGAAACTACACAAAAACACTAAGCTAATTATGAATGGCATACTTTATAATACATTAGATGTGCAGTTAAAGAATAGGTTGAAGAACACTGAAAAATTTAAGTTTGGCAGTCAGTTACTCACAGATTGGGATCCCAATATATTTAACTTCAGCATTTAAAAAAATAAAATCATATTTTGAAATATAAACCTTGTGAAGATGGTAGTTAAGTAAACTGATTTACTGAAGCTGACAAAACCTAAAAACTCACATTATCAGTCCTAAGGGAAACAATCAGGAAAAATGTTAAGAGTGAGCAAAATATCAACCTGGAGATCAGTTAAAATACTGCTATTAAATGGAGCCAATGAGAAATGAAGACCCAGAGCAGAGGGTTCACCACAGAAAAAGAAAGAGTTGAAGAAGTGCTATGGTAACCAACTCATATTCAGCAATGACTTTGATGTTAGTAGAAGTTTCAAGCATCTACAGAAAATAGGTTAGGGTTTCATTTCAACTTGATTCACCTTGCAAATTACTTGTCCATATGCAGTTCAATATATGAAGAAAGGCTACCCATCAATGAGATTCTTCAGATGATTAATTGGTATATAGCCTTTTTGGTAATATGCAAAAATAGCGTCTTTCAGAGGCAAACCCAGCAAAACACAACCAGTGATATTGTTCAGATATTATGTATAAACTATTTGCAATTATAATAGCATCAAAAGCTTGCTTGTGCTTGTATTTATTGTAAATGTATGCATGGCTTGCCTGTATAGTGATTTTTCACACAGAGTTCACGAGTGAAATTACTTGTTACATTGTCTAATAAAACATTATAATAATATTCACTCATTAAGAATGATGACCTTCTGAACAACAGTGATGTACAGAAGTGTGTAAAGAGGTCACTAAAAGACTTACAGCTCCTATCAATGCCTAGGTGACCTACGCAACAAACTTACATTAATGCTAACCTGAGTTTTACATATAAATCCTCTGTTCATCAGTGGGAAAAGAGACCCCAAAGTGTTTGATTTAATTAATCTCTTGCCTGTGCTTTTCACTACAGATATAATCTAAATAATGCATAGGGATGGTGTATTAGGTATCTTTCTACAGTTACAACATGATTAATTACAATGGCTAGGCCCTAAACATTAAGTTGAATACTAATTTGGTGGCAGAATCTGGAACTGGGAAAGTGCAGAGGCCACATGTTTTCTATCACACTTTTAATGCCACAGGAGTGAAAGAGAATGACAGAACATTGGCTGTTACTTGTGGATACCATTTGCATAGATTAAGATCCTGCAATTTTATATGCACTTTTGAAAGAAAGAAGAGCAATTTAGGCCCTCATCATTCAATATGATATGCACGCCTGGGTTGTACACTTTTTTGAAAAACTGTTTGTCCACTGGGAAATGCTTTGTGTACACACAACACCTATAATTGCAAATACTGTTCATGGAATGAAAAGGGCAAAGGTTTGGCTAGCTATATCACTGGTTTATTAGAAGACGCAATTATTCAGGGTGCGACTGTTATATGACCATCTGATGCCACAGACAATGTTCATGTAAATGTTGTCACGACAATCTGATGTCGATAATATGCATTGACGTAAATTATCATTTATTTTTGCTTGATAGTAAGGTTTACATGACAGTAAGAGAACAATGCTTAAATGACCAAACAACCAATTGTATTTAATTTCCATTCCCATGAATAGTCAGCACCAATGACTAACTGAAATGTGCATTGCCGATAGATTATATGAAGTGCTCCAGGCAGTTTTGGACACAATTTTCTTCGTATATGGGTGCCCCATAGTTTCATAATTAAAATGACAAGCTGAAGTTTTCATAGCAGGAAAAGAAAACATTAAACCAGTCAATCTGCCTTTTAGTGAGGACTGGTAAAAAGGCAACGGTTGTTAGGGGAATTAACAACAACAAAAAAACCAACACAAAAAATCCCACACCACAAAAAAAACAAGTACTCCCATAGAAACAGTAGTTGGCATATCAATCAGCCCACTGGACACATGCCAATTCCATTTGCAGTAGATCTGCTACATGCTGCACTGATCCCATGCCAAATTCAACAAAGGGTCTGGATGATGTGCTGCCACAAGCGCCCCAGTCAGCACCCCCGTCTCAGGCCTGCCTGGGATCACTGGGCATTCCTGCTGCATGACGGATTTGCCCATATCACCTACCTGCGGTGTCTACCGCTGGAAGGTGACAAATACGAAAAATACTCAGCTCCACTCAGCTCCAGGGCTCGCAGTGACACTTCATAAAGTAAAGCAGAGGGATGGCTGTTTTCTCAACCCTAGTGTATGATAAATCCCAAAATCTCCAGCATTACTGTGGCAAGCCCATTGATATCCATTTGTCACCAGAGGCCTGGAGGTATCCAATATAAAAGAGAACCAAATAAAGCTATCATATAATGAGGTATAGAAAATGGGGAATTTGTTGTATTTGTTTTTCTGTAATTTGCTCTTTACTATGGTCTCTTAAAAAAATCTGGTGTTTTAATGTGAGGCAAGTTTACTGCTTATTTTGTACCGGATGTTACCCTCTGGGAGGTTGGAGAAGGAGGAAATAGAGTCATAGTGACTGGATTTGTCCCATGCATGTTGCTAAATTTTGCTGTTTGCACCAAACTCACATAGGATGAAAAAATAAACAAACGATGTAGAACACAATAATCCATCTCTCCTCTCCTCAGTAATATACCACAGATGTTTCAGAGAACAAAGTGATTTTCCACAACAGGTCATACATGAAATATATAAAATGAAAGCTATTGCTGGTAAATGGGCTGTCTGTTCCACAGAAACTATTTTCTTTTGCCCTTTCGCTGTGGCTCCCACTTCACAATATAAAGGGACACTGTCAGTTTATATTATTCTTCTGTCTGAAAATGTTGAGCTTGGTATACCACATACCCTAACTACAAAGACTACAACTGAAAGAAATTAACAGGGAATAAACATCTTCCCGTAGTGTTTCAGAAAGTTAAGTCTGTCCATGTGACAATACAGCAGGTTTCATTTTTTTCTTCTTATAAAACTACTCCTGGAATTGGTTAAAATTATCAACTGGGAAACACATTTTTAAGAAACTAATAATATTAACAGAACATACTGTTTGAAGGCCTGTAGCAGATAATATGTTTCTTTTCAGTAAGTAATTTAAAAAAAATAAAAATTACTTGCTCTTCTACCATCCCATTAAGTTAAAAAAATAAAATCTGTAGAAAGCAAAGCATAGTTTATTTTCTGTAGAAAGACTGTCCCTGACTCCTTTTTTGTCAAACAGACATTGTTAACATCCTTTTTCTTCTCTGGCCTTCTCTGCCACAATTACTTGTGATAGTCTGTAATTCGAGGACTGTCTGCATGGCAGCAACCACTTGTTTTAAGACTGCTTTCTGTGAGAATGGATGAAATATTCACTTATCGGTCACTGTAGCACCTTCTACAAAACACACTCCTTTGAAATATGTGGTGTATAGAAGGCAGTTGATAAAAAACACAGCTATTCAAAAAGGTGCAATCCTCAAATCCCTCTTGAGTTACCAGTACAGTAGCCTCTTTGTACTACCAAACACAACAGACTAATCTTGATAATAACCTTCCATGACAGTCCTGGTCTGTACTGAATCTTCAGTCTCTAAGATATTTTACACACATCCAAGTTGTCCTCCCAGATGGACTAACTCTACTGAACTCCTGTTATAAATATACTGTCATTCCTCATGCTGTACATTGAAATCTGCTTTTATGCCAGATGCAGAACAATGGAGAGGCTCATGTATTTCCATCATTTTCTTTTATTTATTCCCCTCTTGAAGATGGGGAGCAACTAAATCCTCAGGAAGAAGAGTAGAAAAATGAAATAGAAATTAAATATAGGTTCAGATTTAAAAGTTCTGGCACTCAAGTTTTCTCTGCTACTGAGGTGAATTAAATTGCTAAGGTTTTGTATGTTTGATTGGTTGGTTGGTTAGTTTTTTGTTGGGTTTTTTTGGGGGGGTTGTTTGTTTGTTTGTTTGTTTTTAATAAGTAATGTTAGGTAAATTAATCTCACCTGCACAAGTCCATTCTGAAAAAGAATCATAGAATCATAGAATCATAGAATTGCTGAGGTTGAAAGGGACCTTTAAGATCATCAAGTCCAACCATTAACCTACCCTGACAAAACCACTTCTAAACCATGTCCCTAAGTACCACTTCTACCCTTTTTTTAAACACCTCCAGGGATGGCAAATCCACCACCTCCCTGGGCAGCCTATTCCAATGTTTAATAACCCTTGCAGTGGAAAAATGTTTCCTAATATCCAATCTAAACCTCATCTGACATAACTTGAACCCATTTCCTCTCGTCCTATCACTTGTCACCAGGGAGAAGAGGTCAGCCCCCATCTCTCTACAACCTCCTTTCAGGTAGTTGTAGAGGGTGATAAGGTCTCCCCTCAGCCTGCTCTTCTCCAAGCTAAACAACTCCAGTTCCCTCAGTCGTTCCTCATAAGATTTGTCCTCCAGAGCCCTCACCAGCTTTGTAGCCCTTCTCTGGACACGCTCCAACACCTCAATGTCCTTCTTGTAGTGAGGAGCCCAAAACTGAACACAGTATTCAAGGTGGGGCCTCACCAGTGCTGAGTGCAGGGGGATGATCACTTCCCTAGTCCGGCTCACCACACTATTCCTGATACAGGCTAGGATGCCANTCTCTTCTTGGCCACCTGGGCACACTGCTGGCTCATATTCAGCCGGTTGTCCACCAACACCCCCAGGTCCTTTTCTGCTGGGCAGCTTTCGAGCCACTCTGCCCCCGTCCTGTAGCACTGCACGGGGTTGTTTTGACCCATGTGCAGGACCCGGCACTTAGCCTTGAACCTCATACCATTGGCCTCAGCCCATCAGTTCAGCCTGTCCAGATCCCTCTGCAGAGCCATCCTACCCTCAAGCAGATCAACACACCTGCCTAGCTTAGTGTCATCTGCGAACTTACTGAGGGTGCATTCGATCCCCTCATCCAGATCATTGATAAAGATATTAAACAGAACTGGTCCCAGCACCGAGCCCTGGGGGACACCACTTGTGACTGGACACCAACTGGATTTAATTCCATTCACCACCACTCTCTGGGCATGGCCATCCAGCCAGTTTTTTACCCAGCAAAGAGTACACCTGTCCAGGCCATGAACAGCCAGTTTTTCCAGGAGAATGCTATGGGAAATGGTGTCAAAAGCTTTGCAAAAATCCAGGTGGATAACATCCACAGCTTTTCCCTCATCCACTAAGTGGGTCACCTTATCATAGACGGAGAATAGGTTTGTCAGGCATGACCTGCCTTTCACAAACCCATGCTGACTGTCCTTCTGATACAGTCCTCACAAGTCTTCCCAAAGGAAGTGATAAAAAGCCTTAAGCTCTTCTCTGTACTTACTTACAGTGACTTTCAGTCACTCTTCAGACTTCCAGACAGAGTTGGGACTCCAGTACTGCGTGCCCTTGACCTCCAGATATGAAATCCAAGATTTAGTACCTTTGAATATTCTAAAGACTTGGCATAGACCGGTTGTCAGACAATTGTATAATTGAATATTTCTTACTATTAGCTTCCTAAAATCCTTTGATCAAGAATTACATAATTAAGTTACCACCTGCTCTATATATTGTTGAACAAACTTTCATCTTTCACGTTGTCCAATTAAAGCAATGTTCCTTTTGCACCTGAAAAAATATTTCTTAGTCATTGAAATTCAGTACTTGCAAGATATTTTCCTATTAAATTCATTTTTTATAATAATTTGAAACTTAGTCATTTTTATATAATGAAGTTGTATCTTTTGAATTTGTTGTGTAATTGTGTCTTTGAACCTCCAAATAGCTGTAAAGAATCTGAAAGTCCAAACCAGATACAACTGAAAGCATTATTTTTTTCTGGGTGCCTAGATTTTAATAAGTATCATAAGTTTTTCTAATACAAAAACATCAGTAACCCATCCACTGATGTTTGATATAAATATTTTACTTCTTTGCCTAGTAAATTAATGCCTACTAGCAGACAATGACATACGTTGCATACACACTAGTACGTATTTTAATGTTCAGGAACACTATGGTTTGACTTCTTATGAAAATTACTATGCATAATAGATTTATCTTTATCTCCCAAGTACAACCTTACTTTTATTTTGTTATTTAAAAGATCAGGGAAATTGTAAAATATCTACTTAAAATGACTAGGGAAGACATTCTGGTTTTTGCAATTACGTGTTCATGGGAATGTGACCATAAATTAGGTCAAAGTTAAGATACATCTGTTTGTTGTTGGTTTGGGTTTGGTTTTGGTTTTTTTTTTCTTTTTTTGATTTACCATGAAAGAAACAGCTGGACAAAAGGAAGGTTGGTACCATGTGACTGAATTCTTTGCAGACCTCTAGCAAATGCATTATAGACCACAGCTAATCAATCTCTCTTCCTTCACAGTACAAAGCAAAATCAGAAAAGCTTCCTCCTTTAATGAAAAATATGAAAACCTGTCACTGGACTGGGCTTGGTCAGTTAGGATTTAGATGCATGCCAGTGACCGCAAGAGCATAGAATGACACTAATAAATACCAAAAATAGTTTACATAATGAAATTTCTGGAATACATAACATTTTGTATAATTACCAAATATTTACAAACTCTGTAGGCTTAAGGAATAGAGAGTTCCATGAGAATTCTAAGAGAGTTCCATGCCAACCTGAAAATCATCAAGCTAAATACCATGTAATGTTTTTAGTTTAATAATCTCTACACATCTTACTTTGCCAGTCCTTCTGTGCTCACTACCACAGCCTGAGCCTATCAGTATTCATTGCCTGAAATCCTTAAACTGGGCTCTGGGTTGATTACTTCAAAAAAGTAAAAATTTGCCTTTTTTATTGGAATAAAGAAAATCAAATTAGTTGGTTTTTTTTAATTAAATGAAAAAAATGTAAAATATTGTCATATACATATTTATAAATTCATAGTGAGATTAAATGATCTTATTAAGTATATATAATTTTACATTGATTTAACTTATTATGATACAGATTTTGATTTAAATATGAGGAGATCCAAAGTTAAGAGCAATGTAGTGATATCACTTCATTTTATATGACACTGTTTTTGAAGACTTTTTAAAATTGAGTTTTTCCAATATTTATAAGGAATTCACCACATAATATTGATTTCTTTCTTGACAGCCACTTCTTTGACTACAAAGAAAAAGCCAGATTCCAAAAGCAACCAAAAAGCATAAAAAAAATCTGTCCATTGCCAGGGTCACCAAGAACAACAACAACTTTCCTGAGGAATGTATTCCAGAGAAGGAGAAGAAAAGCTAAAAAATATTGTCAGAGGTGAACGGACATGCAGGGGAAGCAACATAACAGAGGGAAAGTGGCAAAGAATACTTCTGGAGGAAAAAGAGAAAGGCCTTAGAAAGCAGAAAGTTATTTGCAGACTAAGGAGAAAGAAAGAGAGAGAGTAGTAGGAATCTGAAACCAAATCATAATGTGCAATAGTTTATTTTGCTGTTGGGTTTTTTGTGTGCTTTTTGGTGGTGTGTTTTTTTTTTTTCTTTCCAAAAAGGAACTAAAAACTTATTTAGCAAAGGCAGTTGAAGTACCTTAAGGTTTTTCTTAAATGATTTTAAGTCTGTTGTGGGTGTTTTAGCATTGTGCTTATAAATTGGAAGAGGAGATGTCAACAAGAGAATGAGGCAAATTTCAGTCTCATTTACTGAGGCAATGAAGCAGCAGTGCTGCTCATGAGAAGAGGCTCTGAAACTGTCCATGTAATGGTCAAACACACATATAAGGTAAAGAAATTCATGGAAATGTTTTACAGTGACAAATTGACATTCTTCAAATTCACGAATGGAAATGTGTGTGTAGATTCCAGGCATTCTGAAAACACACATTTTAGAGAAAAAATTAATATCTAAGGCTGCAACATGACATACAAGGTCAGCTGCCAATCTAAAAGAAAAAGAATGACATGAACAAAAATGAGTCCATACACTGTAGGAGAGGTTCTCTAACAAGTCTGTAAAAGCCAATAAAATATTGATAAAACTCCTGGTTTTCAAATTTATTTGTAGGTCCTTAATAATTGAGGGCACTTGTCAAAATAGGCTCTGCCTCCCAGACCTCCCACTTTGATGTAATTAACTTGAATGAGCTTCTCTTCATCATGAAGACAAAGGTGGGAAAAGTGATGTAACTGCTATCCATCTTATGCAGGGTTTGTACAACCTCTTCTTTATGACTGGTTTCACACACTGACTAATAGACACTTTCCACTTCAGATTTTAATTAAAAGCTATAAAAGCAGTCAGCTGTAGGCCATGAATGTGTTGGCAACAAAAAAGTGCCATTATATAGTGGGAAGATCAAGCACTGTACAAATTTAGTGTGAAACCATGTTAAGTAGATCCATATGCCTGCATTTAATGCAATTCTAAGATCTACATGGTAGCGGTGGGAGTACTAAAGTAAAGCAAAATGTCAATTAAAGCCAGGACACACAGTTTAAGTATAATCATGTTAATTCAGTGATATATGAAACATATTTCTTTTCAGATGTTTGCAAAGAAATCACAGCAAGTGATTTTTTTTTTCCCCCCTGAGTGCGGCTGCAAATATCCAGGTTGTTCCATAAAATGAAATGTTAAATTTATCCTAGTGAATATGAAATGTATTCAATATAGCATAAATTAGAATTGTAGAAGTAATTTAGAACAAAAGGCATATTTAGTCATATATTGTCAATAAATGGAACATTTCTTATTAATTTATTGGTCATATAATTCACTACAAAATTTAATAAACTGTTATGGTGTGGAGCTTCTGTGTCTTCATAATAAACATTTCATATTTGGAATTCAATCTGTTTTGATTTGAGGAATAAATAATCCTGTATGATTTAGCGACCTGTTAAGAGCAAGATAATATTTAGTATCAACTTCCTAGTACAAAAATATTTAAATATTTGAAATTTAATTTAACATTAATTATTACAATGACCCAAAATATACTTCTTATTTTTAAAAAAAAAAAAGCAAACAACACATAGCCACAAACAATCAAAATAGTTTTATTTAACGAGTCATAAGTGTTTGAGAAAATCTTTAACTTGATCCTCTGTTCTCTTCTGTAAGTAAAAAGAGAACATTATTTTATTACAGTTCATACAAAAATTATTTGGAAATGCTTTTACTTGGCTTACCAATTTCATTATTTGAATACTTAAATTTGTTGTTCATCAAGTTGTAGGTAGTACTCTTATGCAGAATAAACTTCTAAATATTATGACAGAGTACAACATCAGTGGCATATGCTCACAGAACAGAAAATTGTCTCCTGTATTTATCTGGTAATATTTACTGAAAATTATTTACTTAAAATTGCTGTAGTTACAGAAGATGCAAAATTCACACAGAAATACAAGTCCAAATCCATGAACATGAGCTTTATCTGATGTCTGCCTCACCCAACTGCTATTGACTGATAACAAAAGCATCTAGTTATTAAAACAAGAACTCAGAACGTTAAGCCATAAGATGCTGTTTTGTAGCAGCTTCTCTATAGAGAGTCTTGCTGCGATCTCAAACAGAAATGATTTCTGAAGTCTGTTCTGATTACTTCATACCTCTGTTCAAAAACAAAGTCATCAGGGAGGTTATATAAATTGTACATAAAAGTAGACTCAGTAAAGCATTATATGTCTTCATCCTTTCATTTTTCTCCCAAAAAGGAAACGACATGCTGACCTCTCAGAAGACAAGGCAAATATCTCTGATCTTTCATGTTTGATTTCTACACAGCAGAAAGCTATTTAACATGCCTGAAATTGAAATGCAGAGTAGAAACAAGTTTGGCTTTGACAAATAAGGAAAGTTATGATCCACATACAGGCTTATCCTCTAAATTTCTGAACCAGCCTTAATCTCCAGTAAATACTGAAAGCCTTTCTGAGGATATATACTAAAGAGTCCACTGGTAGTACAAACAGCTTTGGAGATAAGTACGGGTGCCCTTAAGCAACTTGAAAGCTCTCAGCATCATTCTGTGCTGTGCAACTTACACTGAAGAGTCATCTTATGTTAGAATTCCTTTCTACTCCATAAAATTATGCCCAAGATGAAAGTGATGCAAAAATCTATTGTCATTTTAGTTATAAGAGGCCCTTACTTAAGCTGCCGAAATCTTACTGAAGTGCCACTAGGAGGCTGCTCATAATCTACTAGGAATGTATACAATTAAACTCTATTACTGATAAAAAATTTGGCAATGGTAAGAGCAGAGAGACTAATTTATGAATTAGGAAACACTCCAGCAGTCATCTAATAACCATTCCATTGTTTCCAGCGAGTTTTTTCCTATGATCCTTCTCACTAATTATTTAGCTAGTATGCTACTCATGTAATGTCAGAAAATATCATCTTAATAAAATGGAATTTTCCAGAGGAACATAAATTTCAGCTTCTGCAGGAAATTATTTTGGTGCCCAAGCCACAAATTTGAGTCAGTACTATGCATAAAAAGATCACAATACTTTCTACAATGTCTAATATCTGTACATCTGGAGATATAGGGTGTAGGTTGGAGATATAGCATGTAGGTGACCTCAGTTCAGAGATTGACTGCCACCTCCCACATGCTAGGTGACTTTGTAAAAGCTGGTCCTATTAACTAAGCTAGGAATCAGCTAAAGTATTTCTTCACTGGTCATTTTGAAAAAATGTACTTTATAATCCGTTCTCAGTTTAGCAGAGCTGTATGTTAGGTTTACCTTTTCCCACCTGAGCAGCCACTGGACTTATCCCTGTCTGTAANGAGATTCTAGAAGATTCTGTGTGTGTGATGATCCTAAGAAGTAATCAAACAATTTAATGATGACAACGTAGTGTAAACAGCAAGCTATGTAGCCAGCAAATTGAGTAAGCAATATTTGTGAAAAATTCACTGCAGGTGATGGGAAATTTCTATACATACAAAAACGTAAAGAAAATAAACAGCCACAAGCTAGTTACAAACGAGGAAGTTTTCTGTTATATATCTTTTAAAAATCTACTATCATCTCAAATAAAAGCTTTTCAAAAGTTTCTCAGTACAAAAATTTACTTGAAATTATGACAGTGTACAGAGCAGGACACATCAAACTGGATTCTGTGATAAGAATTAAACCATACTTAGTTGAATGTACATTCCTGAAAATCATTCCAGAAAAAAATTCAGAAGCATGTAAGTGCTGTAGGGTGGAAAACTGAAAATATATCCTGCTGCCACTTTCTAAAACATTTAACAGACAAATAGATAACTTGAGGTTTCTTCCACAGAAGAAAGCAAACGGAATGTTTCTCTTAGAGCTTTAGATTTAGTAAATTAAAACCTCCAACAGAATCTGCAGGAATTTGTCCACTCCTAGTCCTTGAAAACCTTCTAGACGTGACTAGGGATGCCAACTTGTCAAGAGGAAGGTAGAGCAAAAGTCCATTTCCCTGTAAGTTTGGGTTCAGTGACAGGTGGTCAAGGACTTTCAACAAGTGAAGAGCAAAAAAGATTTCCAAGACCCTTCAGGAAAGCTGAGCTTTTATAGGATGATGTAAGGTCATTGCAGGGAATAAAACATTCTCAGACCAAGTGAATACAGAAAATAATTAATCCTTCATTCATATCTGCCAAAAATATACCTCTGTTTACTGCCTTGTTCTATGAAATACATAAGAACATCTCTATCCACTCTTAAATAAACATTAAAGAGTTCTTTTGAGATTACAGTTAAATATTAAAACCTTTTCCTGATTTCAGTAGAGTTTCTTCTGAAACACAGAGAAAAGGCAAATTCTTAACTATTTGTTCATCATGAAGGTTTTCTAACAATATAATGATTCTGTGCTAGTGTTTTATTTTTATGATTATTATCATTGACTCTGTATATGGAAAGATGGAATTTGCTATTATTACAAGTTATGCAGCTTTGTTATAGTTGTTCTATCTCTTGTGCATAAAGGAGACACTATGCAGGAATTCTCTTCCCCACATACAATACAAACCGTCTCATTTTTTTCCAAATTCACTAACTCTGAGAACCATTATCTGCCTTCAAGAGATAACTTTGTTAGCTTTGGTGATGCTATGTTGATTTGCATCAACAATTCAGAGAGTTTTGTGGATCATTATAACATTTGCCCAAAGACTGAACATATTTTTCCTCTTGATTTTATACACTTATTTCCCAACTGTCAGTGAAATGACTGGACAACATTAAACCTTGTACCAGTCTTTACAGATCCCTTTGCAACAATTCACCACTAACAGCTGTTATTTACTGAATTTAGCAAGAGCTCTGTTGATGAAACTGTCAGCTTCTTAAGAAGTATGAAGCTTGTATAAGTTTTTCCATTGTTTAAGAATTGATGTTGATCTATCCAATGCAAAGTCATCTATTATTTTTTCATGTATTATTACCTTAGCAGTATTCTGGTATTCCACAGTATTCTCAGTAGTCCATACATCTTCCCATCCATTCCTCAACTAACCCCCCAAAAAGTCAACTTATCACCAACATGTCCAAAACTGATTTTGTGTCATGCTTGTGAGAATGATTATATAAAATGGCTGATTAAAAAAAAAATAAATATCTGTAATAGATGTTATCTGTCATCTTTATTCACTAAAGATAAAATCAGATTTGTAAGGTTAGTGAACTGATAGAGATTCGCTACCATAAAACTTTAGCAATCCCAACACAAATACTAAAATATGAAAGAAACAGTTAAAAATAATAATAAAAAATTATTTATTTGTACAGAATATAAATAGTGGCTAAATTGTCCTATTTCTTCTGCACAGTACTGTTAAGGTTGTTTTGTTTATGTGTTGATAGGCCTATATGCTTCTTGAGATTTCTTAATTCTATCAGACAGACATTTTCTCTTCCTTTCTTTAGTATCATAATTGCTAAAAAGCAAACTTTGAATTGTAAAGCCTTTTTATTATTGTTGTTCACTATGCTGTTTTTATTTTTATTTCTACCTCACAGAATAACAGAGTGGTTGAGGTTGGAAGGCACCTCTGGAGATCGTCTAGTCCAACTCCCTCTGCTCAAACTAGATCAGGTTGCTCAGGGCCCTATCCAAACAGTTTTTTAATATCTCCAGAGATGAAGACTCCACAACCTCTCTGGCTAACCTGTTCCTGTGCTTAACCACTTCTGCAGTGAAAATGGTTTTTTTATGTATTTCAAAGGAATTTCCTGTATTTCAGAGTGTGCCGCAGTTCCAGGCAGTGTTTGTCAGTAAAATAGTGCTTTCAATGTTCAGATGGAACCTTCTGTGTTTCAGTGTTTCCCCACCGTCTCTTTTGTTTTCATTGGGCACCAGAGAAGAGTCTGGCTCAGTCTTCTTTACTTCCGCATCAAGTATTTATGTACATTGATAAAAACCCTTGAGCTTTCTCTTCTCCAGGATGAACAGTGTCAGCTCTTTCAACCACCTCCTACAGGTGCTCCAGTCCCTTTATCATCTTCCTGGCCCTTCACTGAACTTGCTTTAGTAAGTCCATACCTCTCTTGTACTGGGGAGCCCAGAACTGGACCCAGCACTTCAGATTTGTCTCACCAGCGCTGAGTAAAGAGGAAGGATAGCCTCCCTTGACCCTCTGGCAATGCTCTGCCTCACGCAGCTCCAGACTTCTTTGTGGCGAGGGCACACTGTTGGCTAATGTTCAACTTCTTGTCCACCAGGACCTCCTGTTCCTTCTCTGCAGAGCTGCTTCCCAGCCCGGTGGCCCCCAGCATATACTGGTGCATTGCGTTGTTCTCCCTAGGTGCAGGAGTTTGAGCTTAACCTTGTTGAAATTCATGGGCTTCCTCTCTTCATTTGTCCAACTTGAATATAATTAAATTGTCAATAGTATATAGACAAAATAGGATTATTTAGTAAAAATTTGTATTCTATATAAGGCAAAATGTTTTTTGATGTCTAATTGCTGCCTTTACATTTTGAACTATGCACATATGAAAATTTAGTAAAATTTTTTGTCTTTACTGTGAAATTCTGTCATATTGGTTACTTTCCTCCTGAGCTGCATTCACTGTGTTTTTCACTTATTTTTCTGGCAACTGCCTCGATTTTATAAAATTTGCATGTATGTTAACACCAACTATATATATTACTGGTTGAGAGACTCCTCCATTTATTTTTTCTTACTTGTCATGAACATGATAACTGTCATTTTAATTTTGAATCCCATGATTAATTTATCTTTAGTCAAGCACAAAATAGACTTTTCATATTACGTAAGGTGTTATTTTGTGTTGAGAGTCCTTTTTTTTTTTTCTTTCACCAGAAGTTCATCAGTCAATTTTGATTGCTGCTTGAGATCTTCAATACATGTGTCCCAGATCAGACAAGAATGAAGTCTTTACAATTCTGCAGTGTGTGGAGCACTACTTAACTCTTTCGATGAGGAATACATGGGGTATACTGAAATAAAAAGTGCACAACAGTATAAAACGAGAAGTTTCTAGCTACCGGGGACATTTTATGCCAGATGGTAGTCATAATATCTGTTACTCAGAGCCACATCTAAAACACCTGCAGGCAGGAACAGGAATAATCTAACCTGTCAGTTTCTCAAGCAGAGTTTGAATAGTCAGACTATTGTAATCCCAAAATGACTGCCTGATTTTTGGCAAATTGTTTATGTCACACATGTAAAAGAAATTATGGAAATATAGGCCATAGATGTATTGTCTGTCTGTCTATCTATCTATCTATCTATCTATCTTTTTAACACAGGCTGGTAAAATACTGGAACAGGTTGCCCAGAGAGGTTGTGGAGTCTCCGTCCTCGAAGAATTTGACTGGACAAGGCCCTGACCTACTTGGTCTAACTGCTTTGAGCAGCAGGTTGGATTAGATGACCTCAGAGATCCCTTCAATCCTACTTTATTCTGTTCTGTGATTCTCTATACAATGTAATCCTCTTTCTTGTGTTGGCAGTCTACTAGACACAACCTACAGGAAGATCTTAAACATGTCTTAGCAAGCATGAGTTACGCCACTGAAGTCAGCATGTACAAAAAAGGCAACTAAATGATCCCATGCCTCTATTTTTACCATTAAGAACTAAATGGATTTCATAACAATTTTCAAAATCTCCTTCTCTTTATTTGAGGTTACGTGAGGACTTAAGTAGAATCCTAGTCCTTTAGACAAATCTAGAGATGGAACTTCTTCACTTTGAAAACAAGTTTATCATGGGAGTTATCCGTATTTGGGCCTATCCCTCACTGAAATCAGTGTTCATGATTTTCATCTTTCAGTATGGATATTCGGGAGGATGATATGCATTGCAGAGGGACCTGAGCTGCAGAAATGAACTGATAAACTTCCTGAACATAATTTATCTGGAGGAGTGTTGAGAACCTATACAAGAAAACATACTCTTCCTAGTAGTGAATAGACAAAACAGAATCAAAACTGTTATTTGATTAAAAGTTATGGATCACTTTTAGCAGTGTTTTTTGGTAACAGTTGTGAAAAAATGTTTATGAAAACTACTCCAAACCTGCAAATGCTGAGATACTTTATGTTAGTCTTCCCATCAATAGTCCCTTGATTTAGGTGACTCATCATGCAGTATCTCCCACTCACTCAAAGCACTTGCTACAGCACAACTTGAGAGGTTTTCAGACATTATAATCTGACCACATAAAATATTTACTTGATAATTTAAAATAATAAGCAAATTAAGATATCCACACACAAAAATTATTCCTCTAGATTCTCATAGTATTTGCTCTAGAGGGGAAAATCAACCTCTGGAGTTACCTGGCTCTCTCCATTTATGATAAGGATAATCTACACAAGACTAAATGCCTCATCAGTCAAAATTAGATGAGGCAAATCCTAATTTTAGATCTTGAATATTTGTTTAATTTCTTCAAGGTCTTATTACAGCATGCTGAACAAGAAGTCTATCCATATAAGTTTAGGTTATTCTGCAAATGCATTCCTGTCCAAAGAGGTTTTTTTTAAAAGAAAAATTGTATATTTAAAATTATAGGGCTTTTTTATATTTTAGGGAGACAAATATTTACATAATAGAATTGCACCCACCTGAAAAACTGACTGTATACATAATGAGCAGAAGTATGGATAAGAATATGATGGTTTGTGATTCACTGACCGCTACTGATTGAATCTACAGATTTGTATTCAATACATACAGTTAATTTGAATAGACAAACCCCACAAGCTGTTCCACTAGAACGATCACTGCAAACCTTTGGCGCTATGAGAACACTGCTACTTTCATTTTTTTCTACTCTAAAGTATCTTCCTGTCAATACTTTAACACTTGTGAATAAAGAGCAACATGAAATGTGAAAACAAAGTTCCTCTGATTTGTAAATAAACCGGTTTTAATATTTACAGAATCTGTGTTTTAGACTGGAACTACTTTGGGAGAGGTGCAATGAAGGAATATAGTGTGCTGTGAAATATAAATTAATATACAATAATCTGGATCGTATATATAATATTTTCATTTACCTTTTAAAAATCTTTATGCATTCACTAAATATAATTCAAGAGGAGGTACCTTAATAGTATGTAAAAGTAAGTGTGATAAACTGCTCTGAGGACATCTTTCATCTAGTTACAGCATAGTAGGTCCTTTAATATTTATTTTATATTTTTTCCTCATAGGCACAAACATTTATTCCATGAATGGGTACAGACTCATTCTCATCAAATAAGGATTGTCACAAAGATGAAGATAATCCAACATGCATGTTTACTCTATTTTTCTAGATGGAGTCCGTAGCAAAGAAATATGAAAATATTTATTAAACTATAAGCCTGCCTGACATTGAATACATTTTCTTCAATTGATGCAGTATCAGAAAGATTATGGGAGAAAAAAATATTTAAAAATTATGATTGTCATGGTAACTACCAGCTGCTATTGTACCAGTTCCACCAGTGATAGTTTCATTAAGGATCTGCTAGAGCTGTAATGCAACAAAGGAAACGAAAACACTTCCTTGCTTACAATGTGCTGGATTTTTTATTAGCTTTTCAAAACATGCTGTCTTTTACAAACACTCACGCTATAGTATATATAATAGTTTTTTGTAAAAATATGTATACACTTAGAACAAAAATAATGAAGGCCATTTGATTTCAGCATCACTAGTTTTAATAAAGGCTTTTAACAGCCTACGTATGGCAACAGTGTGCAATCTGGTTGGTAAATATGCACCAAATGACAAAGTAATATGTGCTGGCCCTCGTCAACTACAGATACAAATGTTACTATAATGTTTTGGACATTAGTCAGTTTTGTCTGTCTGGGGAACGGTAGATTCAAATGGTATATGGATCTACTATAGAGAGGTATAATCTGCCCTCTATGTGAGGAGAGTGTGAGCTACATCGTGGAGTTAAAAAAACTCTGTCAAAAGCATGGCTGTTAGACTCAGAAAGAAATGGATTTTGTTAAGCCGCCAAATCCATTAAACTGTTTGACTATAGAGAAGAGTGATATCAAAATCCCAGTGGGACTTCTGTTTAGATGGTCTGGGAACTGTTTTTCCAATGGGTAGTGTGTACTTCCACATGTTAAGTTTCCTGATTGCTTTCATTCTGCTCCCTTTAAAGAGGGAATTGAGAACCCATAAGATTTTTTCTTGTGAAATATTCAGATGATTCTGTAACTCTACAAAGTTAACAATACATATGATGACAGTGATGACAATGTATAGGACTAGACAATACGGTCTGCTGTTTTATTAATTTGCTTAATTTGAGAAATTGATCAAGTAATGATAGAAACTTAAGCAATGGAATTCTCAACACAGAACATATTAATAGTTACATTTTATAGCTAAATGGACATATTGTGCACATTTTAATCTGTTAAAAAATATTTTTAGTGCTATGCCCCATATTTAAAGCTGTGAACTAACACTTTTGGCATATTTGCATATTTAAGTTAAAATCAGGGAAAAAAGACCTCTGAAAATCAAAATAGATGCTTTATAGGAGCTGTCAGTCAACCACTGAAATTTTCCATCATCTTCTGGTTCTGGTATTTTTTCTACTAACTGACTTCCTTGTTCAATTTATGAACCAGATTTCCTCTGATTCAAAACAGCCTGCGCTGAATTATTACTGTACACAATGGGAGAGGTACTCTGGTCCAAACTCCAGTACAGAAAGGATCTCCAGCTTAACTCTTGCAGAATTGAGCTAACTTTTAAGCATATATGAAGGGTGAGTTTGGGTTACTTTTTGCAGATAGCTTTCAGTTGTCTATAATAGTATTAGTTGTACAGTGGAGGTGATTTTTTTTTTTAATTTTGAATTGAAATTGAATATTTACTGAGTTGTAAAGTATTCTAATAAAGTAAAAAATACATGGGAAAAAGTTCAACTGTAAAAATGTTACAGAAAAGACTTGAAATCTAAACAGTTACTGCTTATATAACATACTGATTTGAAACAGTAGACAAAATGATTCATTTACCATAATGAGGTAGAAACAAATGCAAACTTAAAAAAATGTAAGCAAGAGGGAAAAGAAATACAGCAGGATAAAAATGTGCATTTTTTAATGATATAAACTGACTTTTAGAAAGGATTTTGATCGAAAAGAAGAATATTAAATTTTAATAAATATTTTTGCTGGAAGCAGTTCCAGTCTAGCTGAGAAATGATGGCCTGGAAAAGCTAAAGATTTATTCATATCTAATAATGTTGGGTTGTTTTTTTTTTAATTGCAGTGAATGCACAAGTCATTGTTGGCCAGTTAAGTAGAATATAATAACACTCAAAATTGATTTGAATGGTTCTCCTCAGGTGCTATTAAAGCCTTCATATAAAAACCTCGAAATTAACAAATCGGAAAATAAATGTTATATCTGTAACACTGGAGAGGTAACAAGGGTTGGTGCAAAATAAACTGCTGTTAAGAACTTTACAGCATATCTTAAGACAAGTGATTATAGAATCATAGAATACATTGGGTTGGAAAGGACCTTTAAAGGTCATCTAGTCCAACCCCCCTGCAATGAGCAGGGACATCTTCAACTAGATCAAGTTGCTCAGAGCCCTGTCCAACCTGACCTTGAATGTTTCCAGGGATGGCGCAACTACCGCCTCTCTGTTCCACTACTTCACCACCCTCATTGTAAAAAATTTCTTCCTTCTATCTAGTCTGAATTTACCCTTTTTTAGTTTAAGACCTTTACCCCTTGTCCTGCTGCAACAGGCCCTGCTAAAAAGTTTCTCCCCATCTTTCTTATAAACCCCCTTTAAGTACTGGAAGGCCCCAGTAAGGTTTCCCAAGAGTCTTCTGTTCTCCAGGCTGAACAACCTCAACTGTCTCAACCTTTCCTCATAGGAGAGGTGTTCCATCCCTCTGATCATTTCCATGGCCCTCCTCTGCATCTGCTTTAACAAGTTCATGTCTTTCCTGTGCTGAGAGCTCCAGACCTGGACACAGTACTCCTGGTAGGGTCTCACCAGAGAAGAATAGAGAAAAATCACCTCCCTCAACCTGCTGGCCACACTTCTTTTGATGTAGCCCTGGATACATTTGGCTTTCTGGGCTACGAGCACACATTGTCGGCTCATGCCCAGCTTTTCAGCCACCAGTACCCCCAAGTCCTTCTCCTTAGGGCTGCTCTCAATCCCTTCATCCCCCGGCCTGTATTGATACCTGGGGTGTCCCCAGGCACAGGACCCTGCACTTGGCCTTGTTGAACCTCATGAGGTTCACATAGGCCCACTTCTCAAGCTTGTCCAGGTCCCTCTGGATGGAATACCGTCCCTCAGGCATGTCAACTGCACCACTTAGTTTAGTGTCATTTACAAACTTGCTGAGAGTGCACTCGATCCCACTATGTTGTTGATGAAGCTATTAAACAGCTCTGGTCCCAGCATGGACCACTGAGGGACACGACTTGTCACTGATCTCCATCTGGACATTGAGCCATTCACCACCACTCTCTGGATGCGACCATCCAGCCAATTCCTCATTTACCAAACAGTCCACCCATCAAATCTATATCTCCCCAATTGAGAGAGAAGGATGTTGTGGTGGACTGTGTCAAAGGCCTTACAGAAGTCCAGATAGATGATATCCGTAGATCTTCCCTTGTTCACTGATGTAGTCACTCCATCATAGAAAGCCACGAGGTTGGGCAGGTAGGACTTGCCCTTGGTGAAACCATGCTGGCTGTCTGGAATCATGTCCCTGTCCTCTACGTGCCTTAGCACAGCTTCTGGGAGGATCTGTTCCATGATCTTCCCAGGCACAGAGGTGAGGCTGACAGGTCGGCAGTTCCCAGGGTCCTCCTTTCTACCCTTTTTAAAAATGGGTGCAATGTTTCCCTTTTTCCAGTCACCAGGAACTTCACCTTACTGCCGTGACTTTTGAAATATCATGGAGAGTGGCTTGGCTACTATATTAGCCAATTCCCTCAGGACTCTGGGATACACCTCATCAGGTCCCATAGACTTCTGTATGTTCAGGTTCCTCAGGTGGTCACAAACCTGATCTTCTCTTACAGTGGGAGCGACTTTGCTCCTTCAGTCCCTGTCTTGTGATCCATCCACTCAAGAGGTGTGGGAAGAGAGCTTGCCAGTGAAGACAGAGGCAAAAAAATTGTTGAGCACCTCAGCTTTCTCCTCGTCCATTGTTACCAGTTTGACAGTCTTGCTCATTGGGGGGGTACATTTTCTTTCACCTTCCTTTCCTGGCTGACATACCTGTAAAAGCCCTTCTTATTATTCTTTGCATCCCTTGCCAAGTTCAGCTCCAGCTGCACCTTGGCCTTCGTGACCTCATCCCTACACAGCCAGGCAGCATCCTTATACTCTTCCCAAGATACCTGTCCCTGCTTCCACTGCCTGTGCATTTATTTCTTGCCCTTTAGTTTGGCCAGCAGGTCTCGACTCAGCTGTGTATATAGAATCGTTTCTCTTGGTAAACAGGAAAAAAAAAGGGAAAAAATAAAACCCAAGAAGAAGTGTCTCTTTTTCACCACAAAGCAATTGGTGTTCTCAATCTGTTCTTAATTTAAAAAATACACTGCAGCTTAACTTCTATTTACAAATTTATCACTCCTCCCTAACACACCAAAGACAAACAGGCAAAAATCATTCAGCAAACCCCAGAAACTGACATTTGCAATATTCTGCGTTGACTTTTCCAAGCAGTAAACTCGTGGACTGTCTGGAATTTTAAAAAAAATTAGGACTCCAAGATTAAAAATATGAAAGACTATACCAATGCACTTTAGCCCTCTTTCAGTGGAACTCCCGTACAGTGCTTTCTTCTGAAACTTAAAGATTTTCTGAACATACTGCCTCTAGACTAAAATATCAAGTAAAACATAAATTCACATAGTGCTGTTACCTACTTTCCGATCAGCACTGTGTCTAATTAAGCTTTTGTAACTTCTGGAAGCCATGTCTATTCCTCGTCTTTTCATTTGTCAAAAGACTATTAAAATACAATGAATACATTAAAAATTAGTTCAGAAACAAACTAAAAATGGACAGGAACAACTGCTACATAAGGAAAGAAAAAAACACCACCACATTACTAGATAATTTCATTTAACAAGGCATACAAAGTGTAATACATCTTTCAGTCCACTTTTGAATTTCCTGTTTCTCCTGTGGCTCTGCTCATGGGTGTTCCTCTGCATAGTGTTACAGCACTTTGAAGCCTGCTTTAAATTCCGGCAAGCTTTAAGTATTGACTCAGACATTGGTGGAAGAATGCTCTGAAAGAGAGCTGAATACCTTTATTTGCTTATAATTACATCTATTTCTCTGTTTTTGCTGCTGAACGATGTCTTTCCCACACACCAGTTGGGGGATTCCTCTTTCCTACAGGCTCTATTATGGGCCTCAAATGCCAAAAAAGGTGGCTTTGACCAGCCTGACTGCCAAAGCAAGGTTAGAGCATAAGCTGAATGTTGGTTTTTTTGCCAGCTACAATCCAGCCAAAAGCTCCCTTTTACTGAACTATGAGAATAGGAAAGGGATGCTTTGATTCTCAGTCCATCACCTTTGTCTACTCCTGAACAAGCTAAAGCCCTCTAAAATCACCAGAAGTGCATCCTAACCAGGTATGGCTGATCTCATCCCTGGTAGACCTCTCATCTGTCCTTTCAGACCGGTTTCCAAAGCAATATATTTATGCAAAAGGACTTTCTCTCCCAAAAGTCTGCACCACTGACCCAGGATCAGATCCTGTACCTCTTTTTTAGCACTTTACACCTATAGTCTTAGGAGGAACTAGTAGATGCTCAGTAAAAGAATATAAACCAGAGCTAACCATGCTAATGGTTTCCAAATTTCCAAAGTTAATCATTCTACTCTATTAAATCTCCCCTTGTATGGAAGCCATAACCTCTGATCACTAAGGCTGCCCTTCTGCATATATTTTCTAGTTCCAAAGAAACATATTAGAGATGAAGGGACCAAACTTTGAAGTATTCAGAATATATGTTATTGTGGATTTATTCATTGGCATAATGAAATTACTGCTTTGTTTTCTACTGCTCCCCTGGTAAATTCTAATGTTCTGTTTTATGTCTTGTATTCACAGTGTTGCTAAGATTTCTTTTCTGAGCAGCAATAATTAATTTCAAAGTCATCTTTCCATATAAAAGATCAGTGTGTTCCCTTATATAGCGTGTTTAGATTTTATCAGCCTTAAACTTAATCCAGGATTTTTGCCTGGTCACTTATTACTGTGAAACTCTTCTGTGACTAGTCTTGTTTTATTGAACCATCTTTAGTAATTTGTAACAGTGCCAAACATTGCCATTTCACTATTCACATCACTTACCTGAACATTCAAATGAGAAAGCTCAGGGATGTAATTTTATTCATTATGAAAACACTTATTTTTAAATGAAGTGTTTTATATTAATTTTAGCAGCTCATAATGTCATACAGCACTTGTCGAACTGACATACCTGCTTTGAGGTCTAAGGTATAATTAGTGAGAAAGCACAGCAAATTTGGGATTGACTTGAGTGAGATTTACCAAATATTTAGTTTTAAATGCAGACTTAAGCATGTTGCTGAGTAGGAGTGTTAGCTGAGATGTAAAATTGAAATCTAAAACAAAGCAAAGCCTCCATAAACCCATAAATCCACACTTCTCATGCACTGATATTTTTGTGTGTTGTGTTGTGAAGTATTCTATTTAAAAATAGTTCTTAAAAGCAGCACTGAAATATCTCCAATTTTTAAATACAGTCCACTTTTTGACTGTTCTTGCTGGATGTTATTAACTCTGTCGACCAAGAAAATAGGCTTCAGAAGCCAGCAATACAGGATATCACAGTGCAATTGAGAGAAATAGTACAAGCCACAGGGTGGTCAGGAATGTTTCATTTTATGCACTAAAGGCAATATCTTCTGCATTAATTGTACAAAGTCACTTTTGTGATTTAAAATACCTAATAATGAAGGAAGCTGGTTCTTGCTAGGGATTTTAAAAGCCCTATATTGTATGGTGCCAAGATTGTCACTGTCAGTTAATAATTCCATTCTCATTGAACAGCATTGACAATGTAAAATCACTCTTTCAAAAAAAAAAAACCAAACACCTCCTCCTCCTAAACTAGGAAAAATAAGAGTAAAATACATTGTGAAAGTTTTCCTACAGAGCTATTTTCCCACTTCATAAGCAGGGATAAGCAAATAGAGCTAACAGTGTCTGAGCTAACGGTAGGTTAAAATTAGAAAAGGTACAAATAAACAATTTTTTTCAAAATTGTTACTGGCTCATGCATAATTCAAAATGAGAACAAAGGCTAAATTATAAATCACCAGATAAATTAATTAATTATAATAATTCAGCATTCCCTGCTTCTAAGTATGCAAGTACTTCACAGTCTACACAGAAACAATAAACCTTTTATTCTCTAGACTTCTACAGTAATGACTACACTAGACACTATGACCCTTGAAAAGTTTAAACTGCAAATTAGGTCACTGTGCAGATTTTCCTTTTTGAATTGTCTGACCCTGTTGCAAAGAGGTAAACATTTGTCATTTATTTTGAGGAGATATGGAAACGGGGGCCCAGCATTAAACTGTTCATAATATGAATTATGAGATATTCTTCAATGCAGTGTGTAAAACATGAAATGGAATTGAATTTATGTGATACAGCTGGACAAAAAAAAGAAGTGCTATATTTTTTATTTCATTAGATATATAGAGACATGCACTATATGATCAGTCTTGGAAGGTCTGTGTGGTGAATTAAAAGGGCCTCTTAGTAAGGCAATAAGGAAAGATAGTAAGAGAGGTATTGTTTAACGTATGTATTTTCTGTTGCCACATATTGCTGACAAAGTTATTTGTCCTTTGATTAATAGAAGACAAGGAAAGATTTTTACAGAATACTCTGGGCTTGAATGTCTTCCCGTGCTTCAGACTAAACACACTTGGGCATATCCTGCCAGGGAATTTACTGCCAGTGTGTTTCACTGAAAATGAAGAAATAGTGTGTTTAAATGAACAATCAGTCTCAAACAAAGAACAGAAGGAAGTATTTGCCAATACGGCATTCAGCGATTTCCATACTTAAGGAATAGGTCTTCACTGATTTATTTTTCTACATTGCATAGAAGCCAAGAACAAAGCTATGAGGCCTCCAATTGGCAAATATTAGAAACAAGACTTTCATCTCTTTTGCTCAGAAATTGTGTAGAGTAGTAAGGGGCCCACTGAAAATTTTAGTCAGCCATTTAAGGTTCTTTTTTGCTGCTTTCATTTCATTATCTTCATCGCTACTCAGCATGGTATGCTTAAGTAGATGTGCATGCTGTTGTTACACTTGCTGCAAAAATCTTAAATTATAAATATAATGAATAATTAATTACCTGGGTTTAAGTTTAACGGACACCTAAACCTTGCCTCTATCATCTGTCTTCATGGGAAGTTGAGTATGGCGTGAGATGCAGAATAACAGAATATCGGGTGTTAGAAGAGTTACCTGCAAGATTAACTGTTCCCTTCTCCTTGGCCATATAGTAGATCATCTTACAATAAGATAGTTTTACAATACATGGATAGATGAATTTATATATCTTATTTAAAACTTAGATCGATCTAAATAGGCTGTTTCACAGGAGACCTTACCATTTATATATTGGATAAGATTACATGCAATTTGTTAATCAAGCTTTTCATTGAGAGGTTTTTTCCCTTCGTAAATTTTATCTTTATAATAGGATAGCCAGAGAAAATTGTTTTGAGCTTTACAGTACTACCCTAACACTTCCTGGAAGCAAATTTTACATATTTTGATAACTTCTGCTTTATCAGGGTATTAATTTTGTTTGGTTTACAAAGATTTATAAACATGGTGAAACTGCAACTCTATGCATATTGCATAGAAACTCTTGAGTGTTAATCATGCCTGGCTTCAATTTCGGCTGATCTGTATTAGTAGAAAAGACGGAAAAGAAAGGGTTGGTGTAACATTAAATTCTGCAGACCATGTCTTGGTAACCAAAAAACAGCAGCAAAATAGGCAAAAATGAACCAATGACTCAACTTGCCATGTACAGCTCTGCCCATGGCTCTCATTATGGTATCTGTACTCACCTTACTTCCAAGAAAAACAATTGTGCTTTCAGAGACAGAGAGGCAATCATATAGCACAGCCACTGCATAACTTTTAGGACAGGCCTGTCAAGTAACTATTGACACTTCTCTCTGCAACTTCAAATCCTCCATTATCATATCTCTAAGAACAGGAGAGTACTATGGATTTTAGGAAAGTTTGCTGAAATGGTTATTTCAGATATTTTTCTTGCAGAAGATAGATGTACTGATTTTTTCTGGATATCTCTAAATATCCCAAGCCTCGTTTTGCAGAAGTGAAACACAGCTGCAGGTTGGTGGTGTTTTTTCAACTCTAGTACTCACTTGAAATCAACTCATGCTTTCGAAGCTACTTTGGCTAAAAACTTACTTTTCAATGAGGAACCTGAGATTTTGACTTCATGAAAGCTGACTCAAATCAAAGAACCCTACAACCGAGCATAAAACTATTTAAGAATAACTTGGAAAGTAGTTGTGAAGCTGGAGCACAGAGCACCTACTAATTTGTTTTCTCTTGAAGTAGTGCTTTATTTTGGTGTTAGAACACATACCAATCCAACTAAAGAGAAATTCAAATTCTCTCTATAACTGCAAGAATTCCAGTCATAACCTGTCTTCTTTCAAAGAAAGTGTATAATTAAGACACTGGTGTAACAAAAACTACCTGTATTTGTGCAATTACATGCATTACTTGAATGATACCGAAATCTTCCATTCCAGTGCCAATACTGACAAACACAATGACTGTGCATATGCATAAGAAAATACAGGTATATTAAAAAATCATAGAGGAACACATTAACTTTGATTTCATGATGGTCACAGAAGCCCAAGAGCTGGTAGGCTGACTTTTTAAAATGTATTTTTATTTTTTTTGTGAATTTCTTCAAATTCTCCTTGCTGATACATTAATGTGGTGACTTTAATTCTGTCCTACAGAAAGAGAGGAAGCAAACTCCCTCAGTGAAGCTGAAAATTATGAACTGAGAAATTTTCAGAGAAATTTCAGGGAATTAAAAAAAAAAAAGAATAACTATTTGGATATTTTCAAACTGAAAGAAACATTGAAAAGAAATCAAAGACCCCCATCCATTATCTTAAATGAAATTTTGATAAAAGCTTGCTCCTGTACAAGTATTGTAAACTTACTAAAAAAAAAGTTTTCCCCCTTTTTTGGTTATGTTTTACTTAGAAAGCAGAAGCCATTTGTCACCTACCATCATTTTCTAGAATGTACGTATATGATTTAAGCAAGGTGCCTCTGAAAAGGACTATAAGACAGTGCCTTTAACTGTTATTGTAAGACTTCCTATTGCACTCAAAATCTTACCTTTCCAGAACCCATTTCCAATTTTGGAGACTGGGCCAACAGTCCATTCCTAGGTATATATTTCATTAAATTACACATCTGTTTGAATGGGCAGATTATCGAGTTCAAATTACTCTCTATGTGGATGGCCAACTCCCATCATGGTCATACATCCAAAGCTGACAGAAATAACTGGATAATGATGACAAGCGGTAAGGAAGGAGATGAATTTCTCTATCCTTGTGGTAAAGGCAAAGGCTTGAGGAAGATTGGGGTCAAAAACTATTCCACTGCTGGTAGGCAGTTATGGAGAGGTTTGGCTTTTATGACCACAAGCACTTCTTTGAAAACTGAAAATTGTTGGCGAAAGGCAGGATCTACCTAACCAAATGAGGCAAGAGCATCTTTGCTAGCAGGCTGGCCAACCTGGTGAGGAAACCTTTAAACTGGGAAAAACAGGGGAAGGGTATTAACATCCCACAATTAAGTAAGGAAAAAGTAGTCAAAGGTGAAAGCAAAGGTGTAGGGTGAGGGGAACAAGNATGTCAAATGTATGTGCTCAAATGCACGCGACCTGGGAGCCAAGCAGGAGGCAGCAGAGATCAAGGTGCAGAGTCAGACCTGTGACATCATTGGAATAACTGAGATGGTAAGGGGACAGCTCATAAAACTGGAATGCTCCTATGGACAGATACAAGTTTTTCAAGGAAAGCAGGCAGGGAAGATAAGAGGGGGTGATGGTGGTGGCGGTGTTGCCCTTTACGCGAAGAAGCAGGTCTTATATATGGAGCTCTCGTATAGGACAGATGACAAGCTGGTTGAGAGCTTGTGGAATAGAATCAAAGAGGCCAGTAAGAGTGACATCATGGTGGGAGTCTGCTGCAGACCACATGAACAAGATAAGGAAGCAGATGAAATCTACTTTAAACAACAGGAAGAAGTCTCTCTGGATCACAGTCCTTAGTTCTCGTGGGGGAGTTTAACCTTTCTGACATCTATTGGAAAGGAAACATGGAGGGATATGAGCAATCTGAGAGGTAACTGTCAAGGATAATTGCTTGATACTGCTTGAATCAGAGGTCAAACATGGTTGGATCTGCTATCCATAAACAAGAAAATACTGTGTGGGAATGTGCTAATCAGCTCTAAAGAGTGAATGAGCTCAGGAAAGCTCGTGGGTACTTAAGGACAACAAGAACAGTGCATCTTGATACTCAGGAAAACAAATGGAGATATCAGGAGACTGGCTCAAAACTAAGTTCCAGTGTAAAAAAAAAAGGGGGAAAAAAGGTATGGAGGGCAAGAATTTTGACACTGTGTCCCACAGTATTCTTATATCCAAATTGGGACGTTGCTGTCTGGATGCATGGGTGACTATATAGGAAAAATGATTGGATGGATGGAGTCAGATGATCATGGTTAATCCATCACATTGTACCAAGAGGCCATTAACAAGTAGCATACTACAGAGGTCTACATTAGCACTTGTACTATACAACACCTTTATCAATGGCCTGAAGGAGGCGAACAGAGTACACTAATCAAGTTTGTGAATCACACCAAATTGGGGGGATGAGTTGATATGCTCAAGGACAGGGATGTCATCCAGAGGGACCTAAGCAGACAGAATGAATGGACAAAGAGAAACCTTATGAAACTCAACAAAGACCTACACCTGGGAAGGAAAAACCCCTTTCAGCAATAGAGGCTGGGGATAGACTGGCTGGGGTGCAGCTAGGTGGAAAAGGAGTAGGAGGTTTTGGTTGACAATGAATTGAACGTGAGCCAGAAGCATGCCCTAGCAGCAAAGAAGGCCAACAGCATCTGGGACTGTATTATCAGGATATCAAAGCACTGATTACCTCCTTCTACTCTGCACCTGTTAAAATCACACATCTTAACATATTGGAGCCTGCTAATACATGAAGGACTTGATAAACTGTAGCAAGTTTAGCACAGCAGATGACACAAAGGCAGTCAGGGCTGGAACAATCGCACCATAAGGAGAGACTGGGGGAGAGGGATTTGTCCAACCTGGGGCAGAAATGGCTTCAGGAGCACCTAAGAGCCCCTGAACAAGGAGAACAGAGCTGTGCTTTTCACAGTGGAGCATGAATTGGGGCATGGAGGACTACACAAGAGACAATGGACATAAGCTGGAGCAAGAGAGGTTCAGACAATAGGACAAAAAGTTTTGTCACCATGAGGAAAATCAGGCAGTGGAAAAGATGTGTCCATAGAGGACGGGCAGTCTCCATCCCAAGAGTTTCTCATTATATGTCTCAAAAAATCCCTGAGCAACCTGATTTGATCTCACAGCTGATCCTGTTTGTGCACAAGGTTGGACTGAAGACATCCCAAAATCCCTTCCCACTTGAATGATCCTGTGATTTTATGTTAATATCGAATATCATACTTCACCGTCTAATGCCTTGAAGGTTCCATCCAACATATGTTCCTGCTTACCAGTGACTAATTTTTGTAATCATAAGAGATATTTGAAATATTTAGTGTAGGTTCACTTATATGTTCAATGTAAAGATAATTTTATAGATGCAATACGGCTTGTCTTATTTTACTTTTAAAATATCAGGTGGTTTTGTACAATTTGAGGAAAATATTTCAGATTTCTTCCTAGTTTCAGTTAATCAGAACAAGAGCAACAACTGAAAATTCACAGGTAAGACAGTCAGTGTTTAGGAGTTGATAGAAAACCACAATCTATTTTTTTGTTTCATGAAATTTATACTGTTTAATTCCTCAGATATTCACAGTTCAACCACATCTTATTTTAATTTCAAATCCTAATAATATTATTTTGAATCAGAAATACATGAATTCAAGTATATAAAAACACTGTAATGCAAACATAATTCAATACACAAGGGAAGACAAAAATCTTCATAAATAATATAGTCCCACTGAGATACTGACTCATTGTCTTTGGTAATAGAGCAATTAGTAAAATTATATACACATACCAAAATTTTTGCTTTATTATTTGTTTTCATTTTCAGAGTATCCAAAATCTGAAATCACAGTTGTGACCTTAATTCTTCTCTATAGACATTAAAATCCCTCAAAATCAAACAAAACCAAAAAGAACCATTTTCTCTCATTTCTTCCTACCTTCCTTTCCCCTCAAATCTTCATACTACAAGATTTCTAAACTAATGGAAAAGAGAGAAGGAACATCATCTAGACCATAGGTGATCAATGTTTGCAGAAGCCTGTGTGGATGTTTTCTTAATCACATGATGGCTCTAGTTTCAAATCTGTGATGAAATACACTTATCTTTCATGGATCATTCCATATTTTTTAGGTTTTAAATATTCCTAAACATGATAATAAAAGATGAAGTTGAAGTGTTAATCAAAAATTAACTCCAAGCAAGAAGCTTACTTATTAGTCAACTAATATCACCCTTCATGTTATCATTTCTCACCCACCATGTGTGTTTGACAATTCTTCAGGGGCCTTTTTTACTTGACCTCAATAACAATTACTTCCATATTTTCTGAAGATCAATTGATTTAGCTTATACTTAACATTTTAGTGTCCTCTTATTCTCCTTAAACTTAGAGCAATGTTTGCTTTCCAAATGTACTAGCATGCAGGCAGCAACAAATTAATCCTAAGTAATAGGTATATGAAGAGGAAATTATTTCTCTGAAGGTGAACAGTACACTCCGAAACAGTAAAGGACCTGTGTTCAGTGGCTGTAGCAAATTTAAAAAGCAACCTCACTGCAGCCAGAGCAGGGATGGTACTGTTGAGCTTGAGTATGCACAATAAAAGCCAGAACATGGTATTACTAATACATACCTAAGGCAAAGATAATACCTTCACAAAACTTAGAGAATTTAAGGAACCACTTGGACTTAGTGATGCATTAGAATTTGTAAGTTCTAACCCGAACTGTTGTTCTGACTGAGGCATACCAGTACCGTGCACGTACCATAATTGCATTCTGCATGTTACATTAATTTCTTCACTGGGACACTCTCAACGTCAAAAAGACATTGAGGAGGTGCAAGTTTTAAGATCTGTAGGATTCTGATCTAGGCTTCTGCTGAAATATTCAGTGACTACAGAAAAGAGAAACTATAGTAATATATGTCACATTGACTCATTCAACAAAGAGAAACATAGGTGATCAAATTGACAGCCCACATAATAGGAAGAATCCCTTTTTTTAATAAGTATCCTTCCAAATATTCTGTAGAAACCAACAAATTTAAGATCAGTTATGAGTTACTCCTGCATGGGTGGTGACTATGTGCTTTTGTGGACCATTCTTGAAGGTTAAGAAAGAATAATGTAACTAAACAGCTACAAAACTGTGGAATGAAATTCTTCAAAAACTATGGAATGAAATTCTTGTATAAAAATCTTCCAGGAAAAATAAAAGTGACTTGAAGACTTGTTTTAGTCAAATTATCATGAAAACAAGAATGTCTGGGTAGCATATGCAAAAAAACTCATGTCATGCTTATTTTCTTTAAAAAATCCAGATTTGCTAAATTTGACATTCGAGTAATGTAACATATTTATTTTCCAATAAGAAAGATAAAAATCTGACCTGTGTAGATGAATCACTGTCAACAATGAAGTACTTTCTTTAAATTAAAAAACCTGTCCCCATTTATGATGATGATGATGATGATAATAATTATTCTTAACTATTCTGTTTGTCTTCTTTAAATATTTTTTTTCAATAAGTTTACAGCCCTGTATAATTTGATTTAATAGGAAGGTCCCACAAAATAATACTGAGATTCTCTTCTTGTACTGTTTGTTCTTCTTCTTTGCACTTGAACTGTTACTGAATAGGAGATTCTGTCATGGTTAATTGACACAAATTCCAGTATTCCAACAACTGAATTACCATTAAGCACTGTGTTGTTAAGCTTTTTGCTGCGTCATTCTTTCATTATCATCAGTAGGCTTGCTATCTTTCCTGAAATATAACATTTTTTCAAACTCAAAGACGAAATTATGATATGGCTAAAATTATATAATACAGATCCTATTAAGAACTGGAAAGATAGTTTACAGAATTCTCTGACCTGTGACAATATAATGAGATATTACTGGGAGGATTTAAAGGTTTTCACATTAAATCCTTTTAACATTTCTTAAAAAAAAAGGCTTTAACAAAAATCCATTTAATTTAATTCATATGATCTTAACAGGCAATTCAAATTCATGGTACAATCTATTGTCTATTAACAAAAAAACTCACCTCCCAAAAACCAAAATGATTAATTTTGTTTTGGACAAAGGTTGTATCTTATATAAAATATAACAAATAATTTGTCACTAGCAGGTGGGGTTCTTTTTCTGAATTTATGATTAGGAAAGATATTTCTACAATAGGAAATCTTTGGAACTGAAGGTATCAGATAAATTCAAATGCTTTAAGCCATTCAGCATTTTAATTAATAGATAAATATTTGACTACATCCAAATGCTTATTTCTCTTCTTAGAGTTTTAGGTGTATTAAAAATGGAATGTAACAGATTATTTTCCATGATGATCATCTGGAATTTCTGCAAATGAGCAAAAGAAAAAAAAAGGGGGTGGGAAAGGGAGGAGGTGGAGAGAGAGAAATAGAGAAAAAAAGAGAGAGATTACAGTGAGATATGCTTTATTTGACATATTCTCCCTATGGAACAATTAATTTGGGGAATTTAATGGAGTTTTTCACTAACTGATAGAGCTGTGCAATGTTTCTCCATTCTTCTATTAAAATATTCTAATTAAATCAGTCATCCTCGTCCCATCTGTTATATACTGCTCTCATGTGGGGTGGCTGCTGGATTGTCTCCAGGGCAGCCACTGTATTTAGCTCCCTTCATGGCTGGTTGGATGTCAGACACAGCAGAATCTTGTTCTCAGTTAGAAATTACTGCTAAAATATATTTTGCTGTTACATCACACATGAAAGAAACCCCAGGACAATCTGCCCATCATTAAAAGCTGTAGCTTGACAAGATGAACTGAATCATATCTCCCTGTTATTTTCTGTGGTGCTGGATTGCTTTTTGATTCTTTTGAGACAGGGAAAGGGAGATACTTGTTGGAGAAAAAGAGGTATCTAATTAGCTATTGGAGTATACTTTGAGCATTATTCTCCTCCATGTCAAAGAAGAGGCTCCTTTATAATTATTGCTGCAGACATTGTTTAGCAAAGGAATGTTAACTGACTAGGTGAAAGATTAGTTATGGCACTACAAGGGCAACTGAAATCAAACACACTTGCAAATCCACACAAGCGCATCAGAGAGCTGGCTGTCACCAGCCCAGTTGCTTCCAACACTTTGGACAAAATCCTGGTTCCACTGAAGTAACTGAATTTTACACTGACTTCAGCACAGCCAGGATTTCTGTCTCTGAAAATAATCTATATGCATCTGTCAACTAACTTAAACTAAATATGCTTCATTCACACCCTAGGATAAATGGGCTTTACATTTTTCAAGGTCAAATTTGTTTAAATTATTTCAGATCTGATTACTCCATCTCAGGAAGAAGGTACCACCACTTTAGATAACCATATAGCTGTGGTGAGAGACACATGTTCTAGTGGAAAGACTTATCATGTTTATACACTGACTCAGTGGTTTATATTCTATGTGTGTAAAATTTAGGTAAATATGTAGAGCCATCTTTAAAAACCAACCAACCATCACCTGATTCACTTAAACTTTTATGTTTCTCAGGCTTTCATAATTTTTCTTTAAAACTCCCACACAACTCTCTGTATCTATTTGCATGAATAGAATATAAATAATTGTCAAACAGTGAAATGTAACAACTCTGAACTGCTGTGTGCAGCTTCTGTAAATAGTCCCTCCTTTACAGGAGTCATGGGGTAAGAAAAGCATTTTGCAGAGTTGCATAAGTAAAGTATAACCCTACAGAATCTGGTAAATTTTAATGGATAACACAAGAGTCAAAGTAGAGCTTATAGACAGTATTTGTGAAAAGTAATGACAAAGGAAGTGTTCAGCATACCCAGGTACTTGCAGATAATTATTGAATTGTGGTTCCTATTGATATAATACTACTTTTGTCCTTTTTTGATGTGGTTCATGAAACTCCTAGAGAACTTTGTGACAGTAGAAGCAGGATTTTCCACTAAATATTGTGGCCACTTAGTGTGCAGACTGTCCACACATCTACGTACACATTGTAAATGGGTGAGAAATTTGATTCTCTGAGTCCGCTTTTTGTATTTGTATCATCTTTTTGTACTTATCACTTTTAAACAACCAAAGAGGAATATCCTTTCATTAAAAGAATGCAGTGGCTAATTAATTAGCCTACTCCCTTCACCTTAAAAAAACGACTCATCTAATCAGGGTGTAGCATGGCTTTATTTAAAAATTTATTTAAAACCATGTCATAATAATTTTTATTGATCATGGATTATTCTGGGTTACTGAATTGGAATGCTGGTTTTATTCTCTTATCTTTGTTAACTGCTGTCTTTCTTTTCCTTTCCTCAATTATCGCTATTACTATCATTGCATAATTGATGATTAATGCTTAAGTCCACAGTTTTACTTTTATTTGTGTTGGTTCTTTGGTTTTGATTGGTTTTATAGCTTCAGCGTTTTCTGTTAGAGATCAAAAGTCTTTGCCTTTTCTCAGCCAGATGGTACAGTTTCCATGTTCAGTGGGAGGGCCACCTTTCAAAGGCCAGCTGGATAAAAAAACAGAATAAGAAGCAAATAGTAGGAAACCACATCTTCATCACAAAACCTTCAGAAATATCAAGGCAACCACAAAAGGCAGGAGGTGAAGTGGTAGAATAGACAAGAGACTCAAACTTGTAATATGAGTTCTGATATTTAATATAATTTTGGTAAGTCACAAGAAATGTATTGCTCTACTGCATGCCATCAGCCCTCCTAACACACTGCAAAGACTATTTCCCCAAGAGAGCACTGAACAATAAAGTAACATAAAGGTTATTTCATGATGAAAAATGGTTCCATTATTTAACTGACTTTTCATAGTATAAAAATTGGTGATGGAAAATATCTATTAAACAATTGGCTCATTTTACTGCTATTGAAGAATTGATCAATAATTTAGATAACCCTACCATGTACACTTGATTTGGATGCGTTCATGAATTATCACTGAGATTTTGTTCCCTGGGGAAATAGAGCTCATCCTGAGTTTATTTTACCTAATATTTAGCTTTATCTTGTTCTTTTTCTTATTTTGTTTCAGTTGTTTTTACTTCCCTCTACATCCATCATTTAATTTTCTTTTTTTCTTTTGGTATCAATTTAAAACATATTTTTTTTCAAGCTGTGATTTCGTTATGAAATACTTCTCTTCCTCTTTTCCAGAATAACAGTTCTTGACTTCCACAAAATCTGGATCAAATCCTAAATTCTCTTGTTTGCACACTGGTACTTATTTCTACACTGTTGTGTATCACTCATGTACTGTTGCAAGAATGCAAAATGGCTATAAAATACAAAAAATTAGAATGGTAGAGTTTTATGACACTTTGCACAGAAACAAATAACTGTAACCCATACTTTATTTAGTTTTTAAACATGCATATAAAATACTTTAGTATTGCTTGGGTTTTGTTTTGTCTTTTTGTTTTGTTTTGGTTTGTTTTTTTTCCATAAGTCCTATAAAAATTTTTGTGCAGTATATTCAAGAAGTCATTTTAGATTTTCCCAGCTACAGGGAGCTATATGACTGTAGCAGAAGAAACATTTAGGAACTAGTTCTCACTTCTAGCCCTAGAGGATTAGAGATAGAATCATAGAATGATAGAACGGTTTAGGTTGGAAGGGACCTTGAGTATCATCTAGTTCCAACCCCTCTGCTCTATAATGAACTTTAAAGCTGTGACATTTCTATGTACTGAAAAGTACATAATCTATAATTTTTAAGATATTTTTATAGTTGTCTTCGAGTCCTCTTCCATGAAGCTCAAAGAAGGGAAGACATTTAGCATCATACACAAATGTGAAATAATCCCAAATAAAAGCCCTGAGTAGTACAAAGTAGTCACAATTTTTTTTCTTTTTTCTGGTCTCTCTTGTATGAAACATACTGTAGAAATAAGAGTATTGTATGTTGTTTTGTTTTGTGTATAGAAGCTAAGTGTTGACCCTCCATTACCGGATAAAACATGTGACTCTGAAAGGGATTTTTGTCCTTCTCTGACACAGCATCCCCAAAACAGGTTTTTCAGGAAGCATTTGTGAACCCAAGCTGAGCAGGCAAGGGAATAAAATGGAGAGCAGTTGACCAAGCCAAGCCAAGCACTTCTTTTTTTCTCGTAAATAGAGCAGGGATGATGATGAATACTGAAGGCAAGCCATGGTTTTGTAACAGGTAGTCTAAGCAAGTCAAACCAAAATGCTTCTAGCCTAGCTCTCATGAAGAGAGACCTGATCTACACAGACGCTGTCTCCTGCTGAAGGCTTTCTGTGGCTTCTGCTGTTCTTCACTGACTAGCAATTGAATACAAGCAATCAGAGGTAACTAAAATTTAGGTGCACTTTATGTTCTAAATCTAGTTAGTCTATATTGTGTAATTGTGTAATTGTATACCACAATAAACTCTTGTCCTCCACATATATTAACAATCTTAGAAAGGAATGTGTTTTCCTTCAAAATGAATTTAAGTATAAAACAATTTAAAAACATGACAATAGAATTACTTACAAAGAAATACAAAATATTTTCATGGCTAATATACAAAATGCTGCTGCTGCTTTTTTGCATTTGCAATCAGTTTCCAGATCTGTTTTTCATATGCATAGGAATGTTTGCAGGTGTTAGTACCTACCGCGACATATATTTTTCTCGACAACTAAGACCTTTGTTTGTAGTGAATTAATTTGCACCAGTAAAAGCCTTTCTTGAAAGTGAAATGGCACATTTTTCCTTGTCTGTTCTCCTTTTGCTCATATAAGATGTATCTAAACCTGGCTTTGGTTGAGTAACAACTCTGAGCTAAGTGCCTAATGGACAGGCAGCAAGTTAATGTAAGTAATGCACAATATGACATGTGGGATCTGTGTAACACGTGTGAACAATGGAGCAGTTCTAAAGCATGTTGACATCTCATGGTGAGTTCATTATCTAGTGCAAAGCAGTCAGGCAAGTACATAGGAAGGTAGCTTTTAGAAAGAGGGAAAGTGAGGGTATTTATTTATTTTTGAAAGAACAAGTAAGGCAGTCTGAACAGATGAGTCAACGAGCTACAGAGATTAAAATCTCCTCGTAATTAAATTTCAGGGGAATAAGAATTCTTGTTTCAAAGACAGAAACCAGTCTATAGCTGCATAGTAGTCTTCTACATTAATCATATTGGATAAATCTTGGTTATTTTAAACTAAATGAAATTTTATATATATACCAGTCTATAGCTGGCAATACTATGCATTACAAATCTTTACATTAAGCAATACCATCCTTCTATGATTAGAAACAATAGCTACTGAGGATTTCTCAGCTAAAAAAACTGTCCTTTGTGCCCTGAACTGTAAACTGATTTTTTTTTTCATCCAGGCATACTGAATAAAGAGTTGCAGTGCAGCCCTTTGGAGTCTCCAAGCAAAAAGTGACACAAAAATGTGCAAGAAGCAGAAACAGAGGTTTTCCAGGAGCCAAAATGGAGAAAAACAGCACTGCCAATTCTGCTTAAGTTTGACACAACTGTGTATGATGCAAATAAAATTTTCTTAGTGCCCTCAGTAGAAAGAGATTACCTGTTTACATTCTGATTATTAGTATAATTGCTTTATACAAAGTTTAAAGAACAGGCATTGAACAGAAAGAAGTTTTTTTGTTTGTTTGTTTCTTAATATTTAGAGCAGATTGGAGGACAGTTCTAATTAGCGTCATAGATTTTGTAAAGAGTTTGCTACATCCTCAAACTCACATCCTTATTTTTATCCACTCATATACTCTTCATCCTCTGTCTTCTTCCTCTCCCCTCCTTGAGGAGCAAGTTCCAAGTGAAATATGAAGTGTGTACACTGTCCTGATTTAACATTGACAGTTTATACTTGTTGCTCAGTACAGTTGTACTCCAAGTAAATTCACTATGAGTAAATGCTGAAATTATATGACAAAAGAAAATGTAATGGAAATAAATTTAGGGTATTTTGTGACCTTTTACAGAGTTCCCATATGGTAAATATTTTATGGAAGAAAACACTTAACAACTAAATGGTAACACACACAGCTACATACAATAGTTATGATTAATACAGTAAAGTCCATGATATCACCACTTCTAAGAGGAGTAATATTATAATGACAGGTATGACCAAAACTTCTGAGATGGTAAGTGTGAATCCTGAACCTTTCAAAGTCAATGTCAAAACTGCTTAACTTGTAAATGAACAATTCAATAGGCACTGGGCTATGTCTTCGAACTGCTTCTTTTAATAAATGAGAATGTTCTATTAAAATACAGTTTAGGGAGAACTGGAAAGTATTTCAACATTCCTAAAGCTTTTTCACAAGTCCCAAAACAGAAATACTATGTTCTGTGAAAGTATCTCAAGAAGGAAAGTAGGAAAGAAGGCAGGGGGAGGGGTGAGAAGGAGGGGTAAAATAAAGAAAGAAAGAAAGGGCAAAAGAAAGGAAGCCAATTCAGGCATGTAAATTTATTTCTGCAATCAACACTGTAAGTATCACATGAGATTCTGATTACAGACTCATTTCATTCAGATGAAAGACAAAAATATTTCATGTTTTCATGTCATAGCAAAAATGGGGTGTTGTCTAACTTTGCAAACCCCCAAACTTAATGACGTGTTTATAATAATGATTAATAATCTTTCCAAATCCCATTTTTGTCCTAAAAAAAACCAGCTACATAGACAGATTACTGTTCATTCCCACAATAAGGCTTAGACTGTTTAGACTGGAACACAGTCTAAAATAAATGCTACCATGGGAAAGGAAAAGAACAAAAAAATGTAAAATACCATTAGGTTAAATCTGTTCTGTCTTGAATTGAGTTCTTGTATGAAGACTTGTATGAAGCTTACTTACATCTTTCCAAGATGCAATTATAGAAATTATCTGCTAACTTCCTCATTTTTAGCTTAAAGGAGGACTAGATGACTTCTAAAATGGCTCTTTAGGAAAACTGGGATAATTCAGAAAGCAAAGAGGACTTGAAAAGTAAAACCTGAATTAAAATCACATAACCTAAGAAAGATTTCACAGAAAGTGGAATTTCAAAAAACATGAAGTACTTAATGAGTAGTATGAATGACTAGGAGACCCTCATCTCAAATATGGTGTTAATATGGGAAGTAACAGGTAACTTATTCAATGTACATGTACCTTTCACATGTAGAAACACTGACACTAGAAAAACATAATTGTAGCATCTTTATGGTATGGAAAAATGTAAAGGTGTCTAACAGATGGACCAAACAAAAACTGTAGCTAATTTTTCACAATTTTCCATTTCACTTCATTGGAAAATCCTGGCTACAGATTTGGTAGAGGTATCACACACATGTTTTTAAATGCTACATATCATTAGAGGCTGCTGGCTCCTAGAATTCATGGACATGTAATATACTAAAAAGTATTCACTTTCCTGGCACAAGAATCAAGAGATGACAGTCTAGTTAAAGAAAACAATGAAACAAAGTGGTTCTGTTGTCCACATCTCCTTCATGGTTTCTTTGGCTGTATCTTTCATTCTCTCTTTTGAGACTTGATGTAAGATGTCAAGAAGGGTTTTAAGATTAAATTTCTTTCTGTGTTAATCCTTTAAGCTCTTCCCTTTGGACTTCCAACTTCAATGACAGACTGTTCATTCACGGTGTCCAAACTATTTTTTAAGAACAAGGAACTAACGCAATGTTGCTAAATTCTCACTTAGCCGTCTACACTTTGGTTTTATTTTCAAAGGGACAGTTCCATCTACTAAGGAAACACCAAAGCATTACTTATTTTGAGAGAAAGAGAGAGATGACCTTTCACAGTTACGTGACTGCAAACAAGCTAAACAGAATGTTTTTGCTGTGCTTAATAATCAGCGGCAGACCTCTCAGAGTAAAACAGTAAATAATAATTTCCAGGACTTTCTACCATTTTATGAAATACTTCAAAGCTAATATGCTTTTATCTGATGTGTTAAGTGATATTTGACGTGGCTTCTAATAAGACAGCTAATTGTTCCTGCGTGTTTCTCTCCCCCTGGATACTGATAAAGGCTGCTTCTCACCCCCTTGTCATTCCCATCTTTACTGTTGGGTTTGGTGAGCCCCTGGCCTTTGCCAGCCAGCATGCCTACAACCTCCTTCTGCCCGGTTAGGTTTTACATAGTGTTCAGTATGACCACTAGGCTGGTGTGGACTGTGAGGTATGAGGCATGAGGAATGCCAGATGTTTGTCCGGTGTGATTGAAACCACCCAACTGCTTACCAGAAAGGTCCTGAAGGTTTTCTTTGTCTACGTGTACTTAAAAAGAAAATTAAACTACTGAAAACCAAGTCACTATCATACACACAACTGAAACTATCTCGTGTTTATATGACTATATTATCTCAGTAGAAAATCTTGTGATTAATAACTGCAAGATCTTTCAAATTCTACCTTATATTCAAGGTTTTGCAACTTTCTGTAGAGAAACAGTCACCTTCAACTAGTATTTTACAGGCTTTGTTTTACCATAATACTAACCTTCAAAGGTAATTTCAACTAAATTTCTTCAAATTATCTAAAAAAATTAAGAGAAATTGAGCAGTGTACTGTTTCAATACAAATACTCTATCTGTGTGCCTAATCCTATCATGAGCTCTGTGGAGATGAAGAGACTGCTGATACAATGGATAGGAAGAAAGGCTTTCTTCTCAGATGATACTGAATGGAGAATGAATCTGAAATAAGACCTTTAAGTAGGCTTCACATAATAGCAGTGAATTTACAGTTATTATTTCTTTTTTTCTTACATATTTTTAAATAAAAATTCTAGTATCAAGATAGCAGTTCTATCACTTTTTGAAAGATACCTGAAATGTCTGTATGCAGAGCATTAGACTGGAATTCTACAGATGGTGAAAAGTTCTCTTTTACACGATGTTTTTCTAAATTAATTTCAGCTTTATTCTGTCAGGGTATACCCAGAGATGGGTCCCCTGAAACAAATTTGTTCTCTTTCTCTCTCCCCTCTGCCTTCTCCCTCCTCTCCAGAAGGACAGGGAAAATGCCTGCTTTCCATTTTTGCAAGGTGTTATCACAAAGTTTTACCTTTCCAAAATCTATTTTCTGGGGCTATTTTTCTTTTTCTTTGATTCATAAATAATTTGTATTCTGTCTCCCTGGCTCTTGTACAAGAATTAAAAAAGTCATCAAAGTGCCATACCTTAAAGGTTATATACTTTAATGCAATGCATAAGTATATATTTACAACTGTACATGATAATTCTTGTCTGCAGTACCTATTTTTCAGTGCGTCAGATTTACTTCATGACGCATAAAGTTTTCGTTTTCGTCTTCAATTCTTTATCGAGGCATACGTGAAAAACAAGAGATCAAAGACAACATATCCAGTTTTATATTGCAAGACTTTTTAAAGTATAATTCCTATTAAAAATATAATACTGTTTCTCTAATCTGCTGATATGTTGTGTGGAAATTGAAAGACATCATCTTCTGGAAAAAAAAGAAAATCATCCTTTTTTCCTTTTTATCGTCTGAGATTAATTCCACTGAACTAATGAGACTTTCAGAATGATCCCTATTAAGTAAAGCTGATTTTAGGAGCACTGTTTATAAATATTTAGGAACCAAAACCATCATATTAAACCTTGGAAAGTGACTCTACACAAATATTGTCTGACAGTGACCTAATTAGAGTCATTTGCATACTAATGAGACTTTGAAAGAGATAAGCAATAGCATGCTTGTAATAGATAATTAATTTGTGTTTCAAAATAAGCTATGGTTATTTAACCACAATTCATATGACACATTGAATTAGAGGAGTTAAGCAAGTTATTTTATAGCAATAAACAACTGTTACAGCTTTTCAGTTTTACTTAAACTTCCGTTCAACAAATTTTGTTTATGTTGAACAGGTAAGGCTGTTCATTAAGCTTTTGATTTTGAGGTTTGTTTTCAAAAAAGAGAACTAGGGAATAAAGTACTTCTGCACATCATAAAAGCAGCACAACCTGTGCCATATGTTGCCCTTCATTTAGTATGTATATCAACACATCAGCCTCTGCATCTGGTGTATGGCTTCTTTTTCCTCCTAATCATTTTCCTGCAGTCACATATTGTTTTATTTGTGTAATACATGACCATACTTCATAACATGCCTTCCATTGTTTAATTGCTTTCTGAACTTTCATTGTCAGAATAGAAGAAATGACTGGTTTAAGGGTATATTATAAGCTCAGAAAAGACACTGAGTCATGGCTCTTGACATACCTTTAACAATGTGCTACTGTCTTCAAAACACTGAATTTCACCTCATTTCCTGTAGAAATGATGGTGAAATCATAAGCCTCAGATGACTGCAATACAAAGCATTAGCTTACCTAAACTATACATAATTGAAAATTCAAAGTGCTTATGTGCTATGTCAGGTTACAAAATTATATGTTTTAAAGCTCTGATATATAATGAAGAACATACATCTTTGTGAAAGCTATTAATAATCTGATTGATTTATATATCTGAAAATGTATATTACTGATATGTAAATCACACATTTAAGTCTTAGGTTAATCTTTTTTTTCTAGATTCCCTTTCTATAGAAAAGTGACCATGTATCTGTACAGCTCCTCTTTAAAGGCACTTTTCATATTAGGAGAAGAATAAGAATACATGATTAATGCTTAGCATATTTTTAACCATTACTAAATAGCCCTCATGGAAATGTGAAAATAATTCAATCTGTCATTCCAGCCATACAATTACAAACACATCTTCGTTGATTTTGCTTTCATCTTAAAAGATGGTTTGCCTTCTCCATGTGAGCACTCAGCTTCCAACTTTGTACCTTCCTCCCAAAATTAAGGCTGAAAATGTGGGCAGAGAGTTTCCACTTCAACTTCAGCATGCATTGTTTTCATCAGCAATGCTTTTTAGTTGTAGAAATTTTATGGCACAGAAGTCCCTAAGCAATGTTGGCGTTGCAAATGTTTGAAGTTGTGTTGTCACAGAGAAACATTATGAAGTTGCTTTATGTTTTTTTCCCTGTGCTATGATTGATTATGTCCCACCATGCTGTCATGAGATAGAGGACACTGATCATTTGACTTGAGTATTCAGAGGGACAGGCTATATAGACACAGCCAAAGGAAAAACGGATGAAAGAAAATGTGAGATCTGTATATTTTAAAAAATACTCATCTGGATGTGGGCATTTGGAGCTGTATACGATGAGATCAACAACTAATAATAGGCTTTGTATTTCCTTTCTTTTCATTGGCAGCTAGAACAATTCACAACAGGTAAATTTGCTTGCTGCAGATAAATCTAAAATAAAAACTCAGAAAGAAAGGCAAATGTCAGCTGTTACCTTAGCTGATAACTTAGATTTCATGCTAAATCCACACTTTCTTTTTCTTTGAATAATATATTATCTTTGTTTCGGTGGCAGAGCCAGTTTAACACACTCCCATCTCACATACCCCAGCATTTGTTCCTGCTGCTACAGTACAAATTAAATGCCCCTGACCTTAACACTTGTGGTGATAAAGCTCTTTGAGGAGCTACACTGCAAAAGGCTTATAAAAATGATGCAAGTTTAAAACAATTGTGACACTGAAATAGTTTGTGTGTTAAGCACAATTTTCAAAACCAGAAATTGGTTGTTACTTACAGTGGACCTTGACAAAGACTTTTGTCAGAGAAATTGAAAGGAAGGCAAATCATAGCTTAGGAATGAGTGGCCAGAGACAGGAACTTCGTTCCTAAGCCATCTTTACACCCAAAGCCAATATATGGGGTAACTGTGCCTACATTTCCTCTTTTACGCTTGGAAACAGCATGGCCTTTCTCTTCATTCTTACTTAAATATGTCAATGTTCCCATTACCTTTAATGAAATTAACCCAACGCTTAACTTTAAGCATATTTTTATAGGCTAAGCTTGGGCCTAGTCTTTCTGGGAAGAGAACTTCCCTGTTAAAATCTGAAAACTGAGAATAGCACAATTAAGCTGTTACCTTTACCAACTTACATGGTTAGTTTATAAAAAATACAACAGTGTGATTTGTATTAAAAACATCAAAATCATGGGATGCAAGGCAAATTTGTGCTGGAAACATTCTACTACAAGTTTCGAGACTTTGGTGGGGCACAAGACCCTAGTCTTTGAAGGAACTTCCCGAGTGGATTAATATCTCTTTCTGTGTATATGAATTTCCTTACAACAAAAGGAAAGTAAAGCTTACCATGCAGCTGTGCTTCATCCAAGAGGCATGGTGAAGTGTACCTCCCTAACATGTGTCCAAGGCTATGAATAAGTAAGATGAAAAGTGCCTCAAGAAAAGATGAAGTGTATCAATGTCTCCTACATTTTCCTCTCTCATGATGCAAATCATGAAGCATAAAGTAAGTGTCAGTTAATTCACTGCAACCGACTACAGAACTACAAAGGATTTGCAATGATTTATTAAAATTCTTCTGCTAGAATGTCTTCCTCTTCAAAACCATTAATCTCTGTTTCATGTAAAGCTGAGTTTTGCCTTTGGTTTATTTTCATAAAGTTAAGTCACTCTGCAGTAAAACATTACTGTTAACAATTACAATGTGCTTAGCAATGGTAAAAATATGCACTAAAGATATAATTGTGGGTGTACAGTTCATATAATAAAAGGACTCCACAGAGAGTTTTTCAGGCATTTTATTTATCTTCATGGTAAATGAAAGGTCACCAACCAAGAGTGACATTAACAGGCATTTACAGCAATGAACTGTCTACCTTTGTAGCCACAAAGGTACCTAGATGATTAATATCACATTTGAATGGGTCCACAGAAAACAGAAGGCTAAAGAGCAGTAGTATCTAATGACAGAATTTTTATTAATAGAATTTCGATATATAGGCAATAAGTAGCAGACTAATTTTGAAAAGAATAGCAAGAAGTTCTCATACAAGATGTGACGGAAAAATCATTCGTCTTGATAGATGTCTAAATGCAGAGAAAGGAACTTAAAATAGAGGATTTAGGAGCCTTGTGGGATTTAAACATATCTTTTTTTAGCTGACACAGGATCTATACTTTTTGAAAATATTATATTGACTAGTGAGATAATTTAGTTCTTCAGAAATTCAATGTGAAATGAAGGGTAAAGAAATTAAACTGACATTAATAAATTGAACTGTGTTGATATACTGATATTTTTCAGAAAAAATATATGATCTTGTTTGTTGAATTGTAATAAAAATAAAAAAATCATATTATCTTAAATTAGAATGCTTTCAGTGTTTGTTAGCATTGTTTTGGTCAGTAATGCAGTGAAAAACTGTATCAGAATAAAATATGACTATGATAATGTTATTTTTTATGTAAGTTTGGTAAAATGGCAAGTTCTGATGTAAGTTTAAGAAATATTCTTGCTGCAAGCTACAGAAGTTAAACCTTAATGCATAAAGCTGGAGAAACCTTTAGAAAATAAACTGACAAAACAGATAAAAGAGGTATAAAGAAACATTGTAAGAGTAGTTCCTTTGAGCTCTCCTGAAAAGTCCTGCTAAAGGACACTATGGCACACTCTTTCAGTCAAGCAGCATTAAAGATAAACTAAGTTTAGCAATGAAGATCATTAACTCTTCTTGGTTTTTGCCTAAGGAAATTCATTACATTAGGCAGCAATTTTAGTATGACTGGTCATATAACTAGCCAAGGTAAAAAGTAATAATTGGACCCTATTTAGTCTAATCTGATCTGACCAAACAAAAAAGGCTCTGGGCCAGAATGGTATCTAGAGCTGCATCCTGTAGAAAGCTACACCCTGAAGCTTCTCTACAGATAAAATCCCTGCATAAATATTTCCATGAAACTGTGTCCTACAAAGTCACCAAGACTGTCTCCAATACACAGACCCAGAGATGCCAGTGGTAATGGGACAACTCATTTGGGCAAGGGCTGGCCTTTCAACAGCTGTGGTACATGACTAAACAACAACGAGAAATAAAATCCTTCACAGGTCTGAAAAATGTTTTCTCCTTATAAGTAAACATGAAATTAATTCTTGGTGAACCATAAGATGTTCAACATACTATTACATCGTGAAATATTCAGTATTGGTTTAGTGTTTGACAGAATCATAAGGCAATCAGATTAGCTAGACCAATCTCATGTGTGTCACAGATCACTAGATTGCATCCCATTAAACCTGTTTTTAACGAGAAACATGTATGATACTAAAACTTTACTCACATTATGCGTGTTCTCGCAGACCAAAATACGCCTTGGTTTGGTAACAAAATGCAGTACTTGAGATTTGAGACAGAATTTAAAAGGGATGTATGGAATATCTGCATGAGGTCTTGATCTTAGATTATTTTGTAGAAAGAAATTAGGAAAATAAACCAAAACACAAAGAAAAGGCAGGTTAGATAGGGAGGGGAAAAGTGTTTGGTTCTATTGGCTATAAACCTATAAGGTTAGTTTGATCTGATAAAATGGTTTGGATATAAATAGCAGACAAGAATTCTGTAAATATTGAGGAATATTTTGTGACAGGACAAGTCAGTTACCTAATTGCAGGGCTAATTGTGTCCTAAATGAGGACTGATTTTCCTCCTCACCTGTAATATCTCAGCACCCTGAGGTTGATAAACAATGCAACCCTCACATTACTTCTGTGAAGTACGGAAGAGGGGACATTTTGGGTTTTTTTTCTTTGCTTGAGAAACTAAAATAGTGCCACTGGTACGAGCAGGATTACATTGATTAAGAATCAATTCATATAACTTGGTTGCATGCCTATTCTACTAGGTATGAAGGCACTTTTCCTCTGTTAAAGTAAGAGATAAGCGATTGTACATAATATTCTCCCCCGACTCTGTCACAGTCTTTAGTAACTGGCTCACATCCATCAGTAGTTAGTTATCACAAGACACTGGTATATAATGTCTTCGTGTCAGTAAATCTGCTTTTCTTCATCTTTGAGAGAAAAAAAATATTGCTATTATATTACCAAAAAAAAAATCTTAAAAAGCCTTTCTTCCTAAAACTCCTGGCTTGTTACTCACTAACCATTCATTTCGAGTATTTGGACTGTGGAATGTTTGTTTGAATGTACAAGATATAAGGTATTTTTCTGTTCATAGGCAATGTGTCGCAAGTAAGTTTTCAGAGTGAATATTGAAAATTATTGAAGCTTTCAATTACACTGAAAAGCTGATGCATAAAAGACACAAATTGCTTTAGAAAGAATGATTCTAAAAACTGTTGGGTGAACAATTATGTGCATGCCCCTATATTTAGCAGATCTAAGAACCTACTAGAGCAGATTTCTTCAACCTGTCCTGTGACACACCCCAGACATTTAGGCTGATTCCTGAAGAAAGTATAAGCATTTTTACACATTAAATAGACTCCTAGCAGGCTGTCTTTAGAGGGAAAACAGAGACACTGCTGATTTTCCAATTCCTTTTATTTTCTTTATTATCCACAGACACCTGGATGATCGGTCAGGTCCAATATGACAGCAGGCACCTGTATTGGGGCCGGCTGAGGTGGAATTAATTTTCCCCATAGCGGTCCTCATAGTGTTGCGCTTTGTATTGGTAGCTAGAAAGGTACTGGAAACACGCCAGTGTTTTGGCTACTGCTGAGCCGTGCTCATACAGCATCAAGACTGCCTCTCCAACATTCCCCCTCTCACCAGTAGGCTGGGGGTGGGCAAGATCTTGGAAGAGGACATAGCCAGGACAGCTGACTCAAACTGACCAAAGGGATATTCCATACCATGTGATGTCTGCTCAGCAATAAAGGCTAAGAGAAAGGAGGGGGAAGGAGGGGCAGTCATTATTTATGTTTGTCTTCCGGAGCAACCTCTAGGCCTACTGAAGCCCTGCTTCCCGTGAAGTAGCTGGACATTTCCTTCTGATGGGAAGTAGAGAATAAATATTTTTTCTTTTGTTTCCACACACATCCTTTGCTTTTGCTTTATTAAACTGCCTTTATCTTGACCCATGAGGGATTTTCATCTTATCTTCTCTCGCCCTCCTGTCATCCTCCCATCTCTCCCCCCCCTCCCCCCTCCCCGAGGATGAGGAGGGAGTGACTTGGTGGGCACCTGGCATCCAGCCAAGGGCAACCCACCGTAGCACATTAGGAAGTTACTGAAAAAGCAGATGCCTAAAGACACCAAGACAACCATGGTCATTTTATTTCCCCCCCGCCCTTGTTTCAGAGATCTGCAAAGTCCTGTACCATCAAAGAAATGAGTTTGGGCTATTGATATTTTTGGGGCCATGCTAACAAACAGCAGTTTCCCTCTATCCACAGTTCAAGAGAAGTCAAAATAATCGTTTCCTCAGGACTCTCTCTCCAACAGTCAATCTCCCATTTTCCAACTTTGAGGCAACAAAATTCAACTTTGTTTGCATTCTTAGAAGTTCTGAGCTAACAGCCCCAACTAATTTCAGTGTTCACAGAGTAAATACGACAGAAAGTAATAGCTGTGGGACTTCTTATTTGCACTGTCTTAACACCAATCTTCAGCCAGCCTCCTGTTGTTCTGTGCAAACACGGAACTGTAAAACGGTTCCTTGTACCAAGACCATGTATTCTACAGGGTTACCAAATAGCAATGAACATTAGCCTAAATGGAGGTTTTTGTTTTCATGGCTAATTTGCTACACATAGCCAAAGTACCTAGTTTACTGTTAGCTCAGGTAATTCATCTAAGCTTGAGTCCTTTTTTCCATGGTCCTTTTTCTTTTTCCACTAAGGTAAGTTATATCTTAAAGCAGAGTCATTAAGAATTGTAATAACATCCATTGCCATTACCAAACCAAACCAGACTACTTCTTCAGAACACTTTTCAAAGTTTTAAAACTCTTTTTAGCATATGTGAAAGCCTTGGGGTTTCAGGGTTCTGTTTTTTCGTTTGGTTTTATTTTGTTGTTTTTTATTATATTTTATTTTATTCTTCAGGATGGCAGTTGTCAAGCATATATGCTGGGATAGCTTGATAGACAGCAGACAAAAATCTACTTTAAGGAACTGAGAGAAAGTCTGAGTACTAGCATAAGTTATCCAGAAGAGATACGTAATAACCTCAGAATATGTAATATTGAATTTTAGATTATATCACAGAGGAAAAACAAATACTGTTCCTATCTTGTCCTGAAGAAAAATATACCAGTGCAAAATGATTAATCTATTAGAGAAAGAAATATTTTTCCCTTGATATTTCACTTCCATTGGTTTTTATTATGCTAACCTGAAAATCTTTTAAGAGTAACCTAGAAGCAATGTTTAGGCTAGCAGCTTTTTATGTTTTACAACACAGATACAGCAGCTTTATGTCTGGTTTTAGCTTAATATGCTACCAATCTCGCACTTTTTTGTTAACTGGGAGTTGTTCTTCTTTCTTAATTCATAAGACAAGCTATGCTACTTGGAGAACCTTTCAATGCTGCCATAGTATTAAGGGATCTCTTTGTCTTTGGTATCTCTGTGATGAATTTGAATGATGTTAGTATGACTGTGTATTTTGCTGTCCACTGAGGTGAAAAGGGATTCCTAAGCAGTCAGTTCCTCCTAATGGCTGGAAAGCACCAATTGTTCACAGGAATCAATGCATATGAACATTATGTTTATGATCCATAAGAAAGCTGGCATGTTTAGCTATTAAAATTTTCCTTCTTCTACCCTATCTTTTGCTTGCCTACTAATGACAAAGCCTACAAGTAATGAATCAGAGTGACAGAACAGAAATCCCCGCTAAAGTTCATTAAAAACATCATTAAATTTGATATTTTCAGGGAAGAAAGGAAGGGAAATCAAATAAACTTACTGTCTCTTTTATGGTAATCATTGGTGTTATTCTTATTTCAGATACTTCCCCTTACTTTTTCTTCTCTAGGATTCCACTTGTTCTTTGGTCATTACAAATACACTTTTACCGTCTTACCATGTTATAGAACTTTTTATTTCCTACTTACTTTCCTGAAATTATATTCTTCTGCATGGTTAAGCACAGTTGGAGTACTGCGCTAAGTCACTGCTGCACAGCTTATAAGGGTTCACTGTAAACATCTGAAGTCATAGCTTTCCCTCAGCGATCTCCTTTTCTCTTTCATTCTTCAGGTATTTGCCTAGGCTTCTGGTTCTTCTGGTTTCCCTTCATTTTCCACTCCTAATGAAACACTTACAAGCTAACAAAGGGAATAATAGACCAAAGTACAAAAAAGATGGTTAGCAGTAGCTATTGCCCTTCATCAGTTTCCCCATACGTCTCCCTGTTGCAAATTATTTTAGAATCTACTGATGGAAAGAATCATGAATTACTATATTCTGGGTTCTTTTTTTTTATTTTATTTTTCTCCCCCCACAGACCCTTTCATAATAACTCAATGAGCTGTTTCCTACTATCGTGCCAACAACTTCATGCACCCATATTGTGTCTTGATAGCTCCAAAAAGCAGGGTCTGGTTTTGGCCGGGAGGATGAGAGGGAGGGCAGTGGAGAAAACGGTTGGGGATTCCAGTGAAATGAGAAGCCTCTTTACTTGAGGTCACTAAATCTACGCTTCTCATTTACTTGCTTCACCAAAACATCCTTTTCTTAATAACCTGCCTGATCTCACCTGGAATGTATCTTATATTGGTATACCGCTGTGAAAAAGCTCCATAATATTACAACATAAATACAAAACCCTAATGCTCTGGAACTTGAAGAAAAGGTGAATAAAAAAATATGAGAGCCAACCCATACAGCGTGATATTATTTTATAGTTCTTATTTTTTTCAGGATTATGTCTAAGTGAAATGCATACACTTCAGGTGTGTCTGCTGTTTCTAAAGTGCTATACACAACCACAAGCATAGACAAGTAACAAAAAATAAACCCACATCTATTACTTAGTGTCTTTAGCTATTATACATTTATCAAAGCAACACATAAACTTGGCTAAATCTGTATCTGAATCAAAAGTTCAGACTCTGCTGAACTGCAAACTCTGAGGTGATGAATCCTGATTCTTGACCTAAATCAGACCTCAGACTTTCCAGTTGAGCTACCACTAGGTTTTATTAGCTCACATTTCACTTTTCATCCAGAGTGCAAAAATAAGAGAGAAAAGTGTTTCTGCTAACCAGATTCACACATGCCATGAGTTCTCTTACTGAAGATTCCACAATTTATGGCTGTAGGTTAAAAATGATGGTATGTAGCCCCCCTGTCAGCTGAGAAAATACTGCCCCAATCATTAAGCATGTTGCAAGGAGCTGCTGCTTTCAACGCATAAGCTAGCTCTGTGAGGGACTGCATTAAAAGTCACCTTGGAGATGTGCAATAGTAGCTAGCAGCACATCACAGAAATGACATTTCCTTAAAAACAAAGGTCATATGTTCTGTTCACTCCAGGTAAAAATAGCAGAGGCCTCCAGCACTGCTCTTGTGCAGCTTTTTCATGGCCTTGTAGCACGGAGAAGCCAACTGCAAAATTCAAAAGTTGCAATTCTCCTGAAATAATTCCGTTTTCTGAACAGGCATTCAGTTACTTTAAAACCTGTGGTTCTCCCCATTAACATTTCTCTTGTATAACACATGGCAGTGGATTTTCTGGGCCACTGAACAAGTGTGCCATGTGACAACTGAGGGAAGAGCAAGGGTTGAGAACATGGGTGGGTTGGTTACCATAAATGTAAGTAAGCAGTATGTACAAAGGCAAAAAAATAATCCTTTTTGTTGCACAAAGCAGCACTTCAAAGGAAATGTAAACACATCTGCACTTTATACCTTGTGCATTAGACAAAACAAAAATACCACAAAATTCTGCTGAGAGACTCTGAAAAGGGGCATAATTAACCACCATTACATTCACTTAGGCTTCATCAGTTGCAGACTCTCTTTGACCTCCTTACCAACACATCAATATAATGGAATCTACATTGGTCAGGTACATACTGATCTTTTGGAGAGAAGCACAGTTAAATTAAGAATAGGTCTCTTCTGCATTCAAATATTCGTACTGCCTTTTTTTAGTTGCTTTAACTCTTATGCCTCTCTTTTCTGACATTTCAGGTTATAAATTACACTGCCTCAGATTTGTAGTGGCAATTTCATGGTAATACATAAAAGGGTGTAAACAGATTTTAACAAGGTGTGAACCCGAGTCTAACAGTCAATTCTGGCATAAGTCAATTGGGCTGATGTCAGTAGAATTGGAATTACAGTGGCGTAACTGAAAGAAGAATTTCATCCAAATTATTTATTAGACACATTGCCAATAAATTCTTTGTATAAATCTACTACCTTTAAACAACAATCTCCTTATTAGTTTGATCCACAGGGTTTTTTTGTTGTTGTTTTTCACATAATGTGTGAAGATCTCAGAACCACTGTTAAACAAATTTATAAACTGACAAGGACAAATGAAGCTATAGGGTTACTGCTTAGCAGTACTGGTTCTCCAGCACAACAAATGAATACATCCAGAGTGATCTGCAAGCCTCTGTACAAATAAAATGTCTATTCTGGCATTCAGGTGCTTCAGATGGTACCTATAAAACTGCAGGTCTGTTTAACTATACCTCAGCACAGTAGTTGGTTTTGTTGGTTTTTTTTTTGCTAGAAACCCTTGAAAAATATTGCATTATGACCTCCCTGCTGTACAGTACAATTTAATTTCTATATACTGAATTTGTATGAGGACAGGTTTAACCTGTATGAGGGTTTTTGTAAAATCATTTTGAATAATAGACTAGGATTCCATCAGTACAGTTTCCTGTGAAATTCAGCTTGTTTGTTTGTTCGAACTGTTCTTCTGTAAGTGTTTCCAGAGAATGCAGTCATTAAACAACGGTGGCAAAATACAAGACATCTTGTGCAGCTACTTGAATATAGATTTTCATTAGTCAATTATATGAAGCCACCTGGCATGATCTTTTCCCAAACAGGAATCAGATGACAGATCAGCCCTTAGAAGCCACTAATTGGCATAGGATGATTTTACAGTCTGCCTAATAATCCAAGAGATGTGATCATACGCCCATAGAGGATGCTTGAGAGGCCTGAGTTTGTCTTTCCATTTGTCTATTGGATTACAAACTGATCTCGGGCAAACTACTTCCCTGCACTGAGACTCAAATTACCATATGTGAAATTGAATTCTTGAATTTTTTTCTGATTTTTAAATTGCTTTGACATGTCTGGACCAAAAGTGATACATAGAAGTAGAGTTAATAATGCCCACTCTCATGTACCCCATTATTTCACAGGTTCCATTTTGATTTTACTACATGTGGTTTAGGTTAATCTAGTCTGTATGATGCTGCAGACAACAGCAAGAAAAGATACATACATAGATATCCTTTATTGCATTTACTGCAATTACTATTCTAGTCAAAAAAAGCCCTATTTATTTACTTCTTGTTTTCTATTACATCACCCAATCAGGTTCTGCATAGAACATTTTTTTCTTTTCTTTTTTTTTCTTTTCTATTAAGTCCCAGGAAAGGAAAGCCATGCTACTGTGATCCATCTTTGCCACACTGTGGAAAACAATTTGTGTAGTATTTTTTCTTCTGTATTTTCCCTGTAAAGTTGTACCCTCCCCTCAAATATTCTATATGGAGATTTTAGACAATGTTTAAATTAAAGTTCTGTTACATACTATCAATATACATAGCAAATTGGAATAAATCAAACAGGAATTATGTATCATTAGGATGGTATGCAGTTATTCAAGAGCATGCCTGAGTTCTATGCATTAGATTATAATATTGATAAAAGCATCTGTGAAATGTTATTGTGATTTTTCAGTTGTACCTCTACATTTAAAAAAAAATATCAAAACCCTCCCATTATTTTTCAGTAAAATAATCAGTTTGATTACTTTGATTTTTTGATATTGCTAGTTTTTTCTTTAATACTACCTGTTACTTCCCCTTCTGGACAAAAGTCCACAACCAAAATATTCCACTTCTAGTTTCTGTTTTGATTATTACTACTGGGTCTTTGTAGGGTAGAAAACCTGATAGTCCATGTAAAGAATTAATGAATTATTTTATTTTTTTTTTAAAGAAAGAAGATAAATTATTGCCTTGAAGAGTCAGAGTCAACCCGTAGCCACTGAAACCAGATGTGCAGACCACATGATCATAGCAAGAATGTTGCAGGCAGCACAGAGGCCATGGTCTAAGCACTACATTAATCATTATCACACCTTTATCTACAGGTGGTCAAGGTTTCTATGAACTTTTTGAAGAGATTTAAAAGAAGACTTGAAGAATAGAGAAGTGTTTTTCCACACATGATAGAAAATGTAATGTAGTGGTAAAAAATTCAACAAGCATGCAGTTAAACAGCACAACTGATGGAAGACTGTCAGTAATCAATGTGCTTGTTGCAAATGTGAAGTAATCAGTAGGGCTGCCACACTTTAACTTGCTGCTTTTTTACCTTTTCTTTTTTATTTTTGTCTAAAACTACATCTAAACCTCTTCATAAACCTTTTCCTGTCTTGTCTTCAAATCAGCCCCTGGACATTTGCATTACTGATGCAGGCAAATTCTTCCAGAGCCCCAGGCCTCTGCTGCAATTAGGTCTTTTACTTTGATCTCCAAATTGTTTTGTCTGAGCCCAGCTAAACTCTAGGACTCCTCTGGGCAGGGATTGTGTACAAAACACACTGCTGAGACTCAGTAAATACTAAGGTCCTATGTGAAATGACACAGCCCAGACTTATGATATAAAATATAAACTACTATCTCAATAGACATATAGAAAAAAAGTGGAATGTAGCAATGTAGGACAAATCCTGTTATAAAATAAAAATTAAAATAAAATAAAAATTAAAAACCTCAAAATTAAAATTATGGTTTTGGAAAATAGGAAAAAGAGATTGAAAGATGCTTAGTTTCCATCTTAGTCTCTTGCTCTGCCAAGTTTTTTGTCTTCCCTGCCAAAGATCTTGCTAATTCATTCCTAGTTATACCATTTTGAGGAGAAAGAGGTACATTTATGTTGAATTCCATATCTAACAATATTAAAAACCGGTAGATGGCTCCTGCCCCAGAATTTTTTCTTCTTTCCTATCAACTGGTCTAAAATCTCATCTGCTGTCCTGTTTCCCATTTTTAGAAGTCCTTTTTCTGCCTCTGCTAAGAATTGGACTAGTTTCTTCCCATTTGAGGTATCTTGCAGACTATAATCAGTTACAGATATTTAGTTATACCATGTGAATCCTGAACTTGCACACAGTAGCTAAGATTGCATCTCCTGATATTTGTCAGGTGGGATTTCAGGGGCTGAAACAGTGGGAGTTAGTGCCATCTGGGACACCCGAGTATCTGAGACATCTGCATCAGTCTGTGACATATGATGTAAAACCATGGGGGAACTTTTTCTGCCCTGGACTAGCAGCTGGATTTCTGGCAAAGTTCCCTAGAGCCGTGGTGATACTGTACAATCCTGCTTTACCAATCCATAAATGCCCACAAGGTGAAAACCAAACTTGATACTCATATGAAAGGTGGCAAGAGACAAAGTTACATTAAAAAATATATTTGTGAACATCCTTTTTATAGTTTGTACTTCTTTAATGTAACTATGTGAGATACATATATCTATGTTAGTCTAAGGAACTTAAAAATAAACATCAGTCAGTTCCACTCCCACACTAAAACAGAGGTTAGCTGAATTTATACCTTTTGTTTTAATTTGAATTTTTGAAAAATTAAATCATACAATCAGTCTTCACCTAGCTATTCAGTTTTTCATCAACTTACTTATTACTCAAAAGTCTGCCATTTCACTGCAGCCAGGAGAGTGTTACTTTCTCACATCTTTAACCAAACTGAAGCCCAGAATATTTTTGCACATATTTTACTCTAAACACATGACTCCCAATGATTTTAGTCATGCAGGTGCATAAAGTTGAGCATATGTAGACATCTTTCCAGGATTAGAACATATGTTTTACAGGTTATGAACTGATGCAGTACTAGCTAAGCAAGAAAAAAATATTTCTGCAGCATGATAATTTTTTTCCTTTTCACACTAGAGTTAGCTATGTCTAAAAAAATGTAGATTTGTTTTATCATTATCATAAACCTTTTTCTAGTTTTCAACCATCAGTTTTGGTCTCTTGTGATGTGGAGATGCCCTGGAGTCAGAAATGTATTGTAAAGCAGAGATATTGAAGTTGGAATTTAGTTAGAAATACAAGATAGTTTCAGCAATTTATAAGGAAGGATTAAATATGTTACATCAATTTATGTTGTTTACAGCATTATAAAAAGAAAACTCCAGTAGAATTTTAAGTCTGTTGTGGGAACAGACTGATTAATCAACCATAACTTTAACAGAGTCCTTTAGCAGCCTTGGCATCCAACCTTGATCTGTTTCAATTACCTTTTAGACATTCCAAACCCAATTGTTATAGACAGCATGAGTTAAAAAACAAACACTATTTCAGCTGGTAGTGTCAAAGCCAAAAGTGAGTTTTAATGTCAATATGTTTGTTCCACAATCTTAGCTGTATGACCGAATGAAAACAAAAATCTAACCGTGCAAAGTGGGATGACAAACATGACAATATTTCTGGCAAAAGAAAATAAGTCAAAGTTAGCAGTGCTCAGTCTCCTGCAGAAAGATCATTTTTCTACACCCAAATCAATTTAGACTTGATTCTGCTTCCATACCGTGATGAATTGGTGGTAATTATTCTGAAGTCAGGTGTAAAAATAATATGGAAAAGAGATAATTATTTCAACTATATGATACACTTAAATCTCCTCACTTAATTATCTCCAGAGGTCAGATTATGCTTAATTTTCTAGGGTGAGCAGTAACGGAAGGGCAGGAGATATGCTTACTTTGTCATGCTTAGCTTCTCATAATACTAACCATTGTAGCAGTTTGCAATCCCAACCTATATGGTGATGCACAGCTGTATGGCAGCTTTAGTCAGTAGGCTAATCAAGCTGCAAACGAGCACAGGACCAATTATCTAGTTCCTCTTTCTTGACCTAGGGTCAAAATAATTAAAATCATCTAAGGAGATTTAGTGAATTTGTGCAATTTGAATGCTACAGAAAACCACGTCTCACGCTTAGTTATCTCCCTCCTTACTGCTGTGATCAGACCCTACATGAATTTCTCAACTTGAGTACAAATTAGGTTTATTTGTTCAGGGGTTTTGCGTGATGATGGTTTAATTAAAGAAATAGCATAATTTGAATCGGTACATATTTTTCATCCATTTCTCTCACTTGAACTACGTATCTAACTTGTACCATAAACTTCAGAGTACTAAATTTGTTGAAAGCATTTTGTATTGCCTGCAAATTAGATGTGTTTTATATCTCAGCAACCGCTGTGCAATAGCAATGATTTCACATTTTAGTAAAAGTCAGCAGAAGGGTCTGTTGTCTTGTTCTGTTACTGTGGTAACTAATTCTTAGTACTTTAATCATACCAGTGAAGTGAAGAGTTTTCAAAGAGTAGAAGCAGCATCTACTCTAAAAGTATAAAGTTTCAAAGTATCAGAGCCTTTACTGGCAATTTCCAATAAAATAGTTTTTTTAAAGTATGTAATGGGGCAATTTTTAAGCTTGTAATCTAGCAAAGATTTCTTTCTATATTACAAATGTATAGCAACTCCTTCCATCTTGTGTGACTGACCAATAAATCTATAATGGAAGAAGTCTCAGTGGAGATAGGCAAAGGTGATGTGCCCGTGAAGCTTAGAAAATTACTCCGGGTGTGACTGACTACAGCTGTTGCAAAGAATCTGACTTCATCTCAACACAAAGGGGACACCTATGATAAACAGCTATGTCAGTTGAGTGGATCAGCTGGTGGTGTAAATGTTCCTCCCTGAGTTCATTAAAGAGTGTGAATGTCTCCCTGAGTTAGCCAGGCCAATATGGGGGAGGAGGATGTGACTGTGTTGCTCAGCCCAACATAGACTATGAAAACTAAATAACTAACAAAAGAATTTTGAAGAGAGCAATGGGCATGAGCTAGCTTCAACACAGATATTGCTTCCCAGTGACTGGGAGTGGCCAGCATGATGTCGGTGAGCATATTATAGATAATGGTAATGGGATGCATGAGGTTCCCCTCTAAAGTGCCTGCACACTAACTCACACAGTATGGGGAATAAACACAAAGAGTTAGAGATCTTTGTGCAGTTGCAGGGCTACAACCTTGCTGGTATCACAGAGATGTGGTGGGATGCCTCCCATGACTGGAGTGTTGCAACGGAGGGACACAGGACAAGGTGAGAAGAAAAGGAGAGGTAGTTGCCCTTTATGTGAGTAAGCACTAGTGCACGGAGATCTGCTGGGGAAAGGATGAGGCGTCAACTGAGAACTTGTGTGTTGGGATTAAAAAGAGGACAGGTAAAGATGACATTATAATGGGTGTCTGCTGTAGGCCACCTTGACCAGGAAGAATATATGTATGAGACCCTCTACAGACAGATAGGAGCAGCCTCACATTCTCGCGCCCTAGTCTTCACGGGAAACTTCAACCACTCAGATATCTGCTGGATGGACAACGCAGCAGGTCATAAGCAGTCCAGGAGGTTCCTGGAGTGCGTTGATGATGACTTTATAGTCACCAACAATAAGGGGCTCCTTGGGGACATGAAAATCAAAGGTAGGCTTGACTGCAGTGACCATGAAATAGTGGATCCCAAGAGCAGGGAGGAGGGTGAAAAACAAGCTCACAACCCTGGACTTCAGGAGAGCAGTCTTTGGCCTCATCTAAGATCTGTTTGGAAGAGTCCCATAAGGCCATAGGGGAGGGGGAGGATCACCTTCTCCAAGCTCAGAAGTTGTCCGTCCCCAAAAATAAAAAGTCAGCCAAAAAAGCCAGGAGGCTTGCATAGATGAACAAAGAGCTCCCAGCCAAACTCAAACACAAAAAGAAAGCATATAAGGTGGAAACAAGGACAGGTAACCTGGGAGGAACATAAAGACATTGTCTGAGCATCCAAGGACAAGGTTAGGAAAGTTAAAGCCCAAATGGAACTGAATCTGGCCAGGGATGTCAAAACCAACACGAACAGTTTCTATGAGGACGTAGGCGACAAGAGGTAGACTAGGGAAAATGCGGGCCCATTACTCAACAAGATGGGGAGTCTGGTTACACAGGACATAGAACAGGCTGAGGTATTGAATGCCTCCCATGCCTCAGTCTTTACTAGCAAGACCAGCCTTCAGGAATCACAAGTCCCAGAGACCAGTGGGAAAAGCTGTTACAAGGAAGATGTACCCTTGGTAGAAGAGGATCGGGTCAGGGAATGCTTATGCAAACTAGACATATATAAGTTCATGGGCCCTGAGGCGATGCTCAGGCAAGTGCTGAGGGAGCTGGCAGATGTCATTGTGAAGCCACTCTCAGTAACCTTTGACTGATCATAACAATGGGGAGAAGCGTTCAAAGACTGAAGGAAAGCGACTCCTGCTTTCAAGAAGGGCAAGAAGAAGGACCCAGGTAATTACAGGCTGATCAGCCTCACCTTGATCCCTGGGAAAGTCATGCAAACAGTTTGGACCATTTAACCTAGAGAAGAGAAGGCTCAGGGGGATCTTATTAATGTATATAAATAACTGAAAGGCAGGTGTAAAGAGGTCGGAGCCAGACTCTTCAGTGATGCCCAGTGACAGGACAAGAAGCAATGGGTACAAATGGAGAAACAGGAGCTTTCTCCTGAACATCTGGAAACACTTTTATAAGGGTGACTAAGCACTGGCAGAGGTTGCCCAGTGAGGCTGTGGAGTGTCCATCCTTGGAGATACTCAAAAGCTGTCTGGACATGGTCCAGGGCAACTGGCTCTAGGCGGCCATGCTCAAGCTGGGGCTTGGACTAGATTACTTTCAGAGGTCCCTTCCAACCTCAGACATTCTGTGAATCACATTGGTATTGAGATTGAACTGTATATTACAATTGCTATATTTTGCTATTTATATTGTGTTTTCTGTATATTTGGTATCACTCTGCTAAATAAAAAATGTGGTGTAATATAAAATACCTTAAATTATGTGAATTTCATATTAAACATTATGCCCTCCGTACATGGAATAGCTAAAAGAAACTGGTTAGAGAGGATTGGACTCTGACATCTTGTCATAAAGATCCCTAACAACAATAATTCTTACAAGCAGAGCTCATTAATTTTTCTATAATTATCTGTGTTACACAAAAAGTTAATTCCAAATGGAAGAATTGAATACTTACAACTCTGTGCAACAACAAATTTGGTAGTCCTGTGTTTTATTTTCCCAAGCTGGGTCTGGTATATATCTTAACCATCAGTATTATATTATTTTCTACTGTACTTCAATACTAAGTGAGTTTCTTTAAGGAAGAAACTCTAGAGTATGAAATAACATTTTGCTCTTTTTATTTCATTTGGTTCCTCAATGCCAGACAGCCTGAATGACCTATGTGTTTATTTCCTATATAAAACCACAAAAAGCAGTGAAACAACTATGGACTGTAGGGTTACAATAATTAATTTTTGCTTCTGAATGGGTAACAATTTCAGACATCAATCCCCTTTCTTGTCCTAAGTCTTTTATTACCTTTCTTAGAAGCCCAGTGTTGCCAGAAATGCTTTCCAAAGATGGATTTAACTGTGCATAAAACTGATGCAGGCATGGACTTCTTTCTTTTTTTTTTTTTTTTAGACTCAAATATCCCACCATTTTTAGTTTTAAAATGTATATGATGTATATATTTTAATGAGGGATGGAACCTTGGTCAAAACCTACCCTACCTGCTTGGCTTCCAACAACTGCAGGGAGTATCAGTCACTAGGATTTGCCTAGGCTCCTTGGATGTCCAAGCCATAAATGTTTGGGGTTTTTTTTCCATCTCATTGATTCAGCACATTACCCTTTTTTTCCCCAGAGCAGTAACAGCCCATTTTTCATTTATTTTTCTCATGTAATGATATGGCATTTAATATTTCCAGTTAATTTGTACTGATGAATACCTAGTTAAGGTAAATCTATTTTTCAGAGAAAGGTATGGGCATAAACATTGAAAAATATTTCATTAAGTCAGTGACCTTTTTCAAATGAATTCCTGTTGATAAAATAAAACTGGATACCACCTAAAGGCAGAAATAAGGGAAATAGAATTTACATGTGTATTGGTTTCCAAGATTGATGTCCAGGAAGAAAATTAGAGGGACAGCTTACCTCAAAAGCACAGGAAAACATCTACAACACTTCTAACTCTGAGCACTGTAAAATGTACATTTGTATTTGCTTTTAGTTTGTAATAATAGCAAATTCCCAGTGTCTGGTTCATTTTAATTTCATACCCAGTAATACTGGAGTTTAACACTGTAATTTTATCAGTTGAGTTTTACACTTATGCAAGCATGATACTAATGCACTTTTGAACCTCTTTCTTTCAATGGAAGGAAAAATATATACTGGAGTAAAACACAGAAAACAGCAAACATTTTAACTATTTCCTCCTTATACTCCAGAATCCAATAGTTTAACTGCCCTGTGAATCTGCTGATACTAAGCAGGCTGCCAGCAGTGGTCCTCCAGATTATCATCAGAGCCTCCAGGGAAAATAATCATTGCACTAATGACAACTTTTAAAGTAAACAGTATTTCTATAAAATCAAAACATCAGCATTTGGGTAGACTAGAATCTCATTTATTTACATCAATAAAATATGCACCTTAGGACATGCTAGGTCACAGTTGAGTAATGTATTGCATTTTCCAGTGTTTTTAGAAGGAATGAATAATGACAGTGGAAAGACTTGGGTTCATTAAAGAAAAACAAATTTTGAGCACTGCAGCTCTTTATTTAGAAAGAGCTTGTGATATGAGCTGACAGTTGCTTTGTTTAGACAAGTGTCATAGCATTATTTCACTGACCAATCTTTCTGAAGTCAGATAGGGCAATATTTCTGCACGCACACTAGGTAAATGATAGCATCAACAGGAAAACAACAGTTTCTAACTACAGTCTGGAGAGAAACTCTAAAGAAAATAACCTTCTTTTGAAAAGAATGGCATCATTTGACTTAATCTGAAGTTTTCCCAAGGATTACCTGTAAATGGGATTGCTGAAATTTGGCCTCCAAATCTCTGAGTTTCCTCTTTAATTATAATTATTTCATTTTCTAGCCCTCGCTTGTGCCCACAGTCCTATTTGTTCTCAAAATCATGTTATTGAGTATTTAGGCATTCAATGACCTGTGCTGTGATACTGAATGGAAGTCTGTCTTTAATTCCTTTTTGTATAGACAATGTTTATTCCACTTTATTGGGGTCCAAGTCTGACTCCCAATGAACAATTTCTCCTTGTCCAAACCAATGTCTTCCTGAAACAGATGACAGAGAAAGCATTATGGAAACAGAAAGAATTGAGGCCAAGATTTTAGGAGTAGAAATAGAAGCAAATGAAATGAAACAACAAGAAGCTATTTCAATAAAGGAATTACCCAAGAATTGTTGAGGAAATATTGGTATAGATTTAAAGGACAGAACTAAGCCTGCTGTCTTTTCATAGTAAGAAAATTTCCTGCAAAAGTTAGTTGCAATTCTTGCTGACTGGAAGCTATTTCAGGATTCAAAGTCCTCCAATGTCCTCCCAGTCTCCAGAGTGAATTTTCCACAGTCAGTAAATGCATTTCTTCCTATGCCAGCACTGTCTGCTATATAACAGTTATTTTTCTTCCCGGCTGTTTGCACAGAAAATGTATTTGTAGAGAGCAGATGTTTCCTGTCCCAGGCACCACTTGGCTTTGCCACGCTCTCTCATGGCCCATCTATTCTGTGTGTTACAGTACACACCAGAGAACCAAAAATTTGCACCAAAAATCTTACTTTGGAACAGGGTGTGTTCTAGCTTTGTTGTGCAGTGCTGTGCTCAAACCAATTGCTGGATTAGGAAGCAGAACTGAACAGCTCTGGCATGCTGTCATGCTAATGTAGGCATCCTGCTCTGAGGATGCCTATATTATACACGAAGGTCCACAATCCTGTTTTGGGCCACATAACATCAGAGCTTTACTCTACTTCTGTTCCACTTTGAATAAGTATTTCTAGACATGGATGGCTAAATTGTCCATGATACTTTAACTTAGAATTTTTCCATTCTTGTTTCTTAACATTCTCCTATCATTGCTGGAAGTACTTTATCTGCAAAGTTTGGATCTGCACACCTGGTTCACAACTTTTCTGCAATTAACAGTTGACGAAGCCATTTTTTTACTTTCCCTTTTAGCTGATCAGAATGCAGTTTCTAGCAGACATAATTGCTAGCAGTCACTTGTTGCTGTTTAATTTTTTTCCCTTTTGACTGTTACTGTTATAAGAAAAATAAAAAATAAAGAAGCCAAGGATGGCCACATCCTTGTCATATTCTTAGTTTCTTCCTGTGCTTTCTTGTACTGATTTCAAACCCTTCATTTCAAAGATAGCAGCCAAAATAATATTTTCTTCTTCTAATTAAAAAATATTCTTCCTCTCTCTGGAGGGCATTTTGCCCCTGTCCACAGCAACATGACATCAGAATTACATTGCTTGTGCTCCCCTTAAAACGCTGACTATTTGCTGGTCGGTTTTGTCTTTCTTTCCTACTTAGCTTTTGTGTTCTCCTTGTATGCTCAAACTGGCCACCATTGCCTATTTTTTCTGCTTCAACAGCTTGTTTAGCACTGGAAGAGGCTGCAGCACTGGAACAGGCTGCCCAGAAAGGTTGTGGAGTCTCCCACTCTGGAGACATTCAAAACCTGCCTGGACGCTGTCCTGTGCAACCTGCTGTAGGTGACCCTGCTCTGGCAGGGGGGTTGGACTAGATGATCTCCAGAAGTCCTTTCCAACCCTGACCATTCTGTGATTCTGTGATTCTGTTTTCCAGCTTTTTGAGTGTCTTCTCTTAATGCCCATGTGGGCACACACTTTCCTCAAACCTTTGCACATGAACATCCTAAAAAAACTACATATGTACTTTCGCCTGTAACAAGAGAAGAGAAAGGCAGATAATTAAACTTTAACTAAAAAGAAATAGAACCATCAAAGTGTTTCTGTCTTGCTTAATGCTAGAAGTGAACCACTGGAATGGTAAATTCTTGGAAAAGGCTTAAAGAGAAACTGCCCAGGTATGTTTGCTTTTATTTTAATCTGATTTGAGAGAGATCAAAAAACTATAATGTCTTATAAGTTAGACCAAACATTCCTCTGAGATATCCTCCCAAAAGCTATCATAAGATAAAGAAAATAAATGTACTTTCCTATTTCTTCCAGAAGAGACCACCTGAACGCACCACCTGTCAGGTCTTTCTGGTCAGTAAATGAGATGCTCTTTTTAACAGGATTCCTTTGCCAAAAGCTGAAACAAAAATTGGTGTAATGAGCAACTGTTGTCATATCAGTGATCCCATATGCTTAGTCTTGTCCCTATGGGTTGAAGAACCCAGTTAGATTACATTTCATGCTCCACCACATTCATCTGAGTCAAACCTCCCCTCAAAACGTAAGGTAGTGCATCATGAAAGAATAAGAGCACTTCTGGCATCACAAAACACTGAAGTGAAGATACCAGATTGTAATATCCCAGGGTTTGAAACAAATTTTGCAGTTTTTATCTGTAAAGTGAAAAAAAAAAATAATCTCCAAAATATCTCTTCTCCTTTTTCTCGTTATTAAATTAAAACCAAAAAAAATTATCTTTTCTTTTATTATTTTTTTAATGAATCCTACTCTTAGTCCTTCATAGCTAGGCTGTATTTATACAGACCCTTATTTCCTTCCTATAAGGTGTCTGTCAGACCCTTGCCAAGATCTTGCCTACAGAGATTCCTCTGCATTCTTTCTCTAAATCAAGCAAGCCCTAACCTGACAGAAAAAGCAGAAAGTACAGCTCTTGAGCTTGAACTGAGCCTTAAAATCAAATTTGGCTTTACCAAACCAGACACAGATGTGAAGGAACTGGCTTAAACAAGCCTACTGCTGTAACTGCTATAGTCCTACATCATATCCTCCATCTGCGGTATCAATCCAATCCCCCTCCACACCATATTCTGTAATCCTTGTCCCTACAATTATATCAGCAAGGAAATATGTCCAAGTCCCTTTATTGCCTAGACAGCCTGAATCTTACCTTTAAATACTTTCCCCAATAGGTAATATGAGAATATTAATGAATGTTTTAGAAAGTTACAATTTTGATAAAATTACAAGTGTTTTCTTCTATCAAGTTTTGCTTGAGAACACCACAATTGCTATGAAAAACCTTAGGATGTACAATTGTTTAGAAATAATTATGGTAATAAATAATAAAAATAAAATTTATTTGTCCATGAAAATTCAAAATTAAACCAAAATGAAATGATAAAATTTAGGGTAAGTTAAGTTTCCTCGATCACTTTTTGAAAGTGAGCACAGTTTTTAAAAATGTCCTTCCCTTCTAAATCTGTAATAATACATTATTTCATTCTTTATTGAATCGGACAAAGAAATCTTACAAATATTTCTACTTTCTTTTGTTTCTATTTTGAAATATCCTGACAATGAATCAAAATATGCAACAACAAAAAAAAAAAAAATCACAGCATTTCAGTATAATAGCTGCATTTAGAGGGAACTTCTAGAAATCATGTAGTCAGGACAAATTCAGCTCTTCTCAAGGCTTTTTTCCTTCAAAATAAAGTTGTTATTTTTTAAAATTCCTGACATCTTCCACAGATGAAATCTGTGCAAAGATAATATTATTAGCAAAATAATTTTATTAAATGATATCTTTTGTCTATTATGGCTTAACAGGCTTGATTTCATAAACAGCAGCATACTTTCTACTGCTAAATATTTGATGAATATTTCTCAGAAACCTTCAATTAAAATGGGCTTTTTCAAACCTCAACATTCAGTGTAACAATTCAGGAAAGAATTTTAAGTAAAGTAAATATATAAGTGAATTAATTTATATTACATACTTATTAGATATATGTAGGTGCATGGAGATACATAAAATTAATATAAATTAGAAGAATATATGATTTTTTTTTCCAAAATATATTCAGATAATGAGCTGGATTATATAATAACTTGTAACCATTTTTACAGGCATTTATTTTATTGTATCTGTAACCCTTGCTTCAGGTTTTGGGAAATATACACAAATCATTTTAATAGATATCATTTTTTGATAGATATCGTTTTTTGGTTGTACTTCTCACAAAGATGTATTTGCAGTTTCTTTTTCTAGCCTCAACTGTTTGAACTTCTCAATACTGTGTGACAAGTAATTGATCAATTGCATTTAAAAATATTAAAAAAAAAGTTGACACAGAATATTATGTAACAATACACACATTTCCTGGGAGATTTTTCAGGGAAAAAAACCCCAAAATTGCAGTTACTATTTAATTTATTTTTATTAATCAAGGAAGTGTCATGCACTTGAAGACAACAATGCCCAGTTTTTAAAAATCTACCAAAAAGATCATAAAATAAATGATGACACAGAAAAGAGAAAGAGGAAGGAAAGAGAGTACAAGATCATAGCAGCTGTGCTTCTCCATCTGGTTCCTTGAAAATTAGTGTTAAATGTATATCAGCTTTTCTACACGGACAAGCCAATTGGGCGCCCTCACACACCATCACATCATAACCCAGAGCAGGCAAAATGTACCCTGAACAAATACACATGCTGTGAAATTGCTATTTTCCCCAAGTGCAGTTCTGACAAGCATTGAAAAGAAAAAAAAAAGGAAAAAAAAAACAATCCAAACTTCACAACCAAAAAATAACTACATTCTGATGCCACACGACCACTACCAGGTCCAAGCAAGGGCTGCAGCCATGTGGTCTGTTGTGTATATATGGCCAGTGAGTGCCAAAGAACGTTATTCCTGGGCAGTATCAGTGCGAGCCACTCTGAACTGCCTTGCTGGGGAACCAAAGAGGTAAAGACTGCATTCTGCTTTGACATAATGTTATGTTGTACACAGTCCGTACTGGCATAGTGTCGATATGGTCTGGGTGCTCCCCTTTCCTCTAACCATACTGCTTGGACTAGTTACTTGTCTGCTCCAAGCCCTGCACAGCCACCTCAAACCTATGTCTTGGTTTCTGTATTTCACTAGGGCATTCCAGTGCTATTCCAACTATTTGACACTGCTTGATGTTTACATATGTGACAAGGAACTCCCTTTTCCCAGAAAAGGCCTGGAAAACTCATAATCACGTTCATATCGGTCTTAGCCACTCAGTTTTGGTTTCCCACCATACACCTCTTGTCAGCATAGCCGAGCAAATTAAACCATGACTGCTTATTATGTATCATGCTTAACCATTTTCCAAACTGACTTCATGAAGATCAACGCATTCATTCATCCACCTAATCTATCAACTTAAATAATTAGGACATGAAGAATTTAATGTAGGCCAATCAATGGAGTCAAAAAAGAAAACACCTTATCTTTTCAATATCTTTCTTCAACTACTAGAAGCAGAAAAGTGTCTGTTGTGAAGCACAGCTGCTCTCTGTTTACTAATTCAGATGCCTGGTTTTGGGCCAAATGCACACTGGAATGCATGCAAATGCAATTATTGGCCTTTTTTCCAAAGTCACCTGAAATTAAACTTGAATAGAGTTAATTACATGCTTATTTATCACCCATCTAAAAGGCAAATGTGCCTCACTGCCCAGACCACCTGGAAGTGAAAAAGTTTCATGCTGCTGAAACTCCTTATCCAGTCTTCACTGACATGTCAGTACCCTGTACTAAAGCAAAAACTAAAAAAAAAAAAAAGTCTTTCTTTTTTACAGCAAGAAGATATTTTTCCACATATGTAAATGGGATCAAAAGATTGGAAAAGATTAACTGGAGTATCACACTTAGCCTACTGCAATTGCAAGTAAAAAAAAAGATAAAGATTTAATCCAAAAGGGCCAACAGAATACTGAATTAATTTGCAACCATATACCACAGCCACAGAAAAATTCCCATCTCTTGGTTGACCTACCATTTCAGTCTCAGCCTTTTTTTTTGTATACAACATCTTCATTACCTGGACAATCCTTGCGTAATTCCAATGTTCCATATGCTAATTCTATTACCTACACTAGATATGTCTCCAAAGTAACAATTCACAGAGTGCAAATAAAAGTCACAAGTCAGATTTAAGCGGAAATTTCTCAATCCTATGGTTGATATCCCTAAAAATAATGGCACGCACCAAGTCCTGTTGGGCCTTAGGAGTCTCTAAAACTGTGGAAAGAGTGAACAAACAAAACAACATCAGGATCAATCAATCCATCTTTCATTCTAGCCAGTATGCAGATAGGAGAAATGAGAGTGACCTAAAACCAGGATCTGTGTGATTTGTCTCCCACTCCTTTTTTTGAGATGCATACGAAATCTTCAATCGGTGAAACTGGAGGATTAGTTTCATAAAACTGCTGTTGCACAGCACTTATTCTAAAATGTATCTCATATTATCATTTTATTTACCTATTGTCATTGATGTTCAAGACACCAAACTCCTTTGCAGCCATGTAATTCAGCAGAATCAGTCAAAAACTGAAACTGTAGTTATTTAACAATAAAAACGTGTCTCTTGTGAAATAGCTAAACAATCTAAAATTGAGTAACTGATTGTCTCCAAAATGTGAAGACTTGATTGAATAGAAAGATGTTGTTCAGATAACATTTATCTGATCATGTTTAACCTATCTCAGCAGTTCAGCAGTGATCTGTTTAGTTATTAAACTCACATATCACATCATATAAATGTTTGCCTCTTCAGATTTCTAACATTTCTACGGTAATATAGATTTTCGTTGAGCTAATCAGAACTTTAAACCACCCACAGCCAATTTAATAGCAAGAACCAAAACTTCACATCAAACGTAAACATTAATCAATTTTACGGTAATAAAGTCTTACCAGTAAATTGGCAGTTAAGGTTTTTATTTAGTTTACTATGTCTATGATTATATTGTGTATATTCAGACTATGGAGATATCAAATAAACGTCTGAATTCCTAATCATATGAATAAGAGTCCCTGCACTAGTATAGCATATCAGCATTCAAAGCCAACCACAAAATGCCTCATTCTGATGTCTAAAGATCTTGAAACTCCATTTTCCCTGTAATGCAATTATAGAAAATCACACATACTCAGAAAAAGCAAATACTAGGATCCAGCCCCCAAAAGGCACTTAAGTACCTAACTTCAAGCAAATTAAGCTGGTATTAGGTATTTACACACCTTTGTGGATCTAGGACTAAACTGCTTTCAATTTTATTCTCCCTGTTAAATGAACAATAACATCTTATTCTGGTCCCTGTACCATAGACTTAGCTATTGTCACAGGAAATGGTTTTTGCCTGCAAGTACGTACTGATCTTTACCCATGGGATAAGTTTTGAAGAGAGAGAAAAAAGGGCAAGATCAGGATGTATCTATTTAACCATCTGATGTGAAGGGTGAGAAGGGAGGGGGACAGCTGCAGTTGCCACCACTCAGTTTGTCACCCACAGCACCCAGAGGGAATCTGGCACGGGCGGCCGCAGCAGCCGAGCCTTGGCCCGCTCTGGTTTGCCACCTCATCTTCCTACTCAGCAACCTGTCAGGCGCTGCAGGAGGGCTGCTGAGGGAAAAATAGAAAGATGCAGCTGGTCTGCAGGGTGCTTGAAAAGATACAGCTGCTTCCACGAGAGCCAAGGCTTTCCTGGGGAAGGGGGATATGCTGCTGCTTGAGCAGATAGCCTGTGACTGCTGCGAACGCGGGAACATCTATTCGCATGGAAAGGGCTGGTCTCCCCTGGGCAAGGGACTCAAACCCTCAGCCCAGCCATGACAACCCAGCTGAAGCATTACAGAATTTCACACGAAGGAGAAACAGAAATGGTGGCACCATTCAGGCATGTATCTGTGGTGAACTGAACAAAGAACGGATTTTCAGTTAGAAAGATACAGAAAGCTATTGAAGAGAGGAAGATAACAAACCAAATCTCCATTAGCACAAAAACACAGACTTGAAAGTCCTGGGCTGAGTGCCTGACTCTGTTAGTCTCATATTTTATGTACAGTGGTCAACGGGAAACAAGACAGCACGGTGTTCCTGCACCTGCACTTAGAGCTCCCATCTTCAGAGGGGTTTTGTGTCTGCAATCCCACCCGCCCACCTACATTGGCAATTGGATGCATTTTTCACTAAAATCATGTGCCTTGACAAATAAAATAAAGGAGATTAAATTAGCAGTTTGAGATTATAAAGACATCAACTATAGCATACTCCTTGTGTTCCATGCTGACCCAGTGGATTACCTGGCAATCTCATTTTTTTCAAACTCTTAAACCACAAGGAAAAAAAAAACCAAACCTATCCTCACTGTCAATAAGAGGAGCTAATGGTGACAAATTAGCCAACATGGCAAGTACAATACTCTTTCAGAAAGCCATTCTGTTTTATGCCTTCTTCTAGCGCAAAGCTATTATGTTCCAGTCTACAACTCCATTGCAGGCTATTATAAAAAAAAACACCCTCATGCAACTCATCATACTGTAACAGCTTCAATGCCCTAGATATCCTGTTCCTAAGAATTCTGTTGTATTGCTCACTGCATGAACTTTGAAAACATGGGTAAGAGTTATCAGCATTTCATACTACTAACCTTGAGGCTGTCCATTGAATTGAAAAAAAATCAGGCAGCTACATTTAGCTGTACTTCTGCACTTGTAACTTATGAGTGTTCTTCCATTCATCAAAAAAACCCAACCCCAACCCTCCAAACAAAGAGCTTTCTGAACTCAATTTTCCATCCTATGATTGTGGAAATGTGCTGGCTCTGTAATTCACCATTGCTGTTTATTTACAGTGATCTAATGAATGCAACCAAATATCTGCATTGTCATTTTCAGGATTCTTTTCTCAGACAAACTTGTTTCTGCAGTACTTTGATGTATATGGCTTCAGGCCATATACAGTATGTCATTGACAATCAAATTTTACTGATTCCTCGTGACAGCTAAGGTAGCATTGGCACAATAAAGGGAGAAAAATCTCTTTGGCAGGAAAAAATCTAATGTTACAGTTGAAAAATAGAAATTCAGGTTGGATGCAGGAAGCAGGTCACAGTATAGCTGTTGCAGATTTAGTGGGTTACATAACCATTTGACACCCACAATAAAACTGAGCAAATTAAGTTTCAAGCAATTCTAAGATCATTTCCAGTTATTCACATTAATAATAGATAACACCTATTTAGTCCTTCATAATAAAACTTGTCCTTATTGAAAACTGTTGTGCCACATAATTAAGAACAGTGAGGACCATGTTTTTAAAGATTTCAAAATATTTGTTGTTACAATGAATCTCAAAACAGATTAACACATACTGTATTCAGTTTGGGGTCCCTCACTACAAGACAGACATTTGGGTGCTGGAGTGTGTCCAAAGAAGAGCAACAAAGCTGGTGAAGGATCTGGAGCACAAGTCTTGTGAGGAGAGGCTGAGGGAACTGGCGTTGTTTAGCCTGAAGAGAAGGAGACTGAGGGGAGACCTTAATGCTGTCTACAACTACCTAAAAAGAGTTTGTAGAGAGGTGGGGGTCAGTGTCTTCTCCCAAGTAAAAAATAACAGAAAAAGAGGAAACGGCCTCAAGTTGTGCCAGGGGAGGTTTAGATTGGATATTAGGAAAAATTTCTTCACTGAAAGGGTTGTCAAGCATTGGAACAGGCTGCCCAGGGAAGTGGTGAAGTCACCGTCCCTGGGTTATTTAAAAGATGTGTAAATGTAGTGGTGAGGGATGTTGTTTAGTGGTAGCTTGGCAGTGTTAGGTTTATAGTTGGACTTGACGATCTGTCTTTTCCAACCTAAGTGGTTCTGTGATTCTATGATTCAATGTAACACGACATATTGGTTTAGGGATGTTTGTCAGCCATACAGTGATGCCTGATTTATTCACACAAAAGTTGGCTTTCATTACTTTAGGACATATCTTCTTCAGTAATTCTATTACATAATATTACTGTTTAATGTAGTTTAACATTTGTTGTTGTCATCTTGTCCCTTTCCAAGCCTTAATCATGTTACTGACCAGAAATACAAGGGAGATTAGAGGTTGTATTAAATATTTCTCTAAATAGTTCACGAAGTCCATCATCCACATTTCCACTATGGAAATATCAGGGAGAATATTTCTTAAAACTTGTCAGGATAAATATTCAACCACATAAATATGGCAATATAAAAACATGAATAAATCCTAATCATACATTGTGAACTTCTGCCGACAGAGCACTAGATGGACTATCATTAGAGTGGGCCTTAATTATCTGAGATCTTAACTTTAGCTTATTTAACACACATTCAAAAATAGCATCTTAGTCTTTTCTTTGTAAGTGCTTAGAGGGAGAGAAAGATCTTTTTTATCTCAGTGAGAGCCGTCATGGATACGGATACACTAATGCTATTCAAATAAAACTCCTGAGAATACACGCAATGGCCTCCTGCTAATAAGTGTAGCAAAGTTGTGTTTGTTTTGAAGTTCTTTTGTATTAATTACTTTAACATTATGAAACTGAGCTCAAGGAATGATTAGTCAGGCATTTTTATCACTGACAGCTGGATGCTAATTTGGATTATTTTTATATTGCCCAACTGTATTTCAACAAATTAATCTACAACTGTGTCCGTATTTTGAACACATTTATAAAATAGTTGTCTTTTTTCAGCTTTTGGGACTTCTTTTTTTCTTGAAAAGGTTCATCAAATAGCAAGAGTCGTTATATATTTCTGCTAGCAGATTGTGACACAGTGAGTGTAATCCAGAATCATATCAGCTGGAACACTCTTTTGTCAAGAAATATTAGAGGTGACTGCCATGTTACTGGGGGAAAAAAAAAAAAAGAAAGGACTCTGTTGTTTCAGCTGGCAGATTGCCACAAACACTGCTGTATGGCTTTCTTCTGACTGACCAGCAGATTATAAACCTATGTAAAGCCAAGGACATGGATGAGAAAAAATAATCCCTTACTGTAAAAGGTAAAAAGGCCAAAATTAGAATGAAAGTCAAATTAACTGCTAAAATTACCCCCTGCTGTATTTGTAGAGGCACATCCAACTGAGCAGAGCCAAACCTCTTCTCTTCTGGAGCACACAAGGAGGGTGAAGAGAAAAAAACTAGAATATTTGTTTATTTACAGCTACTGCAGATATGCACGAGCCAGACTCTGGTCCCTCACTGACCAGAGGCTCCCGTGTACAAAACAATCTAAATTTCAATAATCCTCTGCTGTCTGAATCCTCTTGGTAACTGCAGTATACTGAGCTAAGAGAAAGAGATCTGAAGGTCTATAGAGAGATCTCTACATCATTATTTAAGCTTGACTTTCAAGCTTGAAGCTGGTGTGTATTAGTTGAGGTGAGGACCATTTCCCAGTCTATATTGTGGGATCTGGAAGTACTTTACATTATTTGGATCCACAGGCATCTCATATCCCCATCCTGACTCCATACCGAGATAAGACTTGGGCCCACTCACTAGTTTCCATGAATATAAAGCCTGGCTTCATATGTTGCAAAGAAATTAAGCATTCCAGTGGCTTCCCAGATCCTTGTGATTGGACACCTCTCCACAACTCAACCAGAGCTGTTCTGACTTACCCGGGAACCCACCATCGGCAATGCAACATCTGCATTTCTGGATCCTCCACCAGAACATTTCTAAGAAAGTGTCATTTCTCTTTCTGGAGCAGTTGTTAGGGCAACAGAAGGACAAAGGAGGGTGAAAGAGAAAACAGTTCCATGCTGAAGGTGTGCAGCAAGTAGTGTGAACATGCTACAGGAAGGATTAAGAGCTGGAAGCCCTAGTTGTACCTTAATTCTGGTTCAACATAACCTCTTTGTTCAGACTGATGGGGCACGGCAAGCTGAGCTGAGGGATGTAGGTTTAAGGGCTACTCAAGATCAGCTTTCTCAGACAAACACACTCCTGTATTATCTCCTGGAATTGCTCCACACATCTGTGTCTATGTCCAGGCCTTGTTGAAGTGTGGTTATTATGACAATCTAGTCAAGAAAACAAGTTTTCCTCTTCTAAGACAATGTTAAAATTTGTGATGCTCTTAATTGTGTTATTGCACCTGGGACTTGACAGTACCACATCCACTGAAGTGTTATAAAGAAAAGTAGTGAATGGAATGAGATGAGATGAGAAGAACAAGTTTTGACTCTTTTTAAAGTTGTGTTGTTTGTTTTTTTTAATTGTAAATAATATCTATATCAGATGCATTACTTCACTGAGACTGAAAACTTGATCAGTAAATCTTTTGCACCAAAATCACATTTCTACCATAACTGTTTACATTCTTTAGTTGGGAAAGGTTAGCAGAAACAAGGACTGGAATAGTCTGGTGCATACTTTTGAACATAGGTTCATACACTAAAGATACATACATACGTTTTCTGACTCTGAAGGGCTCTCTAAACATTTTAATTTCTAATGGAAATCTGTTAACTAAGTTATCACCACAGAATTATGAACAAAATTATTTAGACTTAAGTACTAAAACAGTTTCAATGCTTAATGAAAACCAAGATATAAAAACAATACTCTCTAACTCTGAACCAAAACCTTCTTCTGAATTAATGATTTTTTGGTGTCACGCATAACTAAAATCTGAACCTAGTCATGAAGTACCACCTTCTATAAGGACACAAATTGATGAGACAGTTTACTCATAAGTGCCAGAAGAGTAGAGCCAGAAATTCATGTTTCCAAAATGTTAATCTAAATTATTACCTAAAATGTAGAGAGGGGGAAAGAGAACGTTCATGTGCATCTATGATCAGTAAATAAGACAGAATATAATACAGTAGAAATGCCATTCCATGAGCTTTCAAAACATTTCCTGGATTTTTTTTTTTCTCTAAGCCATGTTTTCCTTTGTTTTGGTTTTGTTGCTAATTATAAGACAAAAAGTGTAATTCCAAATGAAAGCTTTTCAAAATCTAAAATATGTTTGCATTTGCTAGAATAGTAGAATTATGATTTTTCCCTCTCCTTTTCCCTTTGTAACTTTATTCTGTGAGAAGAAGTCTGCATAAAAATTCATTTAAATTAAAATTATTCTTATTCTTATTTCAGCTGTAAACTTCAGTGCAGCCCTAAAATGGCTAGGAGACTATATAGCAAAAATGCTATATAGCATTTTTTGTTATTTGACATTCTCCATAGAATTTCTGTGTGCAAATGGTCATAACGGAAACAGCCCTGTTTCTATATATTTTTTTTTCCTCTTGAGGCAATGGAATTATTCCAAAGATTAACTTAAACCATTATATTTATGATAGTAAATTTATTTGGAGATTATACGATGGCTTCATCAGTGAGCTGTAGCTGCTTTGTGTCTCTCTGGCACCAGAAAGCAGCTGTAAGTTCTCTGCACCGGTTGGCTTTGCAGCTGCTTTCTGCTGCCAGCATGACACAAAGCAGCAAGAGCGTCCTGGTGAATCTGGGCTGTACCTGATATCCCTTAGATTAGACACATATCTTTACACATCACTGCGCAGGACTTTGGAAATTTAGTTTACAGACCAGACAGCATAATGAGAAGAACAGGACAGACAAACCGACAAGTTGGCTGGCTAGTTTTTGTTAAGGAGTTAGATACAGATGAAGTTCAAAGCCTTTACACCAGGCATTCCTCACGTATTTCTCAAGGATTTATATACTGTATATACAGCACATTACAGAGATATCACGATTTCTCGTTCCCTGTGCTAAGTCCTTGCCTTCCAGAGGTTTTGATTAGACCTTGACTAAATTACAGCACACTCTACTTCCTTCCATGTGAAATAATGTTTTTTTCTTTTACAACCATAACTGTTCTTCTGCTGTTTGGGTCAGTTTACATCTTAGTTGTTTTTTTCTTTTTTTGTCTGTTAAAGATAGCTTTCTCTGAGGAAGTCTAACCTGAGTACTCAGATTTTCATCTACGTTGCCATGCTCTCATTGAATCCAGAAGTATCAACTTGCCCTAGGCACTTCAGAGCTCAGGAAAGGCAGGTGACCTGCTTCAGGCATTCACAGAATGATTCAAAAACCACCAATCTACCTTGATTGCTTCCAGCTGTACCTCAGGTCCTGCTTGAAGCATTTCTGGGCTGTGTCAGGAAGAAGAGACTATCTTAGTATGTCTCCAAACAGAGTTAGCTGTACTATCCTCTCTAAGTAAGAAGAGCAAATGGTTTCCATGGTATGCAGGTCAAACAACTCAGAATAAAGGTCTATCCTTTTTTTTTTACTCAGAATTAATTAAAAGTCCTTTCAGTGGAGCAAAGCGAAATAAGAAATAGTGCCTATTGTAGTTCTTTAACTGATTTTTTCCTTTTTCCAAAACAAAACAATCTTTCAGAAATGTCAACATGCTAAATCTTACTCTGGCCTACTAAATATATCTATAAAATATTCCAGACGTGACTACTGTAGTTATACAAATAAAACTTTTTGTGAAACTAGATAATACATGTATATGGTTACTTTTTTTTGCATGTACTTAGAACTGCAGAATTAATTAATACAGCAAAGCAAATAGAAGAAAACACAACTATTTCTAGCTCTACAATGTCAAAAGAGATGGTTTGGTTTATTTTATTTTATTTTATTTTATTTTATTTTATTTTATTTTATTTTATTTTATTTTATTTATTTTATTCTATTTTATTACTTTATTTTTTAAAAGCTGAAAGACTACTCCCTGCTTTTAAGATGGAAAGACCTATTCCCATGGTAGCTATGAGTGTCTGGACAGTCACTGTGTTTAGTATGATGAAGTTACAACATGGGCTTCACTTGTTATGGACTGGTTATTATGCAAAATACTCCCTATAGTGAAGGTGGGGATAATGGTCTTGTTTAGGGGTACCACATACCTTTGCATGTAAAAATTAAACTGGTGATATAAAACCAGTGGCGCTATGACTGTAAAAGCATATTTTTTTTTAAGTCAGTACAGTTATCTCTATATGGAATTAACCAAATTATGCATATAGATAGATGTAGAAATACATAGAAACCCCTGAAATGAATTACTTTTCAACTAAAAATAAGTCTCATTTTGTTTTGAGGACCTGTTCTCAAATTATGACTATCCTTGGGATTAGTCTTTCCAGTTTCACAAAAAGCCACTTACAGATTCCTTATTCACTTGAAAGCTTGGGCTGGCTTGATTTATTCCTATACCATAATGGCTGAAAATTGAGATCCCTTAGGGTATAATCTTTGCATGAGGAAAGAAGAGTTTATTTTTAACATACTCAAAACTTTGATTTTACTTTATTCTGTCAATATTGTAACATTTCACAAAATTTACTGAGTTACCTTCTTTTCATATTAGGTTTTTTTATTTTGTTGGGGTTTTTTTCTGGGGGGGAGGATAGAGGGAACTGAGATGGTGGGATGCCTGGCCAATAGATTGAGAAAAGGAGGAATCAGAACTTTAGATCAGTTCCTTAAGACCACTAGGTAAGAGTGTGTCATGATTTGGGCCGGACTGGCCACTCAGGTGGAAGGACAGATGGTCTCCCCCACCTCTCTCTCCAAGGAGGGCGAGGAGAGACAGAAAGAGACTTATGAGTTTAGAAGGAAATAAACTACTTTAAAGAAATATTAATAATACAATAATAAAAAGGAAATCATGAAACATATACAAAACCGTATCAAGCTCCCAGGATGACAATCCCGTCACCAGCTGGCACTGGGGAAAGTCCCAGACTGGACTCAGTGACAGATGGGAACTGGATTCCGGATCTGCATTCAGGATCGGGATCGCAGGCAGACAGACTTCTTCTCAAATGCTGGCCATTGAAGAAAAAGAGGGCTGACACTTTGATCCATCAGCTTTTATACTGAGCATGAGGCAGATGGGATGGAATACCCTGTTGGTCAGTTTTGGGTCACCCGTCCACTCTGCTCCTCCCCATAGGTGGGACCACTCTACACTTTTCTGCTTCTGACCCGCCAACAGGGCAAGTAACAAAGTTGGTTGGCCTTGGGTGTTATGGCAATAAGTATAAGCAAGAGCCTCTCTGCATCCCATGCCTGGGCATCAGCTATAAACATAGGTCTTATCACTCCAAGAGTGAACAGTTTCTGCACAATATGCTGTTAATTTCAGTAATTAGAAGAGGTTTAGCTGCAAAGTAAAATTACTCAGTGAAAAATTGGGGTTTTTTTTGCCTCAAACCGGGACAGAGTGTTGCTCTCAGTAGTATTTCTCATGTATACAATGCCTTTGTGTTTCCAAAGCCAGCGTCAGTAATAATTCTGTGGCACAGGAAGAGAATACATATCTATTCCACCAATGGAAGTTTGGCCTTCCAAAGCACAGTGAAAATGCCTACACCTGAGCCAGTCACCCAAGGCTTCTCCTACAGTCAGGGAACAAATGGACAAACATGTTTAGCGGATGATTCATCTGAACTATTTTTGAGAAGAATTACACCCTTGACATTTTCGGGTTTTTTCCTTTTCTTCTCCTCTCTGTACTATAAAGAGCTGAGGATATCTACTCTGGGTATAAGCATCTAAATCCAGAAAGATAAATCTTTCCTTTGGTCTTTATCCACTGATAAGCTTAAGCAGGTTGCTTTATTCACAAGGTTCTCTGGTTATGCTTGGTTCTGTGAAAATTAGGCAACAGTCCTGTGCCTCTGAAAGCATAATCTGAAGGTAAACAAGAGCTTGTAACAGACTGTAACCCAGATACAGACAGGAGGGGCCAGGAGGATACTGTGCTTGGTCTGGCAAAAGTGCTGGTCCAGAATAGCACTCATTGCATAAGATCTGTGCTCACGCCTGCTGGTCTGAAGGATGCTGTTTAAAGAAGTACACATGTACCATAAGCACCTTATATATTTATAACCCAACCTGTTCCGCTACCCTACTAATTAACCCTGATCACCTACGCGCATGATAAAACCACTGTTACTTGGCAAACAGAAGTGCAGTCCTTTGCCAGATCTGTAAAGAGACACATCCTGTTGGGGTTAATTGAAGTTGAGACAAGTGACCAGTTAGCCACTTAGTTTGCACTCTCAGGAGAAGGCTACAGCAGAACAAAATTAAAGCCAAAATGCAATCCTGCCCCTCAAACAATATACTTCCAGAAGCCTCATACCTCACTTAGCCCTGTCACTGGACGCTTGACAAGAAGTCAGGATATTGGAACAGTCCCGAGGTGACTGGACTTGTTAGAGATAAAACTGATGTTAGTGTACTGAATGGGAATTTTCACAGAGCAGTTCAAGGTTGCAGGTGAATTCACAAATAAGATCTTGGCAAGGCAAACTCAGATTTGCTGTAGGTGTTTTGAATCTGTATTCAAACCAAACTCCTGAAAGGCTGAGATTTTCTCATGCCTCATAACCATACAGGTTTACAAAAAAATGTAATAATTGTTTCAACTCAATAATTACAATAAATTCAGGCAGTTAACTTAGCTGCTGCATTTAGCAGACCTCAGTGAAAACAGCCCAGCTTGCACTTTTGTTGAGAGCCAAAAATAATTACGTGTTCTGTAACAGTATAATAGTTACCATGTAATTACATGAAACTGGAGAATGTATTTGATATTTATGTACCGTAATTTAAAAGCACTGACAATAGTACTAATGACTGAATAAAATAAACCTGCACAGCCATGGCAACCTGTTCTAACACATAGCAGTTTAGAGAGATAATACTGGGAGGAAAGAAGAAAGCACAACACATGTTGTTTTCTTGCTTTTTTCTTTTTTTTTTTTTTTTTTTTTAAGAGAGTACTTGCTCTTAAAAACATACTTCCTTTGCTCATTAAAAAGCACAAAAGTCTATAAAACAAAAACAAGCCTTCCTCTTGACTGGATGTGTGACATCTGAAGCTAAATATAGATTATCCTTGAAGCAAGATGGTCAGCACGTGTCTTTTGAGCAGCATGTGGCTCTTAAGCAGTTCCAGTGTCTCCCCATGCTGGGAGTGCACCATGTGTCCGGCAGGAAGGATGCTGAAAAATCTCAGCCTCCAGCTGCGGAAGGAAGCGAGTCAGCCAGCAGCGCGGAGGTCAGTGTTGCCCCATCACCCCAGGCTGCAAATGCATGCTTTTCCAGCCCCAATCCACATTGTACTGAGGACATTTTGGGTACCAAAACCAGACCTCATCACCCAAGCTTTCCCTTGGCATCTCTTTCCAAACTGGATGCTACAAAGCTGGTGATTGTCAGCCTGGTCATCATAATGAAACCTGTAAAGTACTGGAATAATAAAACAAAATCTTCTCTTGTATGATTTTGCATCACATTCATGAGAATAATTTGCTTTTCCAATTACAGCTGAAAGTAGTGAGAGTGCTAACACTGCAGCATAGAGCTTTTTCCATGTTATTAAGACAGTTTTCCTTGAAAAGAGATTAAGGGACTTGTTTTCTGTATTTCTCATGTTAGTCAGAAAGCAGCTGCTCATGCCTGCAACACAAACAACTTTGAGAAAATATCACAGAGATTTTCTTCTGCTGTTTTCTGTGTAAGTTTAAGTGCACTGATTCCTGAAAGCTTTTGTTTAGGTTTGTAATAAATGACCAGTACTACTGTAATTAAAAAAATAATTTTGGTTTGTCTATGACTTCTAAAAGGTATGAATACATAAAATACTTTACAAGGCTTTTAAACGCCTGATGGTAGAGATTCAGCATGGTCTATTCTCATGCTGGATGGCCAGGAACAAGAGGCTTCTTTTATTGTTCCCTGTAAATCCAATGAAATGGAACCAATTGAAATATTGTGCACAGAGTCACAGACACAGGATAATAGTGCTTTTCTGAATAGTAAGAACACAACAAAGTGCATCTCAAGAGCTTTGTTTGTATGGAGCAGACCTCTCCTCAGAATGGACTGTCTGAAGAGGCTTTGCTTAATGCACTGTTTAATGGCACGGCTCTTCAAGCTCTCCCCACTCCATTATGACATGTGCACTATTGCTCCTTGGCTATGAGAACAGAAGCAAAACAACAGGGAAAAAGGCTGTGGTTTACTTAACCCAAATGACTTCCACTCATTTTCCAAAATGCACAAGTATCTAATAATGGAAAATATTAGACCAGATCAACATTCACAACATATGAACTTATAAGCATGGTGGTGGTGTTGGGGGAAAGGCCTTCTACACATTAAAGACTTGTCTATGTGGTGGAAATGATATGATTTTCACTGGAAATTGAAATCACAGAAACCTTGTGATTGTGATGCTGCATGTGAGGTACAAATTGTGAATTAATGACAAATTTTCTGTTACAGCTGTGCAGCCTGAATGCATAAATAAAGCACAAATTTGATATAATAATCCTTCTACAGCAATTTGTACTCCTTTTGTTTGTATGAACTGTGTTCTTGAACGACTTAGCAGAACTTGAGAGTGTAAATACCTCTAATAATTATATGTGGGCACTGCTTATGTAAGCACACATCTTAGCCAGCATTACAAATTACATGGTATAGTGAAGTGGTGAACACCACTAATTACATAAAAATGCTTGTCAACTATGAAGTACTGTTTTTGTTTTTGAAAAAGAATGACCAGGTCATGAAGTGAAGGAGGTGTAGAGAAACATTGCTGTAAGAAGGAACTGTGCTTTGCTTCAAACACTCCGTCTGTTTTCACAAAGAAATCAGACTGTGTTAGGGCATATGCAGGTGAATTCTTTATGAAGTCCAGTATGTAATGCATTGAATCCTGAAGGCTTAATTATAAATTATTGCAAAAGAACATTTGCAATAGTTAGGATTGGGATCCCAATCCAATCCTAACGGGGATACTATAGCAACTAGACAATTGCTTCCTCTTTCTAGCAGAAAGAAAAGAATAGATAAAAAATAAAAGACAAAAGATTAAAGACAAAAGAAAAGAACATACCGTACTAGTGCCATCTGATTAAATGTAATTGACTGTCAAGTCTAACTGATCAGAAAGTTGGAATCATGGAACAGTCAGCGCAATACATTGCTTTTCAAAATACTCAAGTTCATTAATCCAGAAGTGCACTTTTATCTTCCACTGCAAAAGATCAGTAGTATTCTTAATTAAATAATTACCCCTTAACATCTACATTCAGATTACATTCAAGAAAAACCTCAGATGAACAAATTTGATGTAAAAGTCTTCCAAATAGTCATGTGTGATGTCTTATATGTTATGTAAAAGGATTTTTCTGACTTTTTCCGTTATTATTTATCATCTGAATAATCAAGAAAGTATATTTTGACACATGTATGGCAAAATCACTATCCATTTTTTCCTGCACAAATTAAGGCACTCATACCATTTGGTGTGTCTCCTACATGACCAGGACTACCAAAGCTGAGAGACAATTTGGATTTCATACCATTCATTGGCTACAGTTAACAGTCAATGCATCGCTTTTCTGTACTCCAAGGTATGTGTTACTCATCATCTCCCAACAGTCAACAGAGAGAAGTAGCTGCCATTACACATTAGCCAGCAGAAGGTTCAGTAAGTGGTCTACCTAACTCAGACAGTGACACCTCCTCTCCACTGGTGGTGCGGGGATCTGGGGGCTGCAAGCTCTGGGTCAATTGGTCCTTTGTCTTTCCTGTTGTTTTGTTCTCATCTCTCCATCCCGTACACAGACTTCTTGTCTTCACACTTATAATTGCATACCTCCCTCTTGATGCTTGTCATCTCTCGCTTCTTCTTTTGTGTCCTGTCTCCCACATGCTCTTCATCATGATACCTACAGTTCAGCATAATCTACCCTAGTCCTCTACACCGCCTCTTCACACAATATCTCTACAGCAGTAGAGCTTCAATTCAGGTTAAAATGTTTCCACTTGTTCATTATTCAGACTGTTGACAGCTAAACTTCCTGCAAATGAAATATTAGGGAAAACGTTTGTGTGTACATATTTCTTTCTATTTACTTATGTAGCAATCTGAAAACCACATTGATTACTTTTATAAAAAGAACTTCGAGTACAATATAATAAAACGATAAAACTTAAGAGTAATGCACCCTGAACAGAGATTCACCTTATCCCTAGCACATAACATCAAAATAGAGAAAATTAAGAGCCTAGTTTAAGAAGCCAGAAGAAAAATGCAAACTTAAAACACAACATAATATGTTTTCTTTGTCTCCCTATAACAGCTATTTGTATCTGAAGGACCTTCTTTTGGATGTCTTCGTTTATTCATTTCAGAGTTTTGTAAAGTGCTTCACTCACAAGTTTTTTAGACAGCCTTGTACATTAAAAAAAAGTCATTGACATTTCAAAGAAAATATTCAATTTGCACAAATGTGTTCTATTTCCATTGTACTTAGACACACATGGCACACACAGATTTTTGGAGCACATATCTATTATTTCAAATATAGTTAGTGTTCATTAGTTGCTCAAAAAATAAAGTTTGTGTATGAAGTAGCATACAGAAGCAGTATTTTTAACTTTAAATTAATGCCAAATAATGCTGGCAATTTTCCTGGTTTTGTATGCATTTATGCATACAAAATAAACCTGAGATCTAAAAGAATAATATGTACATTAATAGCTGGTATCAAATTTATTACAGAGCTCAGCCAAATCCTCTACTCACCTTTTGTTAACAGGCCAAAAAATAAAGATTCAGCATAGATCAGGAAAACTACCTGCAATATTTTAATTGAAAAGAAATTATTTTTTCTTTTGCATATAATCAGAGTTTTCTTTTCTTTTCTTTTCAATTTTAAATTTTTAGTTTATTTGTGATAGCTTTTACAACATGGTCCAGGGTTTTAAAACTGTAACGTATTAGGAAGGAGTTCTTAAAACTGAGCTGTCATTCTTGCTGTTGTTCCCCACCCTCGACCTTGTATTCTTCTCTTTGTCTTACAATTCCCAGACTACTTCTGCCACTCTTGTTCTGGCTCTTTTTTCAGCTGGAGCTGCTAACTTCAAAAGAAAATCATAATAAACTGATTTTCACTTTTATTTTTTAATCCAGGATTAGTAGGCTGCATTGACAATTAACAGCTGTTGGTATTCTTTCCTTTCTAATTTGTGGGTGCTCTCCTGTTGGGTCTATTATCTTCTCAGCCTTTGTTTTACTACTTAATACTGTTAGCAAATGTCAGTGTTCATCAGTATCACAGTTTGTTTTACGGCAGGAAATGCTTTCAGCTGAATAGAAATGATAGGTGAAATGCCATTAGATAAACAGTGTTAAGCACTGAGACTCAGTTCTTCAGGATCATGTTTTTATGATTATTTTATAGCTCCCAAAGGATTACCCTTTTCTGACAGACAGAAAAAGCGAAAATTTTAATACACTGTTATGACCCATCTTCCCAGTGCTTGCTTCACATTATCTCCCAAAGGAGAGAGAGAGCACAGTGAAAAAAGAGACTATTCCCACAATACATATAACCACACAGAGACAAATTTTCTACTGCTCTTGAACTTGGTAAAGGTTCTACGGCAAATGTACTGATAGGAATAAGACATCACCAGTTGTGTATAGTGTGTGCCGTACCACTCCTCCCAACCTAACAGTGTCATAGAAAGGGAAGGGAAGGGAAGGCAGGGCAAGTGAAAGAAAAGGGAAGAGGGAAGGGAAAAGAGAATGGGGAAAGGATAGAAGAAAGGGGAAAGGGCAGGCAAAAGGAGGGGAAATACATTAATATGGGTGTCTCACTGTTGTTCGGTTAATATGGCTGAACTTAGATACAAAACGAAATGTTCATGGAAGAGCTGAATAAGGGAAAAGACAACACTTCAAGTGGTGGGAAAGAGGTCTGATAAGAGGGTTAGTGTAATTTACAGAATGCTCATTTGTCCTATGAAGACAATCTTAAATTTGTGTGGGGTGTGTAAGCATGAGTACTGAATATGTACATCGGACAGATAGAGAGAACAGGAAGTGAGACATTATTTAGGATTACAGGAACACATTTAGGGTAAGAGAAAGACCAGTTGTAGCTTTCCCTTCTGTTAATATTTTTGTGTCTAGAGTTAATCAGGTGAAATAAGAAGGTTCCATCCTCTAACTATGTGGGCACTGGTGCTTAATGAACATTCTCAGCAATGGATGATCTTAGTGTCCCCTAAATTTTCCTGTTAAAAACTAGTCAAAGACTTAATTTCAGAGTTTCTTCAACTGTGGGGTGCTAAATATGGCTAATTAAGGTTACAAATTTAGATTCACAACAGTAAACAGCAGTTCCTTCTTACAGCCTGAGGTTAGATGTCACTCTATTTAAATCATGTGACTTAAATCACAGCCTTCCCATTAGTTTATACCACAACAGCTAGCTTAGTATTTAACTGTATGATTACTTTTGTGAATTGCATTCATCAATAACTCATTTTCTCTATCCACAGTACATGAAAATGAGAAGTTATCCTTTGTAGATTATATCCTGAGTGAATACAGACTTGGATTAGTAAAAAACAGGATGCAAAAAACCTGAAGGAAATGCTTTCAACTCAAAGAAGTTTAGAACAAAGCTAATTGTCTATTTAAAATATTAGTCAATTGTTATGAATTATATTTGACATTGTAGTATTAATTATAAAAATAGTAGATAAAAATGAAGATTGAAGATGGATAAGTGCTTACTTGTAGCTTACAACAAATGCAAACAGTTCTAAATGCTGCAGCTATTTCACAGCAAGAATTTTTTTGCCACCTTGTACCAAAGTGGTAGTGAATGTCAAGCTAGTTAATCACAGCCTTTTTTTCTAACTTGTAACCTTTTTCTGTAGCTTTCCTCTCTACACTGCCTCAATCTCCATTAAAGCTATACAGGCTGCTCAAAAGGTAGAGCTTGCTAAAAGCACTCATGGGAGGACCAGCGCGTAAAATGCTGGTAACAGTTCATTATTTTCAGGAGTAAGTACAAGCAGCATTGTAAGAATATTTTAAATAAGCAGTGAATAGACAATACAAACCAATCCACGCTGGTCTTAATGTATCTGGAAGGATTTTTATTTTTAATGAATATTTTACTATGTTTTGGTTGACTTGATTGCAAACTTTTCTTACATGTGAGCACTTGTAACCTGGTTCCTAACACAAAGCAGTAGGGAAAATAATTTGATAGAAAAACAAATCAAGAAGTAAATATCCGGAATCACATTGTGCACACAGAACTGTGCACTGTACCAGTCAAAGTGAATAAATCAAACCAGTTAATGGAATCGATTACCAGGTATTATGCTTTTTTATTGCTTGTTCCGGGGTGGGGGTGCTGTTTTTTTGTGGTGTTTGGTTTTTTTCCTTTTCTCCCAAAAACACTATGCAAAGTCAAAGTCACTTGCCCATTGAATGGTATCTACTGATGAGAATTACCTTATTGACTCAAAATCTCCTTTTGACCAAGGAGCTCTACCTGGTACTTGGTATGGACCTATCCTTTCAGAGTTACAGCTAGGTATTTACTTTCTAGAAAAGTTCTATGAATAAATAAATAAAACACCTATGGCATTTTATCTCCTAATATAATTAAGGCTATCTAATGTAATATGATGGGATAAAGGGAGACATAATCCCAAACAACAACACAGAGTCTTACAATTTCCCAGTCTGAAAAGCTGGTGTAGACACTACTAGATTTATATCAGAAAAGTATTCCTTTTTCATTTCTGCACACTGAGAAAGATGATTCATGGCTCCAAGAATAAAGATATGTTAGAAGGATAACCTAAATTAATGAGGAACAAGACACATAGATAACATAAAAGTAAACAAGAGATTTCACAGTTAATAAATGAAACTATGATGGAAAATAATTGGAAAAAAAATGCCCTGTACTGTTCAGCTGAGCTTGTGAATTTGCATTATTGTTTATGTTGTTCCTTTACGTAGGTCGTTCCAGAACTCCATAGTCACAAATGATGAAAGCTGATTGTATACATTATTTAGGGCAGATTATTTTAGGAGGTTTTCCCTTACTCCCTCCACACTTGCAGGCAATTTTCCCTTTCTACATTTGTCTTTTTCTTATCCTACTGAAATATTCTTATACTGTTAGTCTAAAAATTATGATGAACCACAAATTTAATATTAAAGAACCTATCAGGCTCAATATAAGAGCAAGGACCATAACCTAGGTGTCATCTTTGACTCAACCTGCTCTCCAGAGCCTCATAGCCCAGCTACATCTAATTTTTGTTGATTCATTCCGCATAATAGCTATAAGATACCATACTCCTCTCTGTCTATGCAGTTAAATCTCTCCCTAGATCCTCATCATCTCATATCTTGCTTATTGGAAAGTCTTACTTTTCATCCTTGAGAGATAATCTTACCTCACTCAAATCTATTCAGAATGCTACTGTAAGGAATATTTTCCTAGCTCACTTCTCCTCCCTTTATGTCCTTCCACTGATTTTTCTATCTCATCAGATATACACTATTTGTCTTTATTAACAGGTACCCTAATGGCCAATCCTCACACTATGTACCTATACTTCTGTTTTCTATGAGCCCCAGTCTGCTTACCTTCATCACTCTTGTTACAATTTGCAGCAAGCAATTTCAGGCTTACTCTCATACTGCCTTTCATGCCTGGGAGGATCTCCTTTAAAAGCCCCCTAGAGCTATCTTGTAATCCACCATCAATTCTCTTCCTAAAACTGTTATTGGCCATGATGCATAAAAGAAACTAAAGCCCCTAAGCAATTGGTGCACAAAAACATAGCCTATATTGCTAAGCAATGCTTGTCTCATGACTTCTTTGCAGTGCTCTGTTTGCATCCTACATTCAGTACTTAGACTGTAATCTGAACTGGGGCAAGAAAATACTTTAGCTCTGCTTTACAGCTCATAGCATAGAAGGGTCAGAATTCATTATTTGGATTCCTAGAAATTACCTGAATACAGACAGTAGCAGATGATGCTACTCTAGTATTTCCAGTACTCTAGCATTCTCTACTATTAGGTATCCATTTCTTATGATGTTTCCCTTTTTATTTTTGAAGGCACAAATAAATATGTATTTTGAAAAAAAAATAGTTAAAATATGCATAAAAATGTATACTCAAAAATTTAACTTGTTTCGAATAGACTGATTTGCAGAAAACCTACATTTTAAAATGTAGAATAGTTTTAAATTGTTGGGTAGGTAAGATCCCTTTAGCTATGTTATAAACATCACCATCCAGGCTAATTTCTATACACAGCCAAGGAAGGGAAAACATCACAGGGTTATACTCCTGTTGGTATCCCCCACCTATAAAAGAGTCCCTGTGTGACAGGCTTTAATGTCAACAGACATTTAAAGTTAAACTAAATTTTACCTATCTTTTGTCCTTACACTGTGTACCAAATACAATGACAAGATCAGTCAATTTTAAAGCAAGTATTATAATGTACTTATGTCAAACCTCGCTGCAAGGATTAAGACCATTGAATCAGGATACCACAACAGCCAAGACTTCATCTAGATCTCCCCAGATCCCTTCCCTAGGTTTCCTTTCTCTAGTCTGTTGTACATCAAGACCTTGCTGCTTTATAGAATCAGGATGCAAGCAGGTGGGAATTTACCTCCAGAAACAGGGAAGACTTTGGTTGCCTAGAGAAATGAAATCTCTTCAATCTATGAAACCTTTTTAATTTAATGTTGGTTTTTTTGTTTGTTTTGTTGCTTTTTTTTTTAAATGAAGGCTACAGTAGTCTACAAATTGAGCTGGCAAATAATTTTGAAGTACTGATAATTTCAAGAGAAATGCAATACAAAAATAAATAAGTTAAAGGCAATAACCGATGAAAACTAAAAACTCTTTGTTCAGCTCCTAATTCCAAACTTGGCAATGCAAGTAAATTTTCACAGTAGCAGTAGATATTTCAGTCATAGATAAAAGGCTTTATATGTCTGTCATATAAATTAACTGTGCAAACATAAACAACCTCAAAACATAGTTAACATAGTAAACACTGCAAACTTTGCAAAAAGTTTCCCCTAGATAAATTTCTAAAGGAATTTTAGTCTCATGATCTATTGTAATTGGTATGCATAGCATGCTAAGAAAAACTGAAAATAAGAATGATCTTAGTATTATCACGAAGAGAAATAAGGATGAGTTTGATACTTTTTTTGTTATATCCATTACAGATATGATAATATTTTTAAGTTTTTTGAAGGCAGACAGTACATGCTACTTCTAGCACAGAAATCCAAAAAGTAAGACTTCTGGGATAAGAAGAACGGGCAAACTTTTCACTTAAATTGCCTGAGAAATATGCCCAGGCCATTCCTGCACCTGTCACAGATGAGGAAACTACAGTTATGCATCATTTACCCATTCAGTGGTTTACAGCTCCAACTATTCCAGGGAGGTCACAAATCCACCGGCTATCATTAAGAATTAGATTCTGTGCTTGGTACCATGATTTAGTGTGGAAGAATCCATAATGTCTGTGTAGCCATGCAGCTGGTTACACATCTGAGGTAGCTCAAGTGTGTAGATAATGTTGCTTTAGTTCGTTTGAAACTTATGCTCCCTAAAATAATTTAAGATTGACCTTTTTTGTATGAAAGTATAGCTATTCCACGAGCCTGAGAAGCAAACTTGCCTATGCTAATAAGATATAAAGGATGTGATGTTTTTGACTGGTATCAGTACACTGTGGAAGGGATTAAGGAGATCACTGCAATTTCTGCTCTGCAACAATGCTAGACAGACAGATCACAGGAAGAAGATAATTAGAAATTCTGTTACGTAAATGACCCTAAATATTTCAGTGTAGCATACATGGATGAAGTTTAGGACTATTGAGTTAACCTAAGTAATTGTAGTCTTACTGACTAGCACCTGAGAGAAGAGTTTCTTCTTTCCCCAATATATCATTTGTGGAAAGCAATTTCCTATAGGGCCTATAAATGGAATTTTCCCAATGAGAATGTCAGAATATTAAAGCGTTGCTTGAAGGCTGCCCACTTTATACTCACCTGAGACCACCCACCTGGCCACAACTGCAATTCAGCTCCTTGCCAAGCAATTCTGAACACAAAAACATTTTCTATCCAACATAAAGAAATCCCTCTGTCTAAGTAGCAATACTTACATGAATACTTACAAAGACTCATATTCCCAGATGCAACACATTTCTGATTTCCAGTACTTGATAGATGATGATTATTACTCTTCTAATCAAATAATTCAGCAGCCAGTTCTCAGGTGTCTGTTCCCTGCAGGAAAAAAACAAACAAACAAAAAACAAAAAAACCCAAACTCCCAAACAAACAGGAAAAACAAACAAACAAACAAAAAAAACCCAAACCCCAAAAAACTACTGCATTCATTACTGGTTTGGGTGGCTAGCTTTTGATATGTCCTATGAAAACCACATCACTATATTGCCACTTAGCTAGTCAACACTTCCTGGATGTGTCCAAAAGTACTTTGTTATCAAATCCAATTAATGAATGAATTAATTAATTTTCTTTTTCCCAAGTCATAATTTTTAGTGCTAAGGTAGCATCCTCAAACTAACTTAGTGGCTGCACATCCAATAACCAATGGGAAAATGGCAGAATGACCCAAATTTTATGCTCTACTAAGCAGAAAAAGTTTGGTTTAACTTTCTGAAATTGTCGACAAAAATAAAAAATGAGACCTATAGAGTCCTAAATAATCCATTAAAAAAGAAGACATTATCCTAAGACAATCTTAACATCATACCTGTTACTGAGAATACAGGACTGAAGCCAACAACTCAAAATGTGATAGGTTTAAAATTGTATTGAATTGTTGAACAAAGTAAATACAAATTATCTAAAGCCCTGAAAGCACTGCTCAGCAATAACTAAAACATCCCTGTGTTATCAACACTCTTTTCATCACAAATCCAAAACATAGCACTATACCAGCTCATGGGAAAATATTAACTCTATCCTAGCCAAAATCAGTACAAGTACATTAGATTATAAATATATATTGCAATCCTTATTATTGAAAAACTGAAAAGAACAAATTCAGATTATTTGGGGGCAATCCAGGGACAAATATCCTTGAACTCCAGACTATACGTCTGTCTTTCATTTGGTTGCACATTGAACTGTGAGAGAATGTGTCCCATATGGATCGTTACCAGGTTACCCAGAGTCAAAACGGACTTCAGAATTCCACAAAGAAGCCAAATGGCCATCAGTATATATCCCTATATGCAAACATCACTCTGCTCACTATAAATTGCTCCTTTCTATCAAATGGGCAGCTGTATTCTGTCACTTATATCCTCAGCATGAATTTAAGGTGTCCTCCTATTTTTTGTTCCACTCCACCAAGAAGGTAGTAAAATTATAAGTCACCAGAGGAGGACTCTGCTCAGAGGAAATCACACAACCTCTTAACCAGATGCAGGTGGAGCAAGAAGGCTGAGTACTATTGTACTGTTTGATCATCTAGAAGCAACTGCAAATCTAATCAGATCCCTATGTTGAGAACTTTACGAACAAAAACCAGGCACATGCACTCAAAGCAGAGGAGATGATATAACCTCATCCAAAGCCTCCTGTTGCTTTCCACATCCCACAATAATCATTTAAGTCTGAATTGCATGAGACTTAGACAGCTTGCTCTCATCTGTGTCTGAGACTCACCCAGACACAGGAAAATATTTGACAGCTTTTTATTTGGGGTGAGATAGAGGTATAAAGCTCCATGTCACGATCATGCTGAAACCATCATATCTATAGTTTCATTTTCTGCAGTAAAGCAATAGAGTTTTGTGTCAAATCTGATTACATTTTACAGAATTTCTATAGCAGTTGTTACATCTAACTTTAACCAACTTTATTATTAAAAGGAGAGAGAGAGAGAGAGAGGTTGCCAGTGCTACCAATAAAACACTACTGCAATACTTTCTCCAGTGAGGCACTTAAAATATGAATTCATAGATGATGTTGAAGATGAAAAGATTAAACATATTTTATTATGAAAGTATTGCTATTGCTAGTTTGAATTCCATAGAACTGCAACTTTAATGGCAGCTTTGAATTCATTGTTTTTTGTACATGACAGTAGCACACAAGACAATGACAACCGTCCTAGAAGGTATGCCTCTCATGGAAAGGCAATGGGACAAAAGGAATGAAAATTAGGGACATGGGTTAGCAGTGGACTTGGCAGTGTCAGGTTTACAGTTGGACTCGATGATCTTAAGGGTCTTTTCCAACCTGTGATTCTAGGATTTCAAGAAAAGGGCCATGAACCTCTGAAATCAATGTTGCAAAATTAGAGGCAGCAACATAACAGAGCAGAGGCTGGGAAAGCGTTTTGCTACACAGTGACAAACAGTTATTTTTAATAAATTTTTGCACCTCATTGACTAGATCTGAGAGGAATCATTTCTTTCCATCAGTACAGTAGAAATATGGTCCTGAAGAACATTACCTATCTGCAGTTCCACTCACTAGTAGATAACCAATTTGGACACATTATTAGACAATCAAAATAATTATAACTTTTTTGCTTTGTCATTTTTTTAAAGTGAGGACAAGGATTTACTGATCAAAACCAGCTCAGTTATGTCAGCCAGGAAGTAGAAAGTTAATTCCACCCGTGTTCCTGCTCATCTTCCCCCTTTAGCCAACACATAAGCAACCTGCAAATATCTGCTATTGCACATCTGAATTTAAAGATAGTCAATAGAGAAGCAAAAGGAATTTTTGCTTCTTAATCTGAACACGTAGTACAAGTTTCTCTCTAGTACCTAAGGACCATTACCATATCATCATACAATTTAAAGTGCTTTGGAAGCAAATAATAGTAGCAATAACTAGTATCATTTGTACAGTTTTACATTTACCAGTCTCTGTGAAAACACTAATTACTTCACTGAAACAGAGGTTCTATCATTTACATTTCTCCAGGACGTACACAGTGTTATGTGTGAAGGGACTGAGAACATATTGTAGGTATGTATTCTGTCATCAATTAAGATTCCTTTTTAAACAAAGGGCAATCACTTTCAGAAAGCCAAATAAATAACTATGAGCTCAACCTTTGCTATTAGCCAATCAAAATTCTGTAAGGAAAAAGAAGGCAAATTGGAAAGCCTAATTGAGTTTTCACAACCTCCATCAGAGAACATGAGATATACCTTTTTTAATAATTTTAGGTATGTTTTTTGCTTATAGCAGAATTTCACAGCAATCAGAATATTCCAATATGTTCCAAATTATTACAGCTACTTGCAACATTGAAAAATAAAAATGAAAACAGGAAAATGTTCTTCTGAGTCTGCTGAAGTAATGAAAGGTTGTTTTTTTTCCTGTAACGGGTTCATATGACAGTTTCATATACATGTTTTTTATAAGAATCTAGTGTAGAAGCATGACAGTTCATATATCTTTTAGAAAAATTGTACAAAAAAAATTTAAAATACAGAAAAGCAAACTTCTTACATTGTATCATATTTTCTGTTTCAGGTCCCTAGTTCTGATACCCCATCCTAAATATAGTAGTAAATAACAATTGGGAGGTCCACGGCAGGGTGTTGGAAGTAGATGATCTCTAAAGGTCCCTTCCAACCCAAACCTTTCTATGAAAAATAATTAATAATAATAAAAAAATCTGTCTCCAGCAAGAGAGAGTAGAAGGACTAGGAAAAACAGGCACAAAAGGAAACTATGCAGTAAAACATTGTGATAAAAAATACTGTTGAAGGGATCTGCAAATCCAGAAAGACCCTCAGCCTCAATTACAAATGCCAAAAAGTGGTAGGTAGCACTCAATGAACATCCTCACTGAAATGAATGAGAGTTTTATCAAATTAAAAATAACACATCCCAAGATTTTATTTAGATCTTTTTACAATGTTTCCAGTTTCACAAGTGCAGCATGAAGTCCTGGGGGCCAGCTTCTTCCATCTCTGCAGTTGGCAAGAGGTGTTATGGGACAGTCTATCTGATCACTGAGGGGAAATATTTGTGGACATTCCTGCACCCAGTCTTATCTAGAGTAACATTCTAACTTCATTCAACTTTAAATTTAAGCTCATATAACACCGTGACAGCACTAAACTGCCCTTTGCCAATGATGACCAGGCTTCTACTCAGCGGGATTCCCAGTGGTCACAAAGGTCAGGTGTACTAATACATAAAATGGACCAGGGCACCTTTTCTCTGGTCTGGAAGGCAGTCTCTGTTCTTCTTTCAGAGTGGGGTGGTCTTGCCCACATAGACTGTGGTGGACAGTGAGTGACCATGCTCTCTCCCATACTGTGCCCAGATGGCACAGGCAAAAACGGACAAAAACCAGGGAAGAATTAAGTAGTAGAGAAGCTCGTGGTCCAGTGTTCTCGGGCCATGCTCTTACCTTGATTCATGAGTAACATAGGTACAACCTACAAATGGAATCCTAAAGTGTGATGCCACTTAATGTAAGTAAAAATGAAAGGATATAGTGGCATTGGAAGGGATGTGTGCATATGTTACTTTTATGTGTTTCTTCTTCCAAATACATTATGATTCTTCTATGCCATTCAGAATACTTTTTCAAAGATAACAGCACCTTTAAGTGTGGAAATATTTCAGTTTCATTCATTGATGTTAAACAAATCTTCATTAGACAAACTTGCTTGCAATTTATCTCCCTTGAAATTAATGGAGCTGCCTCAGGAATGAATTCGATCCAATCTTTTCAGCTATGACCTAAAATAGATCGGAGGAAAGAACCTTTTAGTAAGTGGCAATACTAGAATAAAAATTAATAAAACCTAAAGGAGTGGAAACAAACTGCAGGGCAAATTAAAAGAAAAGAAATCCATCTTCACAAATGTAACTGCACTATAACATTGATCACAATCTTGCCTTCCTACTGCTTTTCAGCATATGCAACTGTAGGTCTCCAGACCAACATGGCTTAGAAAGGCAGCGTGCTCAGTGTAATAGCACAAGCATGCCATCAGAAAATTTATTTTAAATGGGGATCACATCCCACGGGACATTGATCCTGATTTATTGTAATAACATTTGGCAGTCAAGTACAGAATATAGTCTCCGACTATCCTTTAGTGGTTGATATTCTATTATCTGTTTTGTTTCATTGCCTATTATATTTGCCTGATTCCCTGAACAAGGGATTATGTAGCCGAGAAGCACTGTATTTTTTCTAATTACACAAGCTGCTCTGGTTAAAAAAAGAAGGTGTCACATTTCAAATCTTTGCCCTTCTCAGTTATTTAAGGCAAAAGTTAGCAATAATCTATAAGTTATGGTGAAAAACTCATACCAATATTGTCTTACCGAACCTCTCCCATTTATCTTCTTTATCCTCTTTCATACAAGAGAAAATTTGAGCAGAAGCTGCCACATCAAATTTCTGAAGGAAGGTACTGAATCATCTTGGACTAACCATCCAGAAAAGAGAGGCTCTGAAAATCAATGAATGACCAGTTCAAAAAGGCATATTTTTTCCTTGTAAGGAAAAGAAACAAACAAAACCCAAGCCAACTAACCAGACCAAAACAAACAAACAAAAACAACCACATCACAGTATAGATAAATAAAAACCAATACTTTGATTTTTCAAAGGGTGCCATTATCTATATTTGCACTACCCAACATAGAAGTCATTTCAGTGACCCCTTTCACATCCTTTCTCTATTTTTTTATTTCTCTTCTCCATAGTTTGTAAAAGTTCTTTCAGTGCAGGGATTTGTTTCTTATGTTATCAAGGCAAAATGGAAATTTCACCTGGTGTTACCATTCTAGAGACTAATGCATTATAGCTTGGATTTTCAATTGTTGGCAGCTATTCCCATTACCCCTTCACATTTATTCCTTAAAAAATTCCAGAAAATAAATATAAATAGCCTAATTATGAAATGCATGATGAAGAAAAAAGAAAAAATAACGGAAATATTGGATGCGAAGGCTGAAAGAGGCTCTTCATTCTTTTTTCTCTTTTTTTTTCTGGTTTTGAAAAGCTGTTGCTGCTTCGCACGGACCTGACAATAAAAAGACAGTCTTATTCTGCAGGGCATAATCAATGCACTGTTGGGAGAGGAATTCTAGGCACAACCAGAGGAGATATTGTCTCTCTCTTGAAAGTCTGCTCCAAACTTATAGACCCTCCCAGGTTTCACCACTGGCCTAAGTTCTTTGTGTCTTTCAGCCATTGTGATTAAAAATCATGCACTGAAACTTTGAGGGTGCTTCTGAATAAGAGTTCTGGAAAACACTTGTAAAATACATGATTAACACAAGGCATAATATCAGCTGTGTGACAATGTCTGCGGAAATGTAACTCTTAATACCTGAAATTTCTAATATTATTACATGGAGCTGCTATTTATAGTTTTCTGAAACCCTAAAAAAATAAAACTCCAGCAAAATATTCTACCACATTTGTCTCAACTCCAATTGAGTTTTCAAGGGATATTTTTGCCTATTTCTATGAAAGCAGTGGGAAGAGAATGCTTACAAAACACATTAAAATGAACTGATAAAATTTATCTTGTTTTCCAGGAGAAAGGAACTGAAAAAATAAACATCACATGAACATTGGGCTTTTCTCTAAATGACACTGTTTTGGTGAAATATCTCTGCTAATGAAAATGCATTTTGATTTACTAACCGGTAATTCGATACCTGGTAAAATGTTAATGCAAATTCTTCATTCCAGACGACAGTTTTGTCATCTCCATGGCAATCAAAGTGCATGAGGAAAAGTATAGAAAGTAAAAAATGAAACATTAGATAAACTTAGCCTATAAAGAGAAGACAGAGCCCACTTGTAGTTATTTGAGCTTTTAGATCCTGATAAGCACTATTTTTATTTCCCCTGAACTACTTCATATGTGAAAAGAAATCCAAATTGATGATACAACAGAAGTCTATCCAGTTAGCTCAGACTCCATATACACTTATTAGTTAATGAAATGATTGAGCTCAATCACCAGTGGTCTCTGAGCACCCTAAATATTGAAAAGCACAGTACTTCATGGAATATGATTTTTACAGTGCAATGTGCTTCTGAACCCAAATTGTTTAATCCTTCCCTTTGAGAACATTGCCAATGACAACAATGTTTTGCAGTGTAATTGACTGATGGAAAAGGTCCAATATGTTAAGGAACCAAGAAAGGAAAGGAGGGGATGGAAACGGGGATATCTGTTCTTTCTCAATGTCATTTGGCAACATGATGAGCTCTGAGAATTTGTCAAATTTAAACTGACCATGCCCAGACAGAATTGTTCCTTTTCTGTTTCTTGGAGCAGCTTTGATGGCAAATGGGATATTATTTCTATCTTTCTGTCAGACAGTTATAATGTACTGTGTTTATAAATCCACCACCAGACTGATTTTTGTTAAATGGTCTCTCAAAATCTCCTTACCTCCTTGAATAAGCAGTACTGACTAAAATGTCATGAGGTGCCAATATATATTAAGTTGAAAGTTCCCTTGATGTTTTACTTTTTCCAGAACCGCTAGCTACTCTACGGTGTTTCTGAGAAGCATATTTTCTTTAAGATTATAAATGCCAAGACTAACAAGCATAATTTTATGGATGCAAGAAAATGGTGTGGTTTTAATTTGGAAGTATATATTCTCTTACAGAAAATGCACCTGTGGTAAAGTTTTTTGGGAAAAGATATTGTAATATTTTTCTTATTAGTGAAATGTTATCTCTCTATAGGGCACTTCCCTCCTCCTTTCACAGTCTTAACCTGTAATCTACTGCAATAAAATACTGTTGGAGTTCCTGAAATATCAGTTTAAAAAGAAATTATTTCCTGAAAAACTACAATATTAGTGCATTTACATTTTAAAAATTGCATTCTTTGAAATTTCAAAGAACCACTGTTCAAGAAGGTGATATTTCTGGGATGCTAAAAGTCTCAGAGTCAAGTGCATTGTGTATGGGAAGATAAAACTAGTTTGGATGTTTCCCAAACACTAAATTTGAAATGTTAACAGCAAATATTAGAGTCAAACCATGTTTCAGATTCCAGAGAGGAACTGTGATTAGCTATGATGAATCTACAGAATTTCTGCATATCTTTTTGAGCTCTTTAGAGAAGGAGTTTTACAAATATTTAATGCAAACTATCAGCAAGTCTAACCTGGAAAACAATGCAATGAATGGAACCTGGATTTTTTTTAGCATTAAATATGAAGTTACAGCTCAGTTTTACTCTTATTCATGATCACGATCCTAATTTTCTGAGATTTTCTTGTTATTTCATTGAAAATTCAACAGAATGTGTTGAAAGCCAGGCATGAAGGTTTTAGCATTTGTCTCACACATAGGGTATAAAACAGCAATGAAACTTATCAATCCATTATAGCTATGTGGAAGAAAAATTGCAGAGTAACTAGAAGTCACAAGATAGGAATTGTCTTCCTGGCTTGGACACATTAAGTAGTTGCTTACTTCCTGCTAGGTCAGAAGGAGGACATAGCATTTTTGTAACTTTGTGAAAATATTATCAAATTATTTTCCATTTCTTCAACTACCTTATATCACCATCCAAACTGAGGGGTGTTCTTTGGAAAAATTATGGTTTTATTTTGACGAACCGTGACATCAGAGTTTTTTTCTCCAACATCTATCAACTAAACAAATATTTCACTTGCAGTAAAATCTATTTTAAATACATACATTCAAATGTTACATAAATATACATACACATTCATACAAATACATATTACACACAAAGTGTGTACAGATGTATTTATACATTAAGTGATTATGAAACTAGTTTGAGCAGAAAAGTTTGAACAAAAAATAGCAGGTACTGAGAGTTAATCTAAACTTAAGTCTTTTTGTAGGCATAGCAGAGGCAGTTAAGGATGGAGTCATGTAGACAGAACATATTTTACATATGTTTAGCTGATTTTATTCAAGGTAAATGAAGACATACCTGATATAAAGTGCACTAGTGTCTGTATAAACTTCCTCCCCAGCAGGATCTGCAACATTTAGTACAATATTTACTAGCAGTGGTAAAACAGCAATAATTTTTTGAGCTTTATAAATGTTTAGAAATCCAAACTAAAATGCACAAAAATCTCAATAGGATAAAAAGAGACATGCTGGGTTAGAAAAAGGGTCCACCTAGCCAAACATCATATCTCTGATGTCTGTGGTCAATAACAGATACCTAAGGAAAGAATTGCAAGACCAAAAAAAACCAACCAAACAAACAAAAAAATAAGAGAGAGAGACAGAGAGAGAGAGAGACAGAAACAATAGGATGATCCCTTCCCTGACAGACCCTTTCGGCTTCTGATAAGTAGCAGATTATAATATTTTACTGGGCATTGTGTATAGATCACAGTATTTTAATGGGAAGATGAGTAGATCTATCTACTCATCTTGCACTGCCTCCACCCACCTATACTTAACACCCTTTGTATCATCTGTGGTAATGAGTTCCAGAATTCAATTCTGCATCAGATGGAAAAAGTTTGGCATAATTTTTTTTAAAGCAGACATTAATGCATTGCTTCCTTTCCTCAGTTGTCCATGTCTAAACAAAAAGTCCTAATCTATTTAGTCTTTCCTAAAGTAGCTAATCATACTTGTTATTCTTCTGCATACATTTCTAAGAGGGTTTTTTCTGACCATTGCTGACATTTTCAGAGATCTACAATGACTCACAGAACTCCTTTCTGATCTGTAATTAGAACTAATTTAGTCTCCTATTGTACATATATTGTTAGCATTATTTTTCCTTATTACTTCACGTGGAAGTAATTGCATCTACAATTTTGTTACCTCTTCATTTGATCATCTCTTCATTCAGTACTGTCTGATCCTTACACAACTATTTGCAGCCAGATTTATATTCCACTATTCTCAATAATTTTCTGTCATTAGCAGACTTTGCTACCTGTTCCCGCAAGTTAAAAGGAAAGCTTTGTAGCAAAGCAAGAGATTAGATGAGACTAAAAAAGGATATTTGTTGTTTTTAAATGCACTTTTTCCCAATGTTTTATCAAAACTGGTAAGTAAGAATACTGCCTTTTAAAAGTATCTCAACAATCTTATTATGAGTAGGTTCCTGGGGTGGGGGTGGGAAAGACAGAGAGAAAAAAAGGTGGGAGGAAATTAAAAAGGAAAAAAGCCACCATTTTTCTCCAAGTGGCTTGTACTTATCTGGACCACCTTCTTATCTGTTTCTTCATTTATTCTCCCCCTAAGTGAAAAAAATACTATGAACATCTTTTTCCTCAGTCTGGCTTGGGCAGAGTTGCTAGTTAGTCCATAAAGCCGTATCTTCCACCTAATAGAAATAAGATATTATTTTATTTAATAACACTTTATAGAGCCAATGTGACTTAGAGAATTCACTAATGCTTTGGTATGAATCTTGTATGGCTTCTTTGACAAGCAGGATTCAGCTCAACTTCACTTTAATTGTCTGCACACTGGTGTGCACTGGTCTAGTCTATTCTTGACACATACCTGGTAAGAAAGCCTATTAGAGAATGAACTAAAAACATCACCCCATTTGTATTCATTACATTTAACATTAAACCACAGTGTCTGCAGAATTTTAAGTTCTTAAGTGGATGGCCATGGAAAATAGGGACTTCTGTTATCACCCCCTTAATGCGAAGTGCATGCTGTGGTACGATACAAAAATCCTATTTATCTATTTATTGTTCTAATCGGTTTCCCTTGCAGACATCATTACCAAAAAATGAAACGATTTTGGAGGTAGCATTTCACATCAATATTACTCAAATGTGATCTGTAAATGACCAACAAAAAATCCACTGCCGACAAACAGAAACCCTTACACATCTGCAACAGGTAACAGACCTACTGCTTCACAGAATGCACAAGGTGGGGCAGTCAGGACCTAACATGGGCATCCCTTTCTTCTTGGCTACTGTCATGGAGGCATTTTGTCCTCCCTCAGCTCAAACTTTGCAACACAGCAGGGCTGCCCAAGCCAAGAAGAAGCGGATTGCTCCTGGTGCAGGCCTGGGAGGAAGGCAGCAGTATTGTGCCTAAATCCACAGAGTTCTCAAAGTCTGATGCAATCACAACCAGAGAAGAAAAAAACTTTGCTGCTTTATTTCCTGTTGCCCTCCCATACCATTGATACCATGTGCTTTCCTCAGGAGACAGAAATGTGATCATGCTAGTAATAGTGGCAGTGCTTCTGCATGGAAACAGAAGACGGCAGCTCAGTTTCCCACAGTCATGTCTGTGTCTTGTAAAATCATTAGATTCCATAACATCCCTTCCGATACGGGCAGATTATGTCTATAGAAACTTGTAGCTTAACCTTGAGAAAGCATGTCATGTTTTTCTTCTTTTTGCATATATCACAATAACAACCAGGGGTCCTATTCAGCCCTCAAGGTTGCATTCAGATTTGTAGTTAAAAAAAAAAGGAGTCTCCAATCTGCAGAACTTTTACATTGATAATGGCTAGATGAAACATCAGGATAAAATAAATCCATAGGCGGAGAAGAGAGGTTTAAGGTGACAGCAACAGGAGTATATCTTTGCATAGACAAAGGGAACTTGCTGTAGCTTTGACCTATCGTTGCTGATTGATTGCAGTTCATGCAGAATCTCACAAAGATGATAATTCCATGTCTCCATTTTATACCCTTGCTAAATCAACATATCCTACATGTTGTTGCCATAGACGTTTCAAGTAAAAATTACAGACATTGGTATGTTTGCATAGCCCTCAGCTATCATACTACTGAAGTTGATTTAGATAAAAAGTTTTCCTCTTTTCTTGAATTTTGTAGGATTCATTACTTCTAAGATGCAGCAAAATACCATTTTTGGCTTACTTTTCACAGTTGGAATAATTCCTCAACCAATAGATAACAAAAAAATCCTTCTAACACAAAAAAGAGTTTTGAATCATCGTCTGGATTTGAAGGCATGGAAATACTATGACTGACAAAGGAATTCTGATAAAGCTCTCAGAGGACATACTCAGAAACACGTATCTTCAGAAAGTTATTACCATTTTAGATGCATTAACTTTTCTTAAGCGATGCATTTTATTTTTAATCCCAGATCCTCCTCACCCTTGGCTACCTTTTCCCAACATCCACAAATCATGAAATATTCAAGGCAACTTACTATTTAGAAATGAGAAATCAATGGTTTTATAAAGCTACTCACCACGGTCAACCCAACCAGCAGAGAGTAATGTGAGATAACGATATCAGAGTAGGTGCCTTAATTAGGATTTTTATTTATTTGATGGAGCCTCCAGAGAATGATTAATAACCTTTAGGTGCTCCAAATCACTCTAGGAAAGTCCCATTGACAAAATAGGTTACCTAATTCAGAAACACATATTAGGTGTTTAAATTCTTTCCCCCATCTGACCCTTTTTTGTTCTGTTTTTTTTTAAGTGTTTTTATCCCTTCTAGCTGTGAATATCCAAACAAACAAACAAACCAAAAAAAGAATAATCAGTGTAATAACATGTTCCCAGAGGAGAGCAAATTATCACATCCACCTTAATGGATTGTGAACTACAAAACTCTCAGTTCTCAAAGGCCGATGGATTCGGCAGTGAGCTTTGTTTGCAGTGGTTCCTGACTGCACCCTCTCTGCATTGAGTGATTTGGCTTGTTTTTTCAAGTAATAGTCACACATGGTTAACAGATATACACAAAATAAATATAAATACCAACAGGACCGTGTTCTCATTTCTTAAAGATAACTTTTGATAAATGCAGCTCTTTTTCGAAAGCACTCAGTCATGCGCTTTGCTCGTTTGGCAAAGGCCATTGCTACAGTGGAGAACAGCACCCAGAAAGATAGTTAAGAAGTAGTTTTCTACTCATTTGGCTGTTTCATTAAATATCTCAGCTCTCCAGTCCCAGTCCTGGGTTGTGGTCATCTGAAAAGCTATATCAAGTAAATGAGCTCATTTCATGGACTCTTTTGGGATAAACAAACGAGTTTATTCTGATAAGTGAAAGTGCATGGAAAGTATATGTTGCTTATCTGAGCAAAAGGGTGACTGACACTATCTACAATTTCTTATGCAGGTGGCTTAATTTCAGATTTACAATCCAGGCCTGGAAATATACTTTTACGTCTCTTTACATTACTGGAACTATAACAAAGCTGCAAATTAAATAACATACATTTTCCCATCATGTACCTCCCCATTTCTTCTATGTAATTCTTCCATTCTTATAAAATCATAACATTTTGCAGTTATGGATCTCTAACTTAGACAAAGGTCTCGTTGAGAAGGCAAGTAGTTTCTGCAGGAAGTTTCACTAAATTATTACTTCCAAAATGGGAAAAATACCTAAGTTTGGATAAAATTAATAAAGCTTCTATATATTTTGTTCTAAGTGAGCTTTTGATTTTTATAACTGATAATTATTAGATAAATAAAGCAGCGATCTCCAAAGTGGGGTGTGTGCACCCAATGGAGGGTGCAAGACAATCCATTGGGGTGCAGGAAGAAAATATTTTTTTTTGTACCATTATTGAATAAAATAAAATAAAAAAATGGAAACAGTTTTTATTTCATCTTTATCTCATTATTTTTTAATTTCTACTTTTCTGTATGTTTTATAATGTACATAGTATACTAGTATAGTAAATTATAAATAAAAGCAGAAGTGTACATGCATTGGGGGTGCACACTCAAAATTTTTTACTGATAGGGTTGCACAATCAAAAAAGTTTAGAGACCACTGCAATAAAGAATCCATGGCATTTATAAAGCCATTATAAGTTTCAGTTTTTAAAAGTACAAAAAGTTTCATGTACAGAAATTAGGACTTGCAATAAAATATAAAACACTAATCGAAATCAAGACAGTGCATTCAAAATCTGTGAACAGTTCCATAAATAAACAATCTCCATAACAAAAACAGATTTTAAAAATCATCTTTCTGTTGGATTTCAGTGGCATTTAAATTCTTCCCAACTCCTTAATAATTTCCCTATTAGGAAAAAGGCTGGAGATGAAAAGGGTTAGAGATGAATACACTTTAATGCGGCATGGAAAAGAAAAGCCTCTTTTGAAATGAAGACTCATCTCTTGCTAAATCTAGCTAAAATAAAAAACAAATTATTTCCTGCTCAGCTATAAAATATAAGCAGCTACATACATGGAGCAGCTTTTTTTTTNTTTTTTTTTTTTTTTTTTTTGCCAGCCTTTGACAGAAAAATTATGCTTGGGAATTTGAAACTCTTATACACCATTCACATATACCTAATAAATAATGACAGAGAACTGGGTAAGCCTAGTGGCTTACATGTCTGAATAATATTTACTTAACCAGAACATTTATGCATCACTTTTTTCCCCCCCCTGAGCTGAATGGTTCATATAATACAATTGCCACAGTCATTCTCTCAGCAGCACTGAAATCGCCATTTAAGTGCCATCTGTGAGGCAGCCGAAAACTGGCTGATTCTGTGCCTTTGTTGTCCCGTGTGATGTTATGCCTTAGTTAATAACTGAGAATTCAAGCCCAGAGAAAGATGAATCTCTCTGATGTCATTCCCTTCATTGTATTTGAAGATCTGTGCCCCACCACCTACTAAGCTTTCCCTGACTGACCCGTGTTTACCTTCTGTTGGTGCCACTTCCCACTGTGTTATTGATGTGCTTTTCTGCCCAGGAAGCCGTCTTTCTCAATGCACTTTGTTAAGCCCAGGCCATGGGCACACACTGTTCTTTGTTGTACTGTATATGAGGAATGTTTTTGGAGGGGAGCTCTGATGATATCAACGATTAGGAGTTAAAGTGTCTTCGAAGCCACAGAAGCGACATGCTGCATTGCCAACACACTGTATTGCAGGGATTAGACTTAAAAGCTATTCAATTACAAGACACAAAGGGTCATTTTTTTTCTCATACCTAAGTGCATCTTATTTACATAACAGAAAACTGCTTGCTTCTGAATACACAGATTGTGCACGTTTCAGTCACTTTTTGATTTTCTTCTCTTATCCTTTATAGTTTTCTTCATTTAGCTATCTTCAAATCTGTGCACAGATTTGAATTCCACATTTAAGATCAGCAATACTATTAAAGGAACAAAGTACCTGCCTATGACCACCAAAGAAACCAGATGGGGAGGCAAGGAATTTGCCTTTCTGATTTGACTTTTTTTTGCCTTATATTGAAGGTGTTTCCCAGATTGCAGTATATGCCCTCAATCAGGACTCAGGGAAAGAGGCAGAGGGGGAAAGGGATACAAAACAACCCCTGGTTATTGGGAGGGCAAATTACAAGGTTTTGGTTTGGTCAGTACATGCCAGAGCTGATCATGAACATTTTGGGCTTAATTTCCCCAAAGGGCAGAAAACTCACTCTAAAAATAATGGGAAATTCTCCTCATGGGCTTTTTTTTTTTTTTTTTGTGGTACTGGTGGTGTTTTCATTAAACATCTAATACCTGTTTATATTTCCTGAATAAGTGTAATACTGGGGAACCAACTTATCCTCTTTTTTATTCTTGTCATTATTCAGAAAGAAATCCATGAAAAGGTGGCTGTTCACTTATGAATAACAAATCTTGTAAAATTATACCCTGAATGAGGTCTTTCCTTTTGTTTCCTCTGTGCAGTTTATCTTCTAAACCCAATCGATTCTGACTATGTCTCTACAAGAAACGCCAATTGTGCATTCTGATCTCAGTTAACCTATCTAGGGAGGAAAAAAAAGACTTCAAAACACATGTGGCACTAGAGGCTTGATGAAGCAAAACGATGAAATGATGACTAAGTCTAATGAACACTGTGATTTCAAGCATCTAGGCTTTGAAAGGAAAGAATACCTAGAGGGTTTCCTTTCCAAACCAACACCTCAAGTGAGTTGATATTAGGTCTGTGACGGCACTACTAATTTTCTTCTCTCCCCTGGAAGTGCACTACGTCTGTGTTATCTTATTAGTTATGTTCTTTATTGCATAAATGCTGGGTCTTCCTAGCAGAAAGCAAGTATCAATAAACATGTAGCGACATCAAGAGGACCAACTGCTGTTGATTAATGCACAGTGGACATGCTAGACTGGGAGAAACCAAACGTGTTATAAGAGCCTGTTTAATCTGAATGAAAGCATCTGTGATCTAAAACAGGAGGCATATTTGAAAAAAATTATTTGTTTTCCATCTTTACTTACAACATTAATAGTGGTAGTAATTTAATCCTTATTCCTGCAGGAAAAATCAAAATACTGATATTGATCCATGATTTCCTTAGTTTCTTTTAAAGCTGCTCCTTAGATACGCAGAAAGAAAACCAACAAAGCAACCTATTAACAAAACAAACAAAAAACCCCAAACCTGGACTTGACATGATTTTAACATTTCTATTACCTTTTTTTTTTTACTCTAAAATTATAAAAACAAATAGTAATAATAATATATTTTGATAACAAGTAGTATGACTGTCACACTTATTCTTCAAACAATAGGAAACTTTGTCCCCAGAAAACTTTTTACTGTATATTTTTCCCTGCATATCATGTGCCTATACAAAAGGTGAGGGGCTTTGTTTAGGATATGGATTTTTTTCAAATACAGATTGATCAGGGAAATATCAAAATTTACCAGTGAAGATCTGAAGTAGCCACCTTCTCATGTATACCATCTGCATTCCCTGTAATGGTAATCCTTCAAAAGAGAAGGTAGTGAACACTATTTTTCTGGTATTTATTACAACACCATTAATCATTAATGTTCTGGTTTGCTAGTCAATCAGTAGTAACGCAGTTTCATAGAAACTTTGTTGTGATTTAGTATGTCTCAATGTAATTTTTCACATATCTAATCAATGGTTTATATTCAAATCCAAGAGTTTAAGGAGCAAAGAAATAGGTTTGATATTTCCCTAACTGAAAGGTCTAAAGAAAAGTAATATTTCATATCTGACACTGCCTTTTTCTTTATTGATCACTCAGTAGAGCTGGAAAAGATCACTGATGTCACTATTGCTTCTCTGTTTCCTGTTTTATCACTGATGATATATTGCTGTGTTTGGAAATAAATACGTTTGAACCAATATACTGAGAACAGGCAGAAGTGCCATATCAGTTCTAGTCGTTTGTTTAATCTCCTTATAGACTAGTAATGGGTGAAATGCAAAACCTACTTATTAATTCATTTTCTGTTTGCACTTGAAAATATGTCACTAATTCAGAGCCAAATGCTTTAAAATAGAAACAGTTCCAGCATTCTCAGATTAGAATTATGTTTTCTTTTTTTTTGGTCAAACTATTTAAGAAGCTATGGACCTGTTCAAAGTCAGGGGCTATTAGGTTTTTCTCTATGTAAGCAGTAACTTGTTTTTCTTTAATTAGTAATGATGGATTATTTTCATTTGAAAAGAAATTAAAGGAGGAAAACCGGACAACTAAGGGATTCTCAGCTAACTACACATAATGACTTACTTTTTACATGCCAATAAAGGTGATCTTAGATCTAATGAGGAATTTCAGTAATCATTTGTAACATGAACAAGCATGGCGTTTGCAAATATAATGATACAGTAAATCAAACACACTCTATGTGGCACCACATCTCTTAAGACAGGTTATAAAAGCATGAGGCCTCCATTCACCAGTACCCATGACAAACATACATTACATCCTATATATTGTTTGTAGAAGACAAAAATATCCATAAACATTTCTCTTCATCTGTCTCAGCTGCAGTGTACTATAGACAGATCTTTTAAATGTGAGCAATGCATTATAGAAGATATGACTAATCTAGAGAATTTCCATTTGAAAGAGAAATGAGTAATAATTGATTGGCCTAGATCCAAAGTCACAGTGGGGTTCAAAAAGCTTGTAAGTGCCCTCATAAAAATAGAAGCTGTATCAACCAATTGAATTTAATTATATGTGAAGGTGATGAGGGAGCTAAACAGCCTGTAATTGGAGTCCAATTACTCAGCTGGTCTTCCATAAAATTAATTCATCTGAAAGTTTGCCATTGTCCCATGCTCGAGGCCTGCTGCTGGTTTAATTAGTTAACACTGAGGATTCTTGAAACATTACATTATTTTGTCTTTATTGCCAATTATGGGTTAAGGAAAATTGTATATAAAATATTAACATCTGCTTCCAGCACAACTTAGAGAGGGCAAAGGCAAATATCTTTTTCTTAATCATGTTAAGAGGGGGAAAATGTCTCTAAACGCAGGGAAAAATCTTCCTGCTAGTCATGGCTTATCAAATTAAAAATCAAGGTGCAAAAGATCATTTGAACGAGATGTAATAAAAATATGAAGTATAAGAGATTCTTGTAGAAGCAGTTTAATTGTGCTACAGAGTTCAAAAATCACTTGGACCCAGAAAGAAGCCAGAGAGGGCCACAGCTTGGATCTCTGGTCCTTTTATTCAGTGGTAGTATCCTTACTGTTCCTAATAACGACGGGAGTGAGTGCAATAGCATTCCCTGCCTTTCTCCACTATCAACAATATCCCTTTTACTTCTAAACATTAACATTAAATAACAATATTCTATTGTGAAGAATGTTTTTTTGGGAAGGTTTACTCACTCAAAAGCCAACAGCTACTGAAATTTAGTCAAGTAATTTCTGTCTCTATTTTTTGTATAAAAATGCATAGTCCAGTTGAAATTAAATGGAAAGGAGACAGGAAGTACCTATAGTTAAATTAAACTCTAAAAGATAAAAACATTCCCGTTCTTCTGGTTTGCTTCAAAACTGCCTGCAGACACTGCAAGCTTTTCTACTGTTTTAACAGATTTCAGCACAAGCTACTGACTGTGTTGATCCCTTTTATTCTAATGACAATTTCGGAAATAACAACCATAGAAAACAAAAGTACTATGTAGTCTGAAGTGCACATTATGTGATACATGCCTCCAAAATATTTTTTGAACTTGAGATGGCAAAGGAGAAAAAAAATTGACGAGTCCCAAGAATGGTATGCATTTATTTCCCCGAATACTCATGAATATCTACAGAGAATTAATTACAGTATGAGAATTATAGAAAGATCCAATTTGGAAAGCTCTGGGAAGTGTGTAGCAACAAAGGGCAATTTTTTTTTTTTTTTTTATTTTTAAGAGTTGATATTTAGAGAGAAGCCATTTTGTGAATAGTGCAGGTTGGATTTAAATAGCTTTGTAAAGACTTACAGACACTACCTGTATTGTATATTTCTAACGCTTTCTCAGCTGTACAATAAATAACTCTACCATTGCACCATTGAACATATGTAACACAAATTGTCATTACTGTTTTCTATATCTCTTCCAGAAATAGAATTACTGAAGCCAATTGCCTTTTAAACTCTTTTTATTCAATCAAGAATGTCAAGATAAATCTATACTTACCAGAGTAATATTAAAGTCAGACTTTAAAAAAAAAATATACTGTGTATTTCAGAAACTGTGAGAAAGACTCTCCTAAGGGCTAGATTTCACTATGCCTCAGAAAGCAAAAAAAAAACCCAACAAAACCTCTGTGCAAAACCAAGTCAGAAACTGAAGAACTTCATCTAACTTTTAAAGAAAATAAATACAAGGCATCATTTCCTAAACTTAAGAAGGAAACTGCTGGGGCCTTAAACATTCTTTTAAGCCATAGAGATGCATTAAGCTTCTTTGATTAATCTGAACTATTTCTGTGCTCTGCCAGCTCTGTAAAACATAAAGAAACAAAGCAAAAGAAAGTTGTTGAACAGTACCGTCAGGAAGGCAAGGAAATTACACTGGTAATGCCTATGGGCTTCCTGACAAGGGAGGGTCTGCAGCGCTATCATAAACGCTATTAGAAATGACCTAAAAAGATTTGGTAAGCAGATTTTAAATAGACGCTACTATATATAATTAGCATATAGGGTTACGCCATCATGGGCAATAATAGGCTAAACAGTGGATGATTTATATGGCTCAGTTTCTGTGCTTTCCCTTCCGCTCGTGGGAAGAGCGCAGAGACCATCCCAGCGCGCGGGAAGTGAGCAGTTGCTCAGGGCTATTAGCGCAGGAGAGGAGATACTGGAGTACTCCCTATTGAGCAAAAATGGCAGGACACAACCGTTAAAAATGCTAGCATTCACTAATGGGAGGAAACACAAGCGCTCGTGTCAACCCTTCAGTACTAGTTTGAGTGCCTGCCGTTCAAATAAGTAAACTCACTCGACATACGAAAATGGGTGTGTTTCTTGTTTACAGCAAAAGGCGGAGTTTCTGCTGAGTCAAAGTAGCATATCCTACAGAGAAAACATATCACTCCTCTCCTTCTCTCTCCTTCTACAGTTGCTTCTTAAAAAGAGTCTCCAACTATAAACAATATCTAAAGGCGATAACATTTCATTTCATTGGGATGGAAATATTTGAGCAAAAATTAAAGGTGGCTTTAATTATATGCAGGCAGTAAGCTTTATCTCCTTTGTTATATTTATTGACTATATGCTTATTTCAGTAGTTCCAGAGCCCACAGAACTAACCAGGGACTGTTATGGGTCTGTGTCTTATGCATGACTGGATTACAGATTTGGATTCAAATTTTTCTCTGAACTAGAGCATTTTTAAGGAGTGTCTCCTTTACAGATTCTTTGGAGTCTAACTATGTGGTATTCCAGGGTTTTTTAGCATGTTCCTTCTTTTTCCTATCTGCCTACTTTCTTGAAACTTCACTGAACTTAATTATTCTCTCTCCTTTATTTATTTATTTTTTTAAATCAGGCAGTGGATTTAAAAGCTGTAGGTTGGACACCAGTAAACCTCCATGTGTTTAGCAATTTGGTATAACAGATTAAGCCTTGTTAACCATTAGTTCAAATTTTCTTGGAAATAATGAGAAAAAAAAAGAATGAAATCATCATATAAAGCCTCATTTGACATGGTATTTTGACTGACCTGGGTCCTTCACCTTCACCTCTCTTGATAACAGGCAAGTGCGGAAGACAAAAGCTATATATGAAAAGGTCCTGCAGGTATCAGTGGTCAGGTTTAGTCTAACTCAGTTGCCACTGATTCAGCACTAAAAGAATATCTTTAAGTTGTTTTAAAAAATTTCACACAGAAGACTTCACCTGCTGCATTCACTATCCTCAGAATGGACACTGCCATCAGCACAACAGATGTAAACAACTGATGTTGCCTTTCGTATGTGCAATAGTTCTATATTTGGTTAATTGGTTATTTGAATATCTAGCTGCAGGCAGTTGTTCAGATATCAGCTCAAGCCATAGAAATAGTACTGTTAGAGCACTGCTTTCAACCTAATTAGCCCAGAGTTGCTTTCTGAAGCCAAACTTATGCATTCACACAATGCTGTTGCGTGACACCAGCTGGCTGACCCTACTCTACGTTCTGAACATCTACTTCCCCCCCTTCCCCCGCCTTGTTTAAATATATGCACAAGGTAATATGCTGCAAGTTTCAGATTTTTCAAAATTATTTCAGTCATATTTTTTTGTTCCCATATTCCAGTCTGCTTTTCAACACTGTAATTCACTTTTCTATTACCTACACTGTATTTGAAAATCTTTCCATCATACATTTGCCTATATAGGACTCAGAATCAAAATGTTGATTAGAGGATATAAAATTATGAATATGACAGGGCTTTTTGAGGCTGAAACAAACAATTAATTCATTAAGCTGAAATGAAAATTTTAACCAAAAGCTTTTTGGTTAACAGAACATTCTCTGATGTTTCCAAACATCAGAGAGAACAATTTCTTATGACAAAAAATGTCGTAACAGGCATAGTGTGTACTCTGAAATTGTTAATTCAGGTTTTTTTTCTGGAAGCCTCAGTGTTCAGATGGGCAAGAGTGTGTCACACAAGCTCCTGCAATCTCAGCTGGACCATTATGGCTGCCCATCTGTGCTGTGCTCAGAGACCCATGGGCACGGAGAACTGAGGTGGGTAGGAACAACACTTTGAGGAGACAGCAGCAATGAGGTGCTCAGGTACCACTTTGGCTGCCTTCACTCTGAATTGCTACCTCACTGGTGTTTTCTCCGTTGCCCATGATAAGGCCTCTTCACAACAGTGCCAATTTCTTCCAGGTTTTCACTGTGCTGCTTCAGCACTGGTGCTGCCATTATCTCATAGCAAGGGTACGGGAGAGGGCTGTGAGGACAACATCAGTGCCCGGAGGGGTGGGAAGGAAGCATGAGAAGACGGCAGTGGCAAAGAGGTGGGGACAGGAGAAGGAAGAGGTAGATGAATATGGCTGTCTAAGAGTCACTTTGCTAAAGTATAAACTCCAGTTCAGTTACACATTAATCTAGGGAATTCCTATGTTTTACATTATGCAGGAGGTCAGCCTGTATGATTAGAACCGTACCTTCTGAAGTTTTTGTCAACAAATCTACCAAACAAATATTGTTTTTCTTAATTACACATAAAATGTATTGTCATTTATTTTCAAATACTTCATTAAGGTGCATTTCATAGTTCTTGTAATCTTATCAGTGAGCAACTGAGAAACGCTGCATAGAATGTAATCCAATGGGACCACTCAGTCAAAGTACAGGAGAAATACACATGAAAGCTTACAGTAAGATATAGGACAACTTTTTCTTGGAAGCCACTTAAAAGTCACTTGAAAGTCACTTAGTACTGTCATTAGTCCACTATGGAGATTTCAGAGCCCTAAAACAGTGAAGTACGAGGAGTTGAGAGTGCTAGCACACAGCTCATTTCTGCAATATTCGGAGCTGCAGAGCAAAGCTGAAAAAACTGTTTCTGTTTTCCTTTTTGATAGGGTTTCCTAGAGCAATGCTAGGTTTATTTTGATGCAAAATATTGTGTTCAGCATTTTGACAATTTCAAAAACTAAAGTCCTTTCACTTCAAGTTGAAGAGTTTGATTCAGAATGTGCTGTTTCCCTTGGATTATGGACCTCGAACAGAGATATGAAAAAGACTGTAAAGCCACAAATAATTTCAAATCATAAAAGGTTCCGTTAAAAATATTGCAACAAAATATTTCATTTTTTCTACTGTCTTCCTTAAATAAATAATTTGCTGAACGCAAAAAGACAAATGTGAAATCTTTCTGTCACTATATTTGCATTTTTCACTGAAAGCAACAGCAGGGATAAAAGTGATCTGGTAAACACTGTCCTCTGACTGCACCCATAACATTCATCAGAAAGAAACTACCCTTCTGTCTTGAGGAGTTTTTCATAGGTCTTCCTCTTCATGAAGGAGAAGTTTCAACCAAGTAAGTAGCATAACTTGATGACTTCACTCATGACCACAAAAAGTCAGTCAGACACTTCTGTTAAAGAAAGAAAATAATTGCTTTGACTGAAAAAAAAAAAAAGAAATTCCAAGGCAAAACCAGGATCTACATATTGACATTTTCACATTGTTGAAATCTATACTCTTGCAAGAAGTCAGCAAACAACCTGTACTTAACCAAAAACGCCTGCCTACATGAAGCTCTTTGCAAGACTGGGACATAAAGGAGCAGCAATGCATAAGGACAAACTTATTTTCATTTCATTGTAAAGACCTTTAATATTTGCAGGCTACTTCAGAAATGAAAAATGGTCAGTCTCATTTCTACATTCAATGTATGTGCCCCATCTCATCAATATTCCATCTGTACATGCCTCATCCAGATGGCTGTTCAAGAGACTGACTCCAAAAAAGCGCAGTAGGTGAGAGCCACCAAAGTGAGTTGGGAAGGAAATACTGCCTACATACTTTGGGGTTACAGAGCCAAGCCCAAAGATGGCTCTAAATGGATCTCTAATTAGATGTGCGTATGTGTCTGTGTTACATGTCATAGGACTGCAAACCTTGCCAAACATGCCAAGACCTCGGGAAAAAGGAAGACCAAGGCTCTTTACTGCTCCCTTAATAAGTTCATGCTCTGCCTAACCCCTATTGCACTCTTCGTGGCCACAGTGGTCTCACAGGTGACAGTGTATGTTTCTGAACTAAAAAAGCTGTCTTCACATACAGGGAAATATCCCTTAGCCTTACGTGGAACTTTTCATATGAAATTTCGTTGGACAAAAATGTTGGCAAAGGGAAACACTGCTTTTTTTTCCTTCATTTTGAACTGAGGGTCAATCTCTATGGCAGAACTGAAATATCACTTCTTATAATTTATACTGTTACCATATTTAACTTGGCTAGTGATTGTCACTGTCTTAAGACAGAATAGTCCTTTTAAACTGGGTTTGTTTGAAGGAGGGTGGTTTGGAGCAAGTTGTCTTTAAATGTATATACTTGTATCTGTATGTATGTATGTAACAGCAGGTGTTTTATACCCCACAGAATGCTTTCATTTTCACAGGAATCAGGGATGTAACTGTGAATAACTTATGCTTGTTTGTTTTTGTTTTGGACAAATCATAAGAGAAAGCGGGGTTTGTTCCTATTTTGCTGGCAATGACAAGTTTTTATTGTTTTCTTTTTCACACAGATTCAGCCACATACTCTCACTTCATCACACTTGCAAAATGCTGTTTTAAAATTACACTGAATGGCATTTAGAGGTAGTGCCAGCTTTGGGCTTAGGTCTGAAACACTCACAAACACAATCCCCCATCTATTCCTTAAAGAGATGTTATTGATACAGATTTGAAGCGTTTTTACCTGCATAAATGACTAGCACACAAAATATTAATGGAAAAATAAAACTTCCTATAAAGCTTTATAATTATAGGCATTATTTTTAACAGTATAAATTATTTGATGGAAAGGGGAAAAAAGTGTAAAACTAGGTAGCCACATCATGACTTCAATATTCTTTTACAAACTGCAGCAGGAAAGAAGTCAGCCATAGCCGTTGTCACTGCATAAAGATTGGGGTAAAATAGATAGCATAAAATGTTTTTGTATATAATACTATGAAAACTTTTATTTAACATTTGAAATAACATTTTTGTGTGACATCCCGTGTCATACTTACTTTCCTCAAGGAAGCTATTATGTAAAGAAAAAAAAATTTACATTATTTCCTATTCTATTGTTACACAAGAAATAGTCTTCTATCCCACACACATCCCAAAGCTATACAATTTTCCCTCCAGTTTCCACAACCCAAGCACAACTGTGGCTTTTAGAAGTGTATATCTTTGCCTCTATATTATATGACTGAACCTGCAATAGAATTGAAACATATGAAAAAATCTCAGAAGCAAAAAAACCCCAACAACCCAGCAAGGAAAATGAGTATACTTTGTCATTTTATAGTCTGTAACAGTCATGTTTTTTTTACAGTGACTCTTTGATACATGTAAACTACGGATCTTTCCTCTCCTAAAATACTGAAATGCTTAAGGCCTACCCTGAACTTTTCAACTCCTGTGTATGTCTCTCTGATGAGGCTGTGCGTCAGCAAGAGCATCTCTGCCCGCCCTTCCAGCCTTCAGACAGCTCAGGCACATCTGACTGGGAAATGCTTCGAACCACTGTTTTTTACAATTTTTTTTTTTTTTTCACCAGCTGTTTCTCCCTGCAAATCCTGCTTCATCCCCGGCATGTAGAAATTCTCCACTAACACTCACACACATACATATACAAACCTTTGGGCTTTCTAAGCTAAAACAGCATTTTATTTGCATAGATTTGAGCTGTAAAAAGAACCAAATTTAAAAAGAAAAACACCAAACACAACAACAAAAATAACCCGACAAAATCCCCCTCTCCAAAAAAGAACCAAACAGAAACCAAAACAGGTAGAATTGAAAGACTTTGCTAATGGCAGGCAAATTAAAAGTTTTCCAAATTATAGCTATGGTTATGAAGACAAGTGACAAGCTCAGATGACATATAAAAGCAGAGGACCTCACCTGCACAGGTTGCAGTTACCAATATTAACATGTTCACGTCTCTCTTGGTACCCTTAGCACTTACCAAATCTGTTCAATGCTGTCTACTAAATCTTTCTTCACATGAATACTCTTAGGAAAATTCTATAATCTGTAATATGAATCAAACATATTTTTTGGTGGTCTTAGAGCAAATCCACAGAGTCTAATAATTATAGGATTTAATAAAAAATTGAATCTTTCCTTTACATTATTTAAAATGTTTGGGTAATGCTATATGCAAAAAAATATTCCTGCCAACTCTTTTCTTATTCATTTAAGAATTCTCTGGAAATATTATTATTAATTTAAGCTTTTCCTACATAACTACTCATTACAGAAGAAAAATGTAAATGACTCACTATAAACTGATATGAGAAAAAGTTCTATATAATGAAATACATTACAGTAATATAAACATGATCTAGGAAACACACATGTGGCTGTATTCAAATAAATAGCCTCATTGCCTGCAAATTTATATAGTAAATATTGTGTTATTCAATTTTATGTAAATACTAACAATTTGAGCAATATATTTGCAATTTCTGAGTGCTAAAAACTATTTTATTAAGAAAAAAGTAGGAATAACGTGGCATGATACTATAAAAGCTGAAATCCACTGTAAATACATGGGATATATTACAGGCAAAGAGGCAGAGCACAGGTTTTCAAAACAGTAACAACACATACATAGACAAGAGCAGCTGTGGTTTATTCCTTCACTGAACTCACAAACGGGCAAAGTTTCACACTTAACCACCCCATACAACGCCATTCCACGCTTCCATTAAGATATTTAATTTTGGGGACATTTCATAAAAGCAGATGGTAAATCAAGGAGTATTTTATGACAATGGCTTGCAAGTAAGTGGTGGTCTCTAGTCTTCCAGGTGGCCCGCACAACTACTTCTGTCACAACAGTGAAGCATCTGTCGTTCGGCAAGCAGTGACACTCACTGTTTGCTGTAGCCTGGGACTGGTTTAGAGTTTCCAGCATATTTTCTAACCCTCTGCAGTAAAACAAAACAAAACACACACACACACAAAAAAAGCACATTTCTGTACAGCTGCTCTGTCTAGTTTTTGAGTAAATCTAACCATGATCAAACTTGCTAACACGATAAATAAGAAAGCTGAAATAAAGGGTGTAGCAAAACTGTGAGCTGCGCCATGAACCGAAGAGTTTAGAAATGGGAAAACTGAAAAGAATAGGACTCTCTTTTTTAGCTAATTATAGAATGTAGGTTTTGATTTTGAAAGCTTTATTTCCTAAATCTGTAAAAGATGGCTCCTTCTAGAAAGTAAATAGTAAAAATGTACTAGGAAAAAAAAAAAGTCCATGTAAATTAAAATGAAATTACTGCTCTGGTTGTATTATAGCAAGATTGTTTTCATCTTTTTTTTTTGAGACTGACTGTCTTACTCTTAAGCAGTCTGCACTGCAGATATGACAGGAAAAGTATGGAATTGGCACTGTGAGAGGTTAAAATCTCTACAGTTTTGGGATGAAATGCATAAAGAAAACGCAGAAAATGCAGAAGTTCATAAAAGGAATGTATAACTTAAAATTACATTTTCAAAGAGAAAACAAAACAAAACAAAACAAAACAGCAACAAAAAAAAAAGGATAATTTGAGAGCATGCTGTCATTCCCAACTAAATACTAAACTGATTTGGCTTCCTGTTACAAAGATCTACATATGTAGTTTAATTGGTCTTTTATGAGTACTTGCACAAGATTAGGCACAACCTTTGAAATCATTAAGCTGGTCCACCCATTTTTTTTCCCCTTCTTTTTCTCTGCTTATTCTTTTTATACCAGAACAAGAAAGAGGAGAGAATAAATTAATCAAAATCTAAAAAATCAATTTGGAAACAAAATAAAATTTACAGTGAAAAAATGCACAGATATACCTTTGCTAATTTTTATTGTTTGTCTCTCCTCTTCATACTCTTTCTTTTTTTTTTTTTTTTTGTAATAGGAGCTCTACACTTTTCCTGGAAGTGCACATATTCTGTTTATAGCAGGAGACCATTTTAATATCACTTCATTAAGCATAAAAGAGTGCATTTTTAAATCATGTCTCTGTTTATGATCTAATTACATTCCCTATTACATTAAATGGAGGCTGCTAATGTATAATATCCAACTTTGTTCCCCATGGCTTCTGACAAACAAAATCACTACTGTAGTCACATTAAAAATAAATCAAACACATTATTTTCAGTGTTGCAACATTATGAATTGTCACAGTCCCCTGGTGGTCTTCAAACAACGCTACCAATATAACATTCGAATAACAAAGAAAAAGGAAGAAATGCAAAGGGTATTTTATAGCCCAGGATAATATGTTCTACCCACCTTCTTTACATACTTTCTTCAGCATTGTTGTTTGAACCTTAAGTTCATTAAAGGTCTCTGGCTGACAGTGTAAACTTATGAAAACAGTTACATAAACACTCTAAAAGATGATAACGCACCTATATAACTCAAATCTTTTTAATACCAGCAGGGCTGATATTGTGTCTAGTAGAAACACTATATATTTCCCACATTTTTCTTTCTTAAATCTATACATTCACAATGATAATTCTTTTAATATAAGTGCATCTGAGAATTTTGTGCAAATTAATTTCCTTAAAATAGTAAGAATATTAATTATCTACTCAGTTTCTTGAGATATGGAAGAACATCCACAAATGAAGCTGAATATTTATCTTTAAATTAATAAAGGCTTAAAAAACCCAAAGTCTATGCAAGCTTCTGCAGTAGCCTCCGTCAAAGGAAAACCTACACACTGTTTTACTGTAAATGTGTTCAAGGCAGAAATACGTTCTGGTTAATTGGATTTCCCTTTGTATTAAAGTATTTAAAAACCTTTTTTCTATGAGGCATTTAGTATTATTTCCTGCACAAACATCCAGTCCTTGTCAGTCAGCGCATGGTACGGCATAAAGGCAAATGTTGCTCCAGTGTCATTTTAATTTACCTTTTGATTGCACATTTCTGATGTTCAGCGTTTGAAAGCTTTATGATTATTTACTTGAACCCAGGAAACTGGAAGAACAGTTATGAAGCTGAAACGACTTTGGGGCACGCAATTAGTTGTACCGTGGCTTCGTTATCCTTTTCTCCCTCTTGTGGCCTCGGATAGTAAGAGCATATAAGCTATTGCTTCGCCATACAGCATGGCTGTTTCTCGTCTAATAACTGGGGGGGAAAAACAAGACTTTGGGGGAAGGTGCCATAGGATCCAGCCGCTGCCCTGGCGCTGGAGGAAGGTCTGTGTGGCGTGGTTCCCTCCACCCCAGAGGGACACGGGGACGATGGCGACAGCGGGGCCTGGGAGCAAAGCCACCTTTGAGATACTTGCCCGGGCGGAGCTGTGCGCCCTTCCACAGCTTTCCTACAAAATTAAGACCCATGCTTTTCAACTCAGGGCAGTAGAGGTTTCCAGACTAAGGGCTTCAAGGGCGACTTTGCTGTATTCACCAAGGCGTAAAGATGGCTGAGGTCATTTCCAGGCAAAGTTGGCTGCTTTGGTTGCACAAACTGATTCTTTTCTGTGCTTTGAATAGTAATAACAGCAAAAATAAACACCATTAAAGTGCTTCTTTTCAGCCTTATGGAACAAACATTTTTAATATTCAGACTTTAAGGCCGCAAATTGGTGGCTATAAATATTGTACTGCATTCAAAGTTCTCTATATGCCATCTGGTGACCATGTGATTAGTGTATCTATGGGGCAAAAGAAGAAGGGGGGGTCTTGTCATGCCCTTATTTATTTTCTGTGCTCAACTATGCACTCACTTAAAACCTAGCCATATGCTAGAGCATCTGTTATAGGTGGATTTTTTTGTAAATTTTCTTTTTTTAAAATTGAGTCGATTTTGCCCTTTAGAAGCCCACACTCTGAACAGTACTTCAGAATGACATTTACTGCAGACCAAATTATTATTTTATTAGGAGCTACAGTGTCTACTTTGATCAAACAGCAAAATTCTGTTTTGGAAATAAATTAGTACCTTAAGATTTATAGTACCAAACCAGCCAATTCATCCCTTTTTGCTTACATCCACCAAAGAAGATATGATTAATTTAAGCTCTGTTTGTGTGCATATTCCTACACTGAGGCTTTCAAGTTGATTTGTATTTTCTTCAGTGTGTTAGTATAAAAAGAAGCCTTCTTTGCCTTAATAGAAAGAGATGCCACGCAGCAGTTATAAATATGAATAGCAAATTCTGTGCTTTATTGGCCCAGTGCTCATATACGCATAATCATCATTTAGTTTACAGAATACTGCTCAAGGCAGTCGTGTGCAAGTAGTATGCCAGTATGCCATTGGGAATGAAACCAAGAACACAACAGTTTTTGCGGCTTTTCATCATGCCTTATAAAGAGAAGGTTAAGCTAAAATTGGCTCTGTAAGAATAATAAAAGTATACTAAAAATACCTTCATTTTTAGTCACAGTTTCTGTTAAAAAAAAGAAAAAAAGAGTTATTTCTGCAGTCTATGCTTCCTTAAAATATCCAGTGAAGTCAATAGGAACTCCACTTATTGATATCACAGGACCAGCTCACAATTTCAGTGTTCCAACTTTTCCAGCATCATTTCTATTCTTTTGCAAACTGAACTAAGTGTAAACCGTAACATCAGGCTGTAAAGAGAACTGCAGAAGCTTTGGAAGTGTCCTGTTTCAGAGCGTATCAATCACTTTTAAATATGAAAGTATCCTACTCCTGCTACTCCTCTCTAGCCCAAACAGCTTGTATGGGAACACATTATTTTCCTTTTGCTGTCTTACTGAACTTTTCCCCTCTTCCAGAACCCCAGAATTATCCAGACCGACACCTCCATGTCACTGTCACTTTGTTATCCTACTTTCCAGCATTAATTTCATGCACCAGATCCCATGATGAACCTGGGCTGTGCCACTTCTCAATATTTATGCTAGGTCAAGGTGGCAGAATTTAATCTTGCAAAGCTAGCTCAAAAAGGGCATACCAGCTGCTATGTCTTAGTAAATCAGATAACAGCAATAGATCTAAAGAGGGAAAGAGACAGAAGTAAGTGAGATTATTGCATCTGTTTAAATCGTGCGTCCCTTACAACCATTTTGAAAGCACATATTTATTATTGAGTGAACAAAAATAATGTTAAAACATAATTAAAAACAGCCTATAATGTCATTTAATGATTTTTTTTTCCTAATTGTGGTTTTAAAAAAAGAATTGTTGTCAGAGACCTAAGAGCAGCTGGTAAGAAGTTCAAATGCAGGTCAGCATGCAGCCTAACCGAGCTAAGATTTCTGCATCTTTAGCCTAAATTAAAAGAACATTAAAAATCAATGTACTGTGATGTGAAATGGCAGTTCTGAGCCTGGTACACAAACAATGTGTAGAAATGAGGACAGGGTGTTGTCTTACAGTGCTGATGCATTCTGAAAGCACTGACAAAAGCTTGGGAAAATGAAAACAAGACAAGATGTCTCGGGTTGGTTGTTTTTTTTTTTTTAATTTAAAGAAATAGAATAGAGATATTGTATGAGAATTGTAGAATGCCCTTATTCTGAACTCTTCACATGAATTATGAAATTTTACTTATTTTCAAAGGGCATCCAGCCTGCTAACTACTGTACTTCATAAAAATCTAGATAACAACAATCATTCCTAGGAATAACAGGTCCTGGATATGAATTATCATTGTTCTGGCTGCTCCTCATACATGGCACCATGAATTGTGTCACTTCCTTGGTGGCTTGAACAGTGTGTTGCACTGGACATAGCCTGGAAGAGGTAGTTACTGCCCTAACACCTACAACCTGTCAGCATCCATAAATACACCAGCTTTGACACAATTTCCAAGATATTTCTAGTGAAGCAGGCAAGAAGGAATAACATTATGAGAAGAGAAATTCCATATTCTCTAGAAAGAGAACTCTCATGAGCTGGTAGGACTATGTTTCTTAACAAGAATGAGAACCTGGGGATTTGTGATGTTGTGCATTTGCATCTTGAACGTGTTCCAGAACTGACCTGGAAGGGTAAAAGTGAAATGGTAGTTGTAGTGCAAGATAGGAATCAATTCAAAACAGGAATTAAGTATGAATAAGTTTCCATTTACTTTATTATCTGATAGAAAATAAGATCTCAGGTGTTTTTTTTTCTTGAAAAATAACTGTTTCCATCTGAAATAGAAAATAAAATTGAAATGTTTACATTGTAAATTCTACTGCTATGTGTCTTTATATCTATAGCTTGACTAAAGTGTCTTTCATCAGGGGATCCATTAGCAGGAGCACACCATGGAAGCCATGAAGTTTTCCATATTACACTGTTTTCTTGCTCGAAGAGGGAGATAGCATCATATGGTTGGTTTCCTAACTGAATACCGAAGAATGGCCTCTAAAATGTTCTTTCTGAAAGGCCAAAAATGAATATTTACAATTTGAAATTCTTCAGTAAAAAAAAAAGGAAAAAACCCAAACAAATAATTTTCTGGTGAAAAAAAATATATACTTGACAAATTCATTTTTGCTGATATTTCCCTAAGGGAAAAAATAAAATATCTCTATGTTATAGACAACTCCGTCATAAGTATGAAAGCATTCATGGTGTTCCTAACAGACAGCTGAATGAGTGCCTATGATGGGCTATAAAGCAGTAGCAGTTAGTTCAAGCTTAACATTTTCAGCTTGGAAAGAGACATTCAGAACGGTTTCTCCGTTCTACCAGACTGTCACACAGCCAAGCAATGCCTGGTCCATGAACCTTTTGGCAGATGAACAACAAGGGTTGAAGCTAGGAAACAGACAGCTCCTAACGAGAGAAAGGGCAGACTTTTCTTGAAACAGTTCTGATTTATTTTCAACAGGAAAGCTGTTTTTTTTGGCATAGTGCTGATATTTCAATGTTAGCTATAAAATCTATATTTAAATAATGTGAAAGTTGGTCACCAATGAACTATCTTAAAAAATATGATGCCTGAGCTGACAGTCTTTCATTGACACCAGACTTTTCCTCAACTTGTAATCACTAGTGATATACATTACCAAAAAAGCCCACACTTGAAAACAATGGGATGCAATAAGACAGCAAGAATTTCTGAACAAAAGCTTCAGTTATTAAGAGAAAAGATTAACTCATGATACTCAACATTAAATGTAAAACAATGTGTTGAATCAACTAGGGAGAAAGTAAGACTTGAAGCCAAAGAACCTAACGGTCTAAACCACACAACTTTCGTGGCCAATGGTTTTATGTTGCCAGATTAAGGTGACTGCGGATAATCATTTGGTTTATTTCTAGATATAAAATGCCTGCTTCACCAGGTACACATGATGGTACACATAGACCTTTTGTATACACAAGAATCATCTGAGACTTCTGGGCCTAAAAATGCCAAGAATTATCACCAGTTTTCTAAGATGGCTTGCATTTTAACTATAAATTTAACTATGTTACTTTTTGTTTACTGTAAGTAGAAATGATGAGGCTTAGAAAATGTTAATAAGTCATAGCTAGAAAGATGATCAGAACCTGGTACCATGTCTGCCTTTGCAGTGTATTTACATGTTAGGTGATATGAAATTTAGCATTTACTTAGTTGATCTTATGTACCTAGGATATTAAAAGAAATAAATAAATCTCTGCACAAATGTGTATTTGTGAGACTTTTAAAATCCTTCTTCTGTCATTCTAATTAAAAAATTAATTGTCTGGCGTATGTCCTGATTCTAATGAAGAATTAATTCATTAGTTTGTTTCCAGCCTGAAATATTTGGGGGTGAATTGTACAGGCAAATGTACAAAGCAAAAATACTGTTTCATAGCCAAGCTGAAAATGAAGAAGGGAATGGGGAAAACCATGTGTCAGAGAAAAAAGCCATCTGGCTGATGGGCAAAATGGCTCAAGCCAACCCCTGCATGCAAGGCAGACAACTGCTCATTTAAAAACCCCACCAGCATCCTCTGTATGGACCTTGGCAAGCATGTGAGTTATCATGAAAACAAAGTAGATGCCCGACAACCCATTAATGGCAGACTGCATGAGTATGGCAGTACCACAGGACATTCAGCCTGTAACCAGTCCTTTGCCGTGTTTTGCCTTCTTAGTTTACTAGCTGACTGGAGATGCAATCCCTGTTTCCTATGGCGTTTTGCCAATACATCTGTAAATACATGTTAGGATCTGATTTCTAACTTATTTTTGCCTTTGAAAATGGTTGCAACTTTTTTTCCCTTTAGTATCTTTTTTCTTTTTTTTTCCTTTGGTACTTTATGTTGTTAAGGTATATACAGTTCATACCTATATATTGCTATGTATCACTAAGGAAGGTATAGACCAGCTCCCTAAATGTGGAGACCTCCAGAAATTCTGCCAAAGTCCCTTTTCATACCAGCCAGCCGCACAGAAGAAGGTTAACAGCACAGCAGCAGCCCTCACACTGCTCCTCAGCTATAGTTGCATATTCCAAACAGCCCTTGGTAATGGGGTCTCAGTGTGATCAGTACCAAAACCCAACATGATATCATCCAGTTGGAAAGGAGGTTTTCCCAGTAAGTAGGGGAGGAAGTCCAGAATAAGGGCTAGAAGTGACAGAGGGCTTTAGAGGTCAAAGCGGGGACAAAAGATGGCTCCTGAAACCCATAGAGTTGTATCAGTGCATCTCTGCCTCTGGGCTAGTCAGAGGACAGAGAGTACATGATGGGAGTTTGGTGAGGAGAGCACAATGGGGCAACCTGTGGCTCAGTTTACTTCATCCTCACAGAAACACACTCATGACAATGGAGAAGTGACAGACCTCAGAAGTGGAGACCAGTAACATACTCCTGGGAAGAGCGTAAAGCAAAGAACATCGCATCAAAGCTAGTTTTCAGTTCTGCCCTCAGAAAGAAGCACTTCAGCTGGTAAACGACTCGGCTCAGCATCTTTTCTGTAAGACAGCAGGAGCTGATTCTTCACAGCATCTCCTCATGTGTTGTCATTTATTCCCGCATAAAATTGGCATAAAGCATCAACGATGGCTTTTGTCATCACCCTGCAGAAATGCATATTACCTCCACCACAGCATCACACCAGGGCAAGGGCTCAGGGACGCAGTATGAGGAACAGACACTGCTAACGAACAGCAAGTTCCCCCCGCCATGGAACTGAGGGAGTGACCCCGATCAGCCACCTCCTGAATCCGGTGAACCTTGCTCATCTCCCAAGAGCTGACACGCTTCTAGCGTACAGTAGCATATGGTGCGGAGGCCTCAGAGGAGCACTTAAGCTTATAGAGGGAAAAAAGCCCCTAACAAGTATCAGGTATTATATTACATCCTGGGAAATTCTTTACAGTGAAAGCACTGATCATCATTTGGAACAGCAACGGGACCAGCAGCAGGACTACCTTTAGAAATGAGGAATCATCAGCTGCTCAGCTGTAATCACCGGCTTAAGCTGAACTGGCGGGAAGATAACATGAAAACCTGGGGTAAATATAATAAAATAGAAAATGTGTTTTTTCCACACTGTAGATAATGCTGTTTCCAGTTTTCTTGCCATTTCTTGCCACAGTAATTCCAACAGGTGAAGCTCTTGTTCCCACGTCCCTTCCCTCTTTTTTTGGGTGGGGTAGGGGAGGTGATAGTAAACAACAGAGAGCATATTCATCTTTTACAGCACAAAGTCCTAGCTCAAGTCTTTTTTCTGAACATTATCTGTATTGAAGTTTGGGGTTTTTTTTAAACATAAATTGTATTTCTCAAATTTCAAGCTCAAGATCACGTCAGGACTGACAGAGGGCGCCTGGGTAAAAATGACATGATTCTTTCAGTGACATAATTTCCTGTGTCTTCAGCTTTGTATTCAGAGGGAGAAAGAAATTATGCACAAGCCAAGGCACTTTTGTGAAGCTGCTGATTAGGCCATGGTTTAAAAATGGAGAACGAGGGAAAATACGCTGGCTCTCCTTCATGCTTGCGCGCTGAAGCATTGACTGCGGAGGGCCTTGAGACTGGTTTCGGTGCAATCAAAGGGGCTACACCTGTCTGTGCCTCGCTCTCCTGGAGCTGGGAAAGGAAGCTGGCTTTTAACACAGTAGTTCCCAGCGTAAAAGAGAAAAATAATTTGCAGTATTAGATCATGGGCTTGCCTTGGCTTTGTGCCAGCAAGGAAAAAAGCTTTCATTGGTGCTGCAGTCCCAGAGATGCTACGAGTGAGCGAGCTACAGCGAACAATTCAGAGCTGTCTTTATGGAACTAACAGAGAACACAGCTTTCATAAAACACAGACCATTTTAACTTCAGACACTGATAATTCAAAAGGAGAGCCTTTTAATTGTGTTATTCTATCAACAAGAGGACAAACAAGGTTAAATGGTGATGGATGCTGAATTAACAAGCTATTTGCTTGCAGCATTTTTGTGCTGGGAAAAAAACTGTATTTATTCTCCAGCTTCATAGAGGGAAACTTTCTTCCTACTTTTCACTGTCGGGCTCTTCCTATTGATTTTATCATAATTCAAATACATGGCAAAATGCTCCTGAGCACAAAAGCAGAGGGCTAAGCCTTACTCTCTTTTATTACACTAGAGAGCCACTAAATAGGAAAGGATTTTGATTTAGATTCCCACATTAAAATTAAATCACACATCCTAAGGAAAAATGATCCGTAATAATGAAAGTCACACACATGGGGATTGAAAGTGCTATTGAATAATGAAGAAAACTATAGTAGCAACGAATGTAAGGGACCACTATGCTTTAATGAAGAGATATTTCCGAAACAAATGTCTCCCTTCAGTGTTTTCTATTGATGGTCTGAATATTATCAAACAAATTACGTGAAATATGAATATCACAAAGCGCAAATAAATTACTTACAGCCTTTTGATTTTGGTTGCAACATTTTATGTCTCAGCTGTAGGAAAGATCTACATGTAGCCGGGTGATTTTTAGTGCATCATGCGGGTCAGGATGAATACGCTGAGCCTCCAGTGCCCAAGGCTGCAAATGTACTTCCATTTTGTAAACTCTTACACAGTGACACTGACCATTGGACGGTGAGGTTATATGCCGTTCCAATATTGACATCTTTCTTTTGCTTTCAAGCTCCCTTTAGTGATTTTATAGATTAAAATGTTCTTCCCAGCAGCAAATTGCAAATCTCTCCCTGTTTTGATTATGTCTGATTTTACATTTTAACCTCTATAATTTCAATTTGATCAAATACATTTTAAAGTTAATCTTGGTGATAATTCACTTTTAGCACAAAGATTTAGTCTTGCAGTGTGGGAGGCAGATTTCTTGGAGAAAAACCACCAGACCTGGCAGCACCAGAAGTTCCCATTTGACTGGCCACCAACAGTGAATAAACGATGAGTACATGGAGAAGGGTCATGCCACATTTTCCAGAGATGTGATTTGAGCACAGCATTCTTAACTCGCATTGTTTTGTGACCTTTCTGTATTACTAACAAGATGATAAACATCATAGCATTGATCCAGCTCTATTATTTCTTCTGAAAAAAGCCTGGTATCTCTGTGCACCCCCAAAATCGACAAACAATCTTTCCTATCACTTCAGCAAATGAGAGTAATTCACACAGAAAGTAAATTAGTAGAAGCACAAACAAACCATGAGCCAAGCTTTTATTCCAAAAGTACAGCATTGTTGAAACTGCATATCACTATGAGATGAAATCACTAGAGAATTTGTTTTGCAACTGATATCGGTTTTACATGAAAAAGGTAAAGACTCTGGGGCGGATGGGTATGGGGGAGGCAGGGTAGTGGCAGCTTATAACCCGAAAGCAGAGAGGAAGAAAGCACTTCTCAGTTCTATAGAAATTACTGCCATCCAGGCTTCGAAATTGTTCCTCAATCCTGTGCTTCTTAGTTTCATTTTGTCTTTGTGTGCGACAGGGAACAAAAGTTGCTTTTCTTAAGGAAAATTATATCTAAGAAAAAGACAGTATCACACTCTACAGTAGTAACCTAACAGGAGACGCAGCTCCTTGACGCGGTGGTTTGGACACTCAGCTGATGCATGAATCCTGCTTCCAAAATTTTCTGTATATTTGGGGGGGACATTAATTATTACTATTTTATTTTTTATTCAATGACTGATTAACGTTAAATGCACAAATAAATCTGGGCACAGAAAAGAGAAATTAAGGACTCTTCTGGCTCCCCACTAGTCTAGCCCCATGATCCTCTTTGCACGCTGCTCTGGTGACAAATGCTATCCATTCTTTGACGTTCTCTAGGACAACTTTAAAACAACTGAAGGAGGAAGGGATACAGCCCTTCTAGAAAATATGTAGCCTACAGCTTTTTCACAGCTGAAACCTCCTTTTCTGGAAGGGCAGAATTCCAGTTGAACCATGGAGAAAAATTAATGCTGTTATCCTGGTTCTTAATGAGTGCTCTGACTATTATCATCTCAATAAAGACCTATGGCTATAATAGGGTTTAATCCAGGATGGGTATATATATTAGTTATGCTCAGGAAATGTCTATGTGATTGAGCCCTAGGGAACTTAAATATCTGTTCCTCTCTTTATTGATCGTAATGAGACTTAGGCAAGAACTGTGCACCTATACAGATTCAGACTCAGAAGTGTAGCAAGCTGAGGCAGCTGCTGTATGGAAACATTTTGAGCCCCAAATTCATCTTGTTTGAAGCACACAAGTTTTATTTTTTGTTCATCTGCCAGTGGGCTGACCTTCCTTTGTGAAGGACATTTCAGGGTTCAAAATCAAAGAGGTGATTTCTAAATACTTTCTGCTATTTTTTTTTTCAAGCCTAAGAATATACAGCAACCCTATAGTGATTAAGTTAGAAAGAAGTTTCCATCCTGGATTCACTATTCCATACATATCTACATGGGGTTTGTTGTTCAATTTCCTTGTCACCATTTGTAACACACAAAAGAGGTGTTTGGCCAGGTATGCTGCTGTTCTGCCCTGCAAAGATAACATGGGCTGAAATTGAATAGACAGGAAATGACATGTCAGAAACATAAGTGAGAAAAAATGCATTCACTCGTTCTTAAGCCCTGAATATTTACTTTTGGATACTGAAGTTTACCCATGTCAGTACCAGGGAGCACACCTTGTTACCTCTGTTATGTCACTCCCCAGAAATGTTAACTTCCCAAACGTATGAGATTTTAGATGTAGATCTTATTTCAACTGAACAGATGGGTACGTTTGCTATTCAATGAACATACTAAGAACTCTTTTCACACCTCTAACAGTCACAGCTTTGCACACCCATGTGCTGTACATCTGTGGATTATTGGCAGTGCATTTCGCTGCACAGTAGGAATATCTCAGGTTTAAAAATTTCCCTGTATCTGTTCCTTCCATGTGATTCTTTTTAAAATGTCTGTCTTCTCCCTTTGTGCATCTGTTCACAGCTTTGACCACAAAAAGAGACTTGCAACCTTTGCAAAAATTTGAGTCTGGCAGCCTCCATGTGAGAGTGTAAGAGGTGCTATAAATGGGGCAGGGAACAAAATGCTTTTTTTCCTCCCCCTTTTTTTTTTTACAGATAAATTGTTCTCCTGCAAAGAGTAAGGACAAAGCTATAAATTTATTTGTAATTGTGGGGTAGAGGGAATATAGAGATGGTAGAGGGATGTATGAAAAGAGGGATGTATAATGTAAGAAACTATGGGGTTAGTGTTTTCCAACAGCGTTAGTTAGCCCAAATTTGATGCTATACTGATGTGGCTAGGTTTCTTCCTGTTTTGGATCTGTCTTATTCAGCTGTGACCCCTGTATCCTGGTATGGTAGTGCACCAAGAGATGTCCACAAAGCTTGTAAGAACCCTCAGTCTTCATATGGAACATCATCATGGTCTTCCCTCCTTTTAATGTGGCTCAATTTCCCCTGCTTCTAGGCATACACAAACTTTCAGTTTATTTCTCATTCAGAAGCAATTAACAAATGTTTACTCCCAAACTGGGATATCAGTGTATCAATGTAGCCTTTCTTCTTCTCCATTTCCATCCTACCAGCCAAGTTTTTTCTTCTTTTTTTTTTTTTTTGGCTGGCACAAATAAATGCCGCTGCACTATTTAAACAAGTATCAAATGCTCAAGACTTTCCTCATAAGCCCATAAACTTGTTCTTTGCTTTCCTTTGAAAGTGGGAGGCATTTTTACCATTTTCACTTCCTTCAGCTCTACTAATTGTTAGTTCTTTGGAAAAATTAATATTGGCAGACCAGGTGAGTACATCTTCCATGCTGGTGATTCAATGTTCAACAGTAGAAATGTGCTCTTTTCTGCCTAGTAAGACACTATGTACGTCTCATTTTAAACTCTTCTGTACACTGACCCTTGAATTTTAATACCAACATGTTAATTACTTTCTACAGTGGACTAATGCCTACAGGCTATTACTGACTATTGCATGAGACGAGTTGTAATTACTAACAATGCTATGATAATGAATTTGGCATGTTATAAAAGATCTTTAAGAGATAGTACAGCCCTAGTTTTTCATTTTACTGTCCTCAACAGAGGACAGTACTCACAATTCTACCTGGCCCTTTTTTAAACCTTATATTGTACAGCCTCTTACAAATGTGTGTTCATTATTTGATGTTTTCACCAGACAAGGTTGGAAGATCAGACTAACTACAACCTGAAGCTGTTTCACCAGTTAGCTAGTAAACTGATACCTGTCCATTAAAAGGGGCAGGGGAAAATATATTAAATGACTGATATCCTTTTTTTAGAGTCCTACTCACAACTTTCTCTCACACAGATATATCTCAATATAGATAGGTAGACAGATGGACAGACAGATTGACAGGCAGATAAAGACAGGGAGTTACAGAATAAGAACTACAGTGAAATACAGGTACTTTCACTGTGCAAAAAATTTAAACGAACTTTCACAGTGCTCCAGAGTGTATAGTGAGTTATGGTACTGTCCCCACAACCACCAAACTTCGCATAATTTAGAGAAGAGAGTTAGGCCTGTGATGGCTATAAATACAATCAACCAGATAATAACTTTATTCTTTATTTACAAGAAAAAAAAAAGCAATGTTTTTTACATTTTAAATCAACGTACACTACGAAATGCCATATAGAAGTATGTCCTTTGTGTATTAAATATATGCATGTATCGATATATGCATAAATAGTATTATCATTTCCTCTGAAGGGATTGTGCATATCTTCATCTGTGACAGCAAAAGTTTTGGAGACAGGGTTAGTAAAGTCTGTTCGAGGTAATATCACTTGTGACCATTTATCTTCCTCTCAAAGTTCCTCACGAGAATACAGTTAAACAATAATTGTGAATTTTGATTTTGCTTATCATCAAAATAGAAACAAGGAAAATATCATCACAAAGGGTATTCATCAGAGCTGAATAAGATGTCTTTACCAAAATCATCTCTCTGTGGTGGTTATTTCATGCAATAAAAGATCCAACCACTATATAAGTATGAGCTTTTTATAAAAATATGTATGAAAAAGTAAGATAAATAATACAAAAACAAAAAACAAATCCACCTTTGGGGATTTATTTATTTTTTTTTGCTAATTGGGCATCATTTCATTTCATATCACTTCAGACTTATTTTGGGTATAATAAATGAAATTGGCAAGAGAACTAGATTAGAGCTGCAGTCAGTAGTCAAGTTAATAAAATTTCTTATGGTAATCTATTCAATCATTAAGTGTACATTGATGAAAATGCTTAGATACAATGATATGTCACTTATAGACCAAGTAAATTAAATTAACTTCAGAATATATTGTATTAGACTTTGAAAAAGAGTCATTAAGATACTTCTGGCCTTTGAATTAGGAGAAGCAATTAACAGAAGGATGAGAAGTTGCCAAATCATACTATCAAAACTTTAAATCTATCAAAGGTAATAATCCTGTATTTAATTAAAAATAATAATTAGGAGTCATTGACCAACGATTTAATGCATTAAGTAATTATTCAAAATGCTATTTATGTAATACGTGAGAATTTCACAACCCTTCTAAGCATTTTTTACATATATTATTTAACAATTTAAAGAAGGGCACATGAGAGAGGAAGCAAGATACAATAAGTTTAGGTTTGAAACACCAAGGAAATAATATGTATCAAACCTTTTTCAGTGAAATGATTGAATCACTCGGTCATTCCAACAAGATTAAAATTATTCTACAATCCTCATTCATGCTGTGAATAGCATTCACTCAGGCAGTTCTATTAATTCAGTGATACTTCTTCAGTGTTAAGTACCAGCATGGATTGCAGATTCGAGCCTTAAATGAAAAACTGAAGTGAGTTGTCATTCACTCATTCATTTGAAATACAACCCAGTGCACTGTACCCTCTGAAGCTAAATGGAATTCGGTCTTGATAGACTACAGTTTTGATATGTCAGGTTTTCTGGTTTTGGTTTTTGGGTTGGTTTTTTTTTGGGGGGGGGGAGGGGAGAGTGGTAATTGTGTGGATGAGATAATAAAAGAAAAATAAATTATTCAGGCAGTTCAACATGTACCTTTCTGGCCATTGCTTCCTTTTAAACTGTCTGTTCCTCTGTTCAGCTTAAATGTAGACTCACGCTTTAAGTTCAAATGTGCTAAGAGCTTTAATGTACTTCACTCAAGTAGAAGGAAATTATTATCTCTGTTGCAAGGTCATGCAATGTTGAATGCACATGTAAGCCCTGGGTCACAGAAAGATTTCGGCATATTTAGTAGGTTGACTCTTTTAACTAGACCCTCTAGATGTGCCCTTTGATAACTGGAAAAAAAAATTATGGATACTTTTATATGTGTTATTTATTGTCAATAATAGAATGAACAGCATTCTTTTTTATTATTTCTGTGTACACATATGTATGCATAATCCTCTGATGCAGTCTGGTTTTCCCCACCCAGTTTACCAGATGCAAGGCATATGTGAACCAACACTTACACGCAGGGCTGCTTAAATCTATTTACTACTGAGGTCGTAAGTATTAATAGGAATCAATCCTTCCACTTCACACGCTATAAGTCTGCTTGTATTCTCTTGTATCTCCATTTTTCATGCATAGTCACCTTTTATGTCTTCCTACATATTACAACAAATGGGCAAAAAAGGGAATAACCATCCAAAACCTGCACCAGCACCAGCAGACGAAAATAGCAGGCACAGAAAAACTCATTGGAGGTGTTTTCCAGACCGCTGCAAGGGACAATGGCTGGGGAATTCAAATGGAAATAAATTCAGATCTAATAAATATGGAGTAAATGCTTCAGAATCATCAGATTAAAGCATTATAGGCAATAATATAAGGTAGTGTTCATACCCCTGTATCTTTCTTCAAATTTTATATGTATTTCAGAGCTCGGTCAGGGAATTAGTTCTTTCATCTGTCTGCATACCGAAAATGCCTCACTTAGTGAGAAGTCTTGTTAAAATCAACTATCATCATGAGTCAGTGGAGCAAAACCACAAGCATAATTTTGAGGCTTTAAAACATTTATATGTAAATATGTCTTATTATTTGATAATTTTCTAAAGGATGCACCTAATCAGAATTCTGATTTTCATCCCAAGAATGCAATAAACAGACCTAAAATGCTGGTTGGAAATCACAATGGCAACTAATTGAGTCCTTTTGTTTTGATTAGGACATGGCTAACGGACCAGTACTAATTTTATTTGATAGAATGTCCCATTCCTACAATTAACTTGTAACTGACCAAACAAGTCAGATAATCGTCTAGCCCGTAACAGACTGAAATGTATCTGATGTATTTATTTGGGAGACTGTCTCCAATTATTATTTTCTTTATTATTCATCTAGCTGTTCAAATTCACATGCTACCAGACTAGTTAATTTGTATCTATTTGTTACTGAAGACTTGCTTAAAAACCACTTCCTTTATTATAGTACTCAGGATCTGTAGGATTTTTAGAAGTCTGATTTTTCCACCTTTTAACTGAGAAGTAATGGACTCCAAGAAAGTGTCCCCCGAAGTAGTCCTAGCTTTATTTCCAAAACACTACAATTCTGTTCTCTTTCTGCCATGCCTTTTTACAAGGAAGAAATAACAAAGATTGAGAGGAACTACCAGTAATTGTACTACTATTATCCATTTATTATTTTTTTCCTGTCTCTTTGCTTGTTTTACTTTGGATATCACCTGTGCAGCTATAATTTAGGGAACTGTCTTGGGACCAGCTAGGAGAGAAGAGAAATACAGGTTGTCAGGATCTTACTGCATTTTTCTCCAGTCTCATTTTCTCATCTATAGCTCTGACAGGGAAAACAACTAACTGTTTCAATTTAACTTATAAACTGCACAATCGAATAGTTCTTCCTTTGCAGTACTATGGGATACAAAGAGATCTAAGACAATTAAGAGGAGCAGTTCTAGAACAACTTGAGTTTGTATTCTTAGTGACCTCTGCAGGGTTTTTTTTTTTCCATCTTGTACAAGTCTGAGCTGTTTCTAAATACTAGCTGATATAAATCTGTTTTGCAATAATCTGACATTTGAAAGTCCAAATAAATTTATCTCTGTGAGCAACAAACCACAAGTTCTTTGGTCTTTTTTTTCTTTAAAAGATGACACAAAAAAGAAGTTATTTACTTCAACTCTCTGTATGAAATATATTGTAAGCTAAGAGGAGGTTATATTTTCAAGAAAGATACAAAACCTGTGTAAGTAGTAGTAGTATTACTATTAAGTTTAGTGTGATTTCTCAAACAAGAAAGAACCAGAATGATGTGAAAAAGAGAAAGAGGGTAAAGTATCAGAAATCATATTCACTATAAGAGAAATTGTCCTCTTTGATATATGAAAGCCTAAAAAGAAACACATACTTTTTCAATATTTATAGTACCTAAGTATAATGTACATGTATATTCTTTTACAAAGACTGCTCTTTTGTGATACACATACAGATATTTTTACTGTTATATGCCACCAGCCATGTTCTTACAACTTCATTTGTTCTCTCATTTTGATGGCTTAGATTTTGCTCATGTCTTCACCTATCAAATTTGAAATCTCTGCATCTAATTAATTTTAAACAAGTAAACCAGCACAACAGTTGCATTTTTGCAATCCTACTTGTTTCTTCCTTCACCCAAAATTTTGTGTTATTGTGATTGTCCCTCAGTACTAGTCATTTGTAGTGGATGATTTACTTAGCAGCTGTTGATTTACACATCTAATTTTCCATGTGTTCCAGATTCTCTCTGTAAGAACACAGAACCATACAGTGTTGTCATATGAATGTCAAATAATCTTCCAAGCCTTCAGGTTTTTTTTTAAAAAAAGAAAGAAAACCTAACAATAAATTTCTTTTTGTCATTTCTTTTTCTTTCTTTTATAAATAGAACTAGTTACAGATCAGCAGATAATACAAGAAAAAAGAAAAATTCATGTTAGGGTTTTAATTCATGATTTAGTCCTATAAGTCAGTCAGAACATTCAAAAACAGTATCATCAGGGAGAAGCAACACTGTAATGCAGTGCTGATCTTTCACATTTGAAATTCAATGACAAAAATAATGTATCCTATTTTGCAAATGAAGTCAATCTTATTTACATCCAAATCCCATCTTTTATTCTAATAAATACTTTGTCTTCCACAAGCATTCATTATAAAAGCATTTCATTTTATGAAATACTGAGGACAAATGAGTCACTGTGACAAGCTTCCTATATCTTAAATATGTTAAACGATACTATATGCAGTAATTGCTCAGGGTTTTCTTTTTTTGTGGGTTGTTTTTGGTTGGTTGGTTTGTTTTTGTTTTTGTTTTTTTTTAAATCCCTTAGATTTCTCAGCTTTGTAGTTTTACCAATGGACCAGCACCAGGCTGGCTTTGTCAGCTTCAGCAAAGCCTTCTTTGCTCTAAAATTACCAAAAGATGCTGCCCACATTACTGTTTTGCTGTGCAGTTGTCCTGCAGTCAAGAGTGATGACATGTGGATGGAGGCCCAACCAGTTGAAGGGCTGCACAGCTTTCCCCAGATCCTGTGGGAGCACAAGCTACACCTGTCAGGACTGCTGGAGAGCTAAAGGAGCTGTCAGGGTATCCTGGTATAGAGAGCCATGAACTCTCAGCTGTGAATCTCACAACAAGGCAAGGCTCCTTGACTCTTCTGCCACTTGTGCCGAACAGCTCCAGCTCCTCCTCTGACGACCTGAAGATATTATTTCTCCTTTTAGTTTGCTTACTCCTTGAGGAGCTGACATTTCTGCAAAAAAAAAAATAAAGAGGAGCTGATTTAGTCAAGGGCAGAAATGCCAGGCAGGAGGTATATGTTTAACTTACTTGCCAAGATGTGAAGCAAAAAGTAGGATGGACAGAAATGTAACAGCCTATAGCCAAAAGGGTTAGTTAAAAATCTGTTCAAAAATTCAGTAATACACCTATGATATTATAGAAATAACTTTCCCCAGCAAGTTACTCTCTTTTATTACTGACCTTGACAAGTGTTCCCTTCTCTGGGGAGAAAAGACAAATACAGTGGAATCTTATTCAAATCACCGTTTAGAGTACATCACCATCATGATTACAGAGGTCAGAAAGAGTCTATAAAGTGAATTGTCCTGAGATTAATTTAAGAAGATGAGAAAAGGAATGAACTGATGAAGCAATATTATAAGACCAGGACTGAGTTATGGAGCAGCTGAGAGATGTGCCAGATTTCTCACACTGAGAGTACAGTGCAAGGCTGCCAAAAAGTGCATGGAAGCCAGTGGCTTCCCGCTGACTTCAAAGGTTTTGGATCAAGTTCTGGACTTCATATAAAGCTACTTTGTTTTTGTCTCGCATTCCTCCTTCTGAACAATAATTATTACATCAAATTTTCTCATTATCAATTATTTAGTCAATTACTTTTTCTCATTATTTATTATTAATTCACTTTTGGCAGTGTTTAGAAAGCTCTTGCTCATTCATTTTCGTAGAGATGTATACACATCAATCATAGTCACTTGAAAATTCTGTATTCTATTTCCTTTCTTATTTTTAGGCATGCTGCTGACATATTTCCCCCATTCACACCTCTGTTCTACTGCCCAAGGTCAAATTCTTTTCTTGAACTAATTACAAACTAGTCCATATTTAGAACCAGTGAAAATAATGGTGTCAGCAACAGTGACTGTATCATTAAAGACATGATGACAAACAGCAGAAATGCTTTTTTTTTTTTTTTGCCTATAAATTCAAAGCCAGTGTTGGTATCAAATACTGTTCTGTCTTCTTTTTTTAGCATTGTTTTAGTTATTTTATTTGTATTTTGTTGTTATTTATTGTCATTCAAAACAAACAGGCTGTATGTTCTATGGATACATCTATGTTAGCAGTCCTGCCTGTGCTAGAGGTGAGTCTTCCAGGCATCCACACTGAGCAAGTAAAGCAGTGGAGTAGGATCAGTTCTGTGAAGTGAAACAGTGAATGCTGAGGACCCAACACGGTACAAGGTGACCCTGAAATAGCTCTAGTCTGACCTCCAGTCTCTGTCTGTCGCGCACCTTTCAATTTAGTTTCATCTAAAAGGATCCACTTTCTGTGTTCCAAGATTTCCCTGCGATAAGAAGCAAAGCACAGTGAGGGGACACTGCTGTGCAATATTTCTCCAAACTGCACACCTGATCCAAATGAAGATGTTAATGTAGATGTGCTTTATCGTGTTTTGATATATGTTAGAATGCAGTCTTAGAACACGTGAACTGGATTTCTTTTAACAGCAAGTATACTGGAAAATGTAGTTCAGGAGCTTACTTAGCACACTCTAATCACTAATGGAAGTTTTGTCCATCAGACCAGAACTAGTCTGAAGTAAAAAACAGCAAAACACATATAGGTGGTTGCTGGGTCCTCAGCACTACCTGTTTTTCTCTACAGATCCACAGGAAATTCCCTGTGCTACTTGCTAATATGGACATGGCCTACACCACTGCAGTGGGCTCTGTCTCTTATCAGTTTATATCTGATCTCTGTCTCCTTGCATGTAATGATTTTTATTTTTGTTCTTGGCTATTTATTTACTTCATTGACTACTATCCAAACATTAAATACATTTTAAACAACCAGAGGAGAATTATCAATAACTAGACAAAACATACAGTCTCATAAATGAATTTGAAAGCACTCTTAGCTCTTATAGTATATCTCAGGATACATGTAATACTTTATCAAATATTAATTTGTAGAATTAATCCAGAAGAATTGCTGCCAATTAACGTCATTTATAAAATAACTATAAACAACATATATGCTACAGTAATAATCCTGTAACAAATAGTGTAACTTCAGTGTTCATCTGTTTATTTGATTTGATCTTTACAAGTGTTTAAAGAGCAGCTTTCCACTTCATTTAAGAGAAATAATTACAAAACAAATAATCATAAGTAACAAGATTCCTGTATTTATGACCAAATTGTCAGTTTTATAAATAAGAATTCTGGGGTTTCTATGTGTAAAAGTTGATCAGATTACAGATACAAAATAGGTAGTATAAACAGACTAGACAATTGTCTTTGCCTGTTCATTGCTATTTGCATAACATCGTGAAGCCTATTAACAGAAAATTATCTAAAAACAGAAAAACTATTAACAGAAAAACTCAAGTTCTCTTTGAGCTTTGTCTGATTTCAGATACCTCCTATAATCATGGTCTTATTAACAACTGATACATTTGTATTTGAAATTGCTAAAGATTGTGTTGAACCACATATGTGATTTCACTAGGCATTTTATATTTGGATACCTGAAAGGGAAAAAAACGACTTATCTGAAAAATTCAGTGTTGTATTATGAAAGAATGGGTCGCCTACCTTTCCCAAGTACAGAAATCCTCAGTTTTTTGAGGAAAGAAATATATATATATGTGTGTGTCTGTATCCATATATGCTCCTATATATACAGAAACATATATATATACACTCTGTGAATACATATATAACAGTTCTTCGAGGAAAGGAACATATATGTATAGGAATATATAGGAACATGCACACACACACATTTTATGAAAGTATATAGAAAGAAAGACAGAAAGACAGATAGATAGATATGGATATATTCTGTAATTGTACAAAGTGACCGTGATTGCTTTCATCAATGCCTAATAAAATACTAATGGCAGATAAGTAGGAATGAAGAGCACTAGATTCTTCTGAGCTTTTAGTCACATAAATATATTCTGATATTAATCTTGGAGCTAAAACGAGAAAGACAAGTCATGTACTAGAAGGACCCAATCCTTAACTTCTCGCTTGCACTTTTGGTGGAGGCTTTATGGAACCTCAAAGTTGAGCAGGAAAAAATCTTTGTCCAGCTCTCCAACACAAGATGGAGAGAGTAAAATAGTTGTAATACAGATTTTAAATAATTTTCACTGTAAACACCCTGTATGTTCTAACATCCCTAAGTCCCTACAGAAGTTCTGTTAGAAGATTAAATTAGATACATCAAAATAATGAATTTTTTTCTAAATTGATAAACGTCTATGTAGTCTGCACGTGAACTGGAGACATCTTGATACTCTCTATTCCTTTCCCTTTGAGTTCAAGCATCTCCCAAACAGTATACTGAGATGTTAAGTATCCACAAAAAGTGTAGTTCAAATACATAGTGACAATTTGAAGCAAGTTATAAAGTGGATGTAATTCCAGAAAAGTTAAAATAAAAACATACTTTTTTCATGTTCATTAGTTATTACTGGACAACATAAACCATACAATCAAATAAAAAAAAATTATGTCTAGGACATTCAAAGCAACATAAAACTGTCCAATGCTTGCTGCATTGAGATTCAGCAAGATCTGAGTAGAATTGTAACCCTGTGCTCAGAAACTGACATTCCACGTAAATCCCTGAATGGGCTACAGCCGCCTTCTTACTTGCTTCTAACAATACCTTACCAAATTATCCATGAACTTACCTACATTTTTCACATTCAGTAACCTTCATGTTCTGTGTTTTATTATATTTTATTTTTTTAAATCATTATTTACGTTAAATTCAGGGTACTAATTCTGGTTGGTAGGAGCAAGGGAAGTTTTTTCATTCTTCATTCATACAATGTAAAACTTTAGTGTCTACAGCTCCTGATACGTGAAAACTTTAGTTTAGTCTTTGACTTTTGTTAGACTTTAAGGTTTTTATTTTCCAATAAATGCATAAAGTATTTCTATGTTAACTTCTCTGTCTCTACATAGTGATTCAAATACCAACAGGCTTAGCATTTACCCAAGTCAGCCATACCACACCTTGATTTACTCTAAGCTGTTTCTGCAAAATAAGAGTCAAGATCAATAAGAAGTCAAGATCAAAAAAAGGATCAAGGACACTGATGGTTTAATCATAGCTCACCACAAGAGAATATTTTTCCTTAATATTGTTTCATCAATGAAGAAAAAGAAAATTGCAATCACTCCATTATTGAAAAAAACCCTAAATGTATAGTAATTTCAAATATGATTGTCAATATTCTGCTATGCATAAAGCCCTTGTAATCAGTTATGCAAAATCTATTCTATTTTATGTAAACCCTGAAGCAGGCAAATCCATTACAAATGTAGATCTCATTTCAGGAAACATACCTACAATAAGCACATCTATCTCTTTTTTCAACGCATTTTGGGAATTAGCCTTCACTTTCAAAATATTGGAAAGGGATTTTCTTTTATTTTTATAATCCGTTTTAATGAGATTTGGCCAAACATTATGTTTCAACTGATTCAAATTGCCTCATACAGCTGTTCAAAATCTTCTAAATAGGAGAAATAATAAGATACTAAAAATAATCTCACTGGTAAAAAGGAGACGCATTCCAATTTCTTTTTTTTATCATACTGTTTTATAGAAAATGTGGGGTTTTCAATAGCACTTGACGATTGTGTTATCTCATAATAATTAATAAAAGATATCCTTCTTCCTGGAAATATTTTAGAGCGTGGTATAAGACCACCATGTTAGCTTCACGCTTTTTTACAGACTCGTGAGACCATGGTCTCTTTATACTGAGCCCCATGAGTTACTTGAGGGCTGTCAAGTGGATTCTTCTAACAGCCTGATATTGTGTCAACAAATAGAGTAAACACTGTGAAATGGTCAGCTGTGATCTTGAGAACCACGCGTAACTAGGGGCACATTGTCCTCTACAGTGGAGGACAGAGGTACTTACCCCTCAGAGTAGCGTATAGTCTCACACTAGTAAGTCCACATAGAAATCCAAGTCAGGAAGCACAGTACCTTTCAGCCTTACCAGCTCAGGTGAGGCAGCAGTGCAATTGGGTCTGCTTGGCACCGAGTCCATGCAAAAGTGCTGCAAGAGGTAGCTGGACTGTTGCCAGTCATTATTGGATTATTGTCTTTGAACTGTGTTTTCTGCTCATTCCTTTCCCAGCATGGTATGAGATGGGCTAGGTGAGGTGGCTTTCCGTGTTGCAGTGTCCATTAGATAGGTTGAAAGATGTAATGCAATGAATTTTGCAAATATGCACCATACGTACCTTAGCCAACCAGCCGGAAGAGAAAAAAAAATATGTTGCTAGCCAAACCCCATTCCAAACAGCTAAAATACATTGGTTCTTCCAAAAACAATTTCTGCATGTGCCTATTTGACATAAAAAGGCTCATAGACTTCATAGACTTTGACATAGTCTCTATAAAATATAAACCTTTAAAATGAGCCTATTCTAGCAAGGCAAGGCACCCACCAGTGGTTTTAAAGCAGAGAAGTCTGGGAGAAGGAGGTCAACAGTTCTACGCATTTTCGTGAACAAAAACCACTAAGATAAAGCATTAGATTACAGTCTATCACCTTATCTCTACTTTCCAGGTGGGTATAAATGAGCATTTATCAATGCTGACCTCTTTTGTGCTTCTCATCGATCTCTGAAAGACTCTTTAGGGCTCTGTGAGTCTCTCTGCAGATCCTCTCATGCTGGATCGGGCAGTCTTAGTCGAATGTGAGAAAGCCTTGTCACAGAAAGCCTTTGGCAATACAAAACACAGCAACACATTGGTTACTTACTCTATTTAGTTTCTTCATATTAATTCCTTAGTTTGTGATTCTTTTGTCACATACTAATTTCGCATGCAACACTTAATAATTGAAACTTTGTTAACAGTGTTTACTTTCTCTTAGCTATCTTACTGTCAGCCACCTGCAACCAATATGTCTATTGTGTTCTCCAATTATGTTTGGGTAATTATGCACCACCATCTTCTCTTTTCTTCATTTTCTTTTCTCTGACTTGTAAATTGTATTGTTTTTAAAGAAAGATTTCTATTATTTCAAACAGTGCAACTAGGAATAACAAGCAACCAAAACTGAAAAAAATAAAAACAGTTCAGTCAACAGCTCAAAAATCCTATTAAAACACATACAAGCACATTGTTTCTGTGGGAGTGATGAGGAAATGTTCCTTTTCACTTGGACAATGTAAGTGTCACTCGTGATTTTGTGATTTCACAGTTTTACCGCAGTTTAGTAACTTCCAAAAATACAAGGTAAGAACCCATTTGCCTTCCTCATGGTGGCCAAAAAGACATAGAGCAATCATCAGTAGCATGTTGACACTCCTCTTCTGAAAGTAATTAGCTAAAGGTATCCTGTACCATACTGGTGCAGGACTAATTACTTTTTAAAAGAAAATCCTAAATTTCAATGGCAAACACAGACCTTACTTTACTAAAGAATGAACACGTTTTCCCTTTGTACTCCCATCCCACTTTCCACAATACACGAGTTCATACACTGAACACGTCTCCAGCAGCAACCTTCCCTGGGACCTCCAGGCCTCCTCCAGCATTCACCTCCTACCGGTGCTGCACCACCCCTCCCAGTCCCTGGGAGAGGCACCGGTGCTGCCTGCATCTGCATCACCCATGTCTCTGCCCTGGTGGCCTCCATCTGGAGCCCTGTCCGCCTTGAGGCCTCCCATGTGCCAGGTGGCATTTGGGGAGGGAGGGCTATATTGTCTCCATTGACATTTCTGTTTGTTATGCCACTGATTTTCATGCAAATAGTGTTCATCCTGGTATTTTAAACCCAGCAATCTTTACCACCTGATTTCTTACATGGTTTTGGAATTTTACTATTCTAACATGGAGTTCCATAAATTCTCTTTTCTTTCTACATGCAGTACATTTAATGTGAGCAGAAAGGATGGGAAAAAAACACGTTCTGCAGTGTCTTCAGGATTTATGATATGCAGATGCAGGTCTAATTTTTCAACAACTTTGAATCTTCAAAAAAAATAAGTTTTCCATTTCTACATAGCCTCTGTCTTCATTCAGCGTAAAGCTCATTGTACTGCAAGTATTTGCTGAAACACTACCGTTATCAGTAATTCAAATTAATGTATTTTCTTCATAAGTTTTCCTGAATTCTTATATATTTTGCTACATCCAAAAGCCACATTCTGTCACTTTGCTATGCGATAGAATATAGCTTTGAATCTGCTACTTACCCCTATAAAAGAGCAACTGATGTTATTTCCAGTAAAAAAATTATTTTTTTTTTAATTTGAATTTGGCAATGTTTCTTTGCTCAGGGAATATTTCTGTAGATATCCCTTCCATTTTTCTGAGCATGCAATGATGTTTGTAGAACGAACATTTCTGTAGCTTTATATATGTTTTATCAGTATTAAGAAAAGAGAGACAGGAATTAACACGCAATAAAAATATCTTGTTCTGCTCTGTTTCAAAAATAAAATACTTCTTACACTACTAATGCCCTTTAATGTCACTTGTAATGTTCCATAAACTGTTTTATCTGTCTAAAATTAATCTGAGAAAAGAAAACTCCTGGGAGTTTCATCAAACCACAAGATTTCCATTAAGTGGTTTTATGGTACCTTAAATAAAATAAAGTTATAAAATCTGTAATACTTTGACAACCAAATGTAGTTTATAATTTATTTACCATTGTATTTTAATGAGTTCATTATAATTGTTAGTGTTCTTTCCCCACTTTGTAAAATAGAAACCTACTGAATAATTTTGATCTACTTTTCTATAAAGCCGTTTTTAATACTTTAAGCTAAGTAGTGATTAATCCATAGTTATCACCATGGAAATTATTAAAACCAATAATCATATCTTTAGGGATGTATTAATCTATTGGCCATGCCTTAATTATATGTAGTGTAATTCAGGAAGGTGGGGATATAAACATACTAAAGGATTTAGAAATTTTCAGCTGATAAAGCCTCAGGTGTATGCCTCAGTAAACCGCCATTAACCTCCATGGAATTTTGCCGATTTACACCTTTTGAGATTTAGTTCCAAATGCTTTTGTTCTTTCGTTTCACTCATTAACTCAGACACACACATGCACAAATTCACATACATGTTCATTCAAGGGAAACCGAAGTCTCACCTCATAGAAAGTTTTATGACAATGGCACCATCCTCACAAGGAGGGGAAAAGCTAAATATAATCCCAGATGTTACATAGTTTAGATCCTGTTTATCAGTTATTCACTCTGTTTTTAGCCAGAGATACTCTTGGCTGGGAGATTTGCACTAAGTAATGATATCTCAAATTATGTGGAGTAGGTCATGTAAAAAAGAAAGTTTTTTTGATGTGTGAGGCCTATCCTAACAAGTTATTTTTCATCCAGGAAAGAAAATTGTTGTTAATTATAGACTACATCAATAAAATACAAGACTTACTCAGATGTACTAAACATAATTGGGCAAAACTATGTGAGAGAAATACAGTGGCTAAGATATACATATAAAGAAATCTCAGAGCTGATATCTACTTTCTCCCTTAGGCGACAGGTGTATTGCATAACAGAGATACCTAATGGCCCCCTTCATCCCTTAAGCTTTTCCACTGAGATTTGACATTTGTCCTTCAGAACCTCCTGGCACCAACAGAAGCAATTCCTTTAGCAAGCAAAGCAAAAAACAAAAAAAAAAAAAAANAAAAACAAACCCAAAACTGCAATCAAACAAAACATCAAACAAAAATACCCCCAACCCACCTAACCTGCTTTGCTTTGCTGCTGGGTTAAAGAACACACCAGTAATGATTAGCTAGTCTCCGTTTCACATAAATTTGCTTTTAAAAATGTGTTGCTTGAGAAAATCTGTTCTGTTCTACTGGATGTAATTCCTTTTTTTTTTTTTTTTTTTCAGATTTCTAACAATAGCTTCTGCCATCTGAGTCTGGGATGTTGATATTTGTATCTTTTTGATTCTTTGTTAATAAGGTATAAGTAATTCCTTTTTCACACTGCTCTTGGAGTTACACATTTTCTCATCATTAAACAAGATTTATCATTGCATTTTTATTTTATTACTGACAACAGACACACCAGAAGGAAGAGTACAGGTAGATGATGGAAATTCTGTCCTCAGACCATCAAACCCAAATAAGATGGGACTTACGTGTACTGATATTTAAACATTGGCAGCCATTCCTTCTCATTCTGCACTAACAGAATGACTGCCATCAGTGCTGGAAGTTAAGTATTAATACTGACGTGGCCTTCAATGTGTGTAAGAGGAATCCAAAACTAATTAGGAAAATTGAATAGAATAAAAGCTGTTATGACCGGGAATAGAACCAAGACAAAAGCTGAGCTCAGCTTATTGTATGGATTTCTAATAGGCCCTTTCCTAGAGTTTCTCAAAACTCTCTTCAGCAAAGAGGACATAAGTCAAAATGCTGATGAAACACACACTTTGAGGTGGTGTTTCAAAGCTTAGTACTAGCTTCATTTTAGAGGCTCCCTCAGAGGCACGTTCAAAGGAAAAGACTAAGTTTAGGTGCTGTAAATCACCTTTTATTGGCCATAGAAGGAACCTACGAGATTAACCCATGTCAGGAAATGTTAGCCCTTATTCTAGTGAAGGCTTAGCCTTTTTATCTATTTTTCCTTTGAAAAAGAACACACCATCAGTTCAATAAGCATTTTTAAAAGTTTTGCTATTTTAATCACGGTGATTCAATACAAAAACCTGTTTAGCTAAGTGTGTTGTAGCTCTATGGAGATCAAATCTGTGCTCTCACTGTAGTCTTTGCCAGCACAGAACTCCGCTGAGCATCAGGGCTTCAGTAAAATTAAATATAGCAGGCAAACCATTGGCTGCTTTTATGCTTTCTTGTCAGTCTCTGTCAGACACCTAGAGATTCTGTTCACCTTTTGAATTATTTTTTCTGATAATATATTTATTCCAAATTAATTATTTTTCAATGCCAACGGCAGTCCAATGGCCCCCAAATTGTTGACATGCACAGCCAGTGAAAAAAAAAAAGAGAAAAACACTGTCTTTGTTGCAGTACCCACATCTTTTTGCAATTCAAAACTTCTGTATTTGTTACCTAATTTTCCTGATAACTATCAGCCAGAAGCCCTTTTAACTGTGACTGTTTAAATTCAGCTGAGGAAATAACAGCTTTGTATCTATAAATAGGAAATATATTCCAAAAAGAAAATGGCTAGGAATTGATGACATTGTTTTAGTTTAGACATCATGGTTTCAGCCTTCAAATTTCTGCAACTGCACTACATGAGACCTGTACTTTTCCCTGTCTTAGAATCCAAATGTGTATCTTCAGAAATCAATCACTAAATGCTCGAAAATCTGTTATGACAAAACCCTTTTATAATTTAAATGTGCTTCTGGAAATGCAGATACCACACATAAAAGTGGTCCATTTTGCCACTAGACATGATAAAAATGGAGATACTGTTTTCAAACGCAAAATGTTTGCCCACAGTCACGGATAATGGATGTGTAAAGCAAATGCTTGACTAAACATAGCTGAATTACAGGGAGATACGTGTTGTCAACAGAAGCCTGTGATGTCACCAATTAATATTCAGTCCCTGTATATCACAAAAAGGAGGAGACCTTACCTTCTGCTCTCTCAGACTAATGTGACAAATCCTTCTGATGAATGCTATCTAACACCCAAATGACATATAACTTTAATGATTCATTCATTGTGTTCAAAATGGTTGTGATAGGACTTGAAACTGTATTATTTTTCTGATATTCTTGATAGGTACATGAGTCATTTCGGGCCAGGGGGTGGGGTAGGGGAGGAAAGAGAAACAAAAAAGTAATTTACATTGCTCAGGTAGAGATCTCAATTTTTCATTCGAAAAATCTTTCTTTTGCCCAGAAGAATTTGGTTATCTCTGTATTTTATTTGCTATTATTACAGATTAGCTACCTTTACAATTCTGGCTACAAAAGTAGAGGTCAGACTCCTCGAGTGAGGTACACTTTGATAAGGACAACATGCAGGATCTAACTTCACAGACAAGCTCTCAGAGCTACTCAGTGAAATAGAGATAGAAAGCATTTACACATCCCAAGGAAGTTTCATGCATGCTATGCAATCAGTTTTGTACATAAAATACATTTTTCTCCCTAGGTCACTCTTGTTTCATTTTCTTCTAGCATGCGGACCGAGACCCCACAAGCGTGATATGTATGCACTGTTCAGGCATACAAAGCAATTATTTATTGAATAATGCACACAATAGCTGGGACTAATGGGCTGCTAAGTTAAACATTACATGCTTGCCACACCTGATGTGGATAACCTGATTAGCCTTTGCAAGCCAACCAGTTTCCAGTCTGGTGGGAGCAGGTCAGTTACCACTAATACTTTGAGCAACTGACCCTTGATATTTCTGATTTACCATTTCCTGATGCCATTTAGCTGTATAACTCTTCAATGCAGAGCTTTTCCTCTTCTACCTTTGGGTTGGCTTCCCCTCAACAGGTGTGCTTCTCATTGGGTTCTTACTCATCTTACATTGCTCTACCTCATCTGCTTTCTCACAAAATAACAATATTCTCTGTGAAACTGAGCCAAAGGCAAACAGCCATATTGTACCTTGTGCCGGGTCCTGAGTGCACTAAGGGACCTCGTTGTCCCTGCCCACACCCCTGGGTCTCCTTCTACCTCAAGGACGCTGGGAGCAATCTAGGATTGCTCATTGGGTGCAGCAGTCCCTCGAGAAGCTAGCAGCAAGCTTTCCATTAGCTTTAAGTATGGTGATTTTTCCCTTGCATATGGAATGACTTCTTAAACCTTTAAATGTCATAAGCACAAGGCTGCATGCTAAATGAGGACATTCATCAGAAAAGTCTAGCAGAGAAGGAGCGTCAAAGGTCCTGAGACAAAAAGTATTTAAATACTGTAATGGAGAAATCAATACAGAATTAAAACATTGATAATTCGTGGTTAAGAGGAAATAGCAAAATAATACACACACAAACGCTGGTTGCCCCAAAATGGTAGCTTTCACCCCAGAATGTTAAGAGTACAAATGTACACACATTTTGCTTATAATAAAACTGATGCTATTTGTTTCTCTTACCTATAGATTTATGACTCTACCTTAGAGTATAAGGAACTTGAATCTGTTCTGAAAGTGCACTGAACAGAGCTCAGGCTCATCCTGATATCCTCCTGGGCAGACACAAAAGACTGAATAGAAACTTTTAGCTGCACAATAAGCAAGGAAAAGTTTAGAAAACATCTCCCATTCCTTGTTTCCATGCTTGTTATTTTTTAGAAGGGCTAGAACTTTGTTTCAAAAATTTATGCTTTTTTATTGCTTTTTGTTTTAAAATTAAATATTTATAAGGCAAAATACGACAAAATCGAATAGGGAGAACTAAGTATTTGTTACAGTCATTGTGAAATTTAAAAATTAAAAAAAAAAAAAGTTTGTGTCATTATTTCCTGAATTTTCAATTCAGTTACTCAAAAAAAAAGTCCATTATTCTCTTGGCTTTAATTAAAACCACATTCATGTTTATAGCAGCGTGTTTCCTGCTGGCTTGAACTCAGGGTTGCTTTTTGGTTTTAGAAGATGTTAAATACACAAGATAAGTAAAATCCCGGCCTGATGAAGTCAATGGAAGTTCTAATACTTACTTTGATCAAGTCTGGATTTCAATTTATGGGAATGCTTTTTTTTCCCACTGCTCCCCATTTTTTACCCATAGTTTTTCTGTTAAACACTCCCATTCTTATCTGTCTTCAAAACTAATTAGTCCTTCAGAACATTACCTCACTTTCACATCTGTAGCCCACTCGCCTTTGCTACTCTGAAGAAAGACAAAGAGCAAATCATGGAGTATGCTGACATTAAATGGACACTGGAAGGGATAAGGATAGGGAGTGGACAATGATAATGGAAAAAATAATTTAAAATCTACTGTGGTAACTTAAAAAGCAAATGATATCCATGAAGTACACAACTAAGAAACCAACAGAACATTTTCAACTTAATGGAGCAGGAAAGCAGCCACTGCTTCACATGACCTGCACTGGCTGTTAATGATTGCAGGAAGCTGTAGGATGCAGCTCCTCGCTGCTTGGCTTTCCGTTTCACTGGGAAATCCTAATCCACAATAATATTAGTAAAACCATTCAATCAATATTATATCATGATTTGACATGCATGCTTTAAAGAAACTCTGAAAAATCAGAAAAAGGGGCTCAAAAATACGTGCAAACTGTAGCCAAATTCATAGAACAGTCCAGGTAGCTACACTTGTGTTCATAAAATAAACTTGCTACCTAGTATCGAATGGACTTTGTACTTATGATTAAAGTCTTTTCCAATCCAAAACTGAATGGCCTGATAGAGAATGCCTCTTGGGAATGGTCCCTGGTTCATGCAAACTTTCAGACTATGCAAGGGTATTATTTTGGAGTGTGCTAATTTAAACACGGTAGAATCATGTTGGGAATACTTTTAACAAATAAAATTATAGTCAGGTGAGTTCCAATTCCTAATGACATTCCCTCACACACGAGTATCGATGCAGCCAGTGAAGCTTAAAAATCTTTAATCCAAAAGAGCTGAGGTGACTTGTTCAAGGTCCATAGAAGATTTTCGAATAATTTATTTTGCATTAATGGAAAACAAGATTTCCATTTTGCAAACAAATTCAAAATTCATAGTTCAGTTTTTATTCTGCAACACCCATTTCTACATAGTCAATAGTCTAAGGCAGATGTGGGAAATGTTTCAGTTTCAATTCTGCACTGGAACACTCTCAATAATTATAAAGCTTTCTTGAAAACTCTGAAGTCTAAAATACTGCCCTAATAAAAATGTTTCCAGAAGGGCAGCATTCTATACTATAGGGATGAAGAAACTCTTAATAAAATATGAATACAACACAATAAAAACTCTACCTACACTCACATACTTTAAAGAAACGTGCACAATATGTACTTCCATAATCCTCAGTAATTCCTTCCCCCAGGAAACTGAGAAACCCACTACTTTTTACATCACTGTTCCACTGTCTTCTATTTCAACTTTGCTATAACATAAAAGCTTAAATACTTTAAAAAATAAACCAAAACATATTGTTACATATATTTATGTATCCTTAAAATTCAATCTCTTTAGAGAAGAGACTGAAGGTGGTGGGTTTTTTTTATAATTAGCTCTGCTTTTCGTATTATGAAAGTCTCTAGCATGAAGGGATCTCCCAGTATTGCAATCACTGAGTAATGATTCACTTTAAAAAGACCCATATTATAGTGAAATCAGGCTTGAAGAACCTTACTGTCTGAATATTATCTAAATATCAAAATATTTTTTTAGTAGTTGCAGATGGTAATACTTTGGTTAATATCCTGTATTCATTTTTTTCTGATATCTTCTAAAGTTATAAAACCTTAAGTTCTCAAGTAGAAAAGGAAAATACAGAACAGATGAGAGAGCAAGCAAAACTAACAAAACCACAATACCTAAAATATATGTAACAACTTCCTGTTATTTTCATGGTTGATGACATCTCAATTTTTTTGGCCTCTGTTTAAATAATATAATTTATTCTTTATGGAAAAACAGAGAAGAAAGTAACAGAGAAGATCAGTAAAAGTGTCAGATTAACAGTACTGGACTGGCAGGTTGCAACTGAATGTCAAAATTTCTAGCAACAGAAAGCTTTGGTGCACAATATGATGATTCATGATTCAAATGCCAGGTAATTCAGGACCAGAGATGCAGCAAAATTAGTGTGAAAAATTAAGGAAAAATAGGTTTATAAAGAGTAGGAACTGTAAGTGCATATTCATACAAAAATATGAAAGATACAATTTATAATCTTCTCAGTTATTATATTACCTTATTGGCCTGTCAATTGTTGATGCAATTCAGAAAAATGGACCATAAAGGAAGCCCATTCTGAATTATCTAGGTTAAATTTTTGGATAAATAATTTCTAGGTACTGAGATAAACAACAAACCATTTCTTCTTGTCTGTATGTCAATGACTACTGAATTGAATAGACAAGAAACACAAATAAGCAAATAATTATAACCACAGGAAATAAGATATCTTTTTTTTTCCAGTTCTACACCATCATCAGAGTCAGTTTGATCTGGAAAATGAAGGTCAGAATTTTCACATGTCAGCTTCACCTACTGTCACTTGCAGGAAACAAATATAGTCCCTTGGTCTATGAAAGGACTTTATTATTTTGGCAAAAATCTCAAAACCTCAGTATCTCATTTAATTAAAAATAATTAATCAAAAATAACAATTAAAAGGTCAACAGTGAGTTATCTTTTCAATATCCAGACAAAATTAAACATTCTGTGTAAAATATTGCTTAATTTTCTGTATATGTATGTTAAAATCTGGTATGGAAACTTACTTTCTACCTAAACTTCCATTACTGTTAAGTGAAAGTGAAGAAACTAAAAAATCAGACACCTTCACAATAATGAGAGAGAGTTCAAAGTTAACTCTTTTTTACCTGAAAAAGCAATCATAATACTAGCATATTTTTCCTTTAAGCCTTCTTTTAAACAACAAAAATAAAAAATTAACAGCATAAAATATTTTCAAATGTTGTATGGGATTGAAATACTTTCTCAACTAAAAATCCAAGACAAGGATATCTAATTCACTACTTTTCCTTTTTTTTTTAATGTCAACTTTTCATTCGCATAGATTCTGCCTTTTCAAACTAATCTTTGATATTAGAACATTTAACTTTTCAATGATTTAAAAATTAAATTACTGAGCAAACACAATTTCTGTTACAAATTAAGACATTCAAGGCAAAGCAAAAAAATTTATGGAACATATCTATGTCCATGTTGATGTTCAATCAACAAGATCAATTAGTACTTTCTTCCGACACTGGTCCAATGCTTTCCACTGTCAAGGCTGGTTCAATGACTCCTAGATAGAAATTTTATAGGGAACCCGTCTTTCATAAGAAAATCAATAATGGTTAAACAATTCCAAATAAATGAAAAGTACTAAGAAAAGAGGAAATCCACAAAAATATATGGTATACTGCTTCATTTCGTATTGCAGTCAGTGATGTAGAAATGCAGATAGAAGGAGGGATTTAACTTGCAACAGTGCTTGAAGAAAAGCATTTTAAGAAATAATAATGAAAAAAATCCTTCAATTTTTCTCCTACAGTTCTCTTAGCTGTAGAGGGCTGTAGAGTAGAAAAAGGAGGAACTTATCAAGCTCCTGTTTCTTTTCTCATCTCCACAAGTCTCTTGTAGTGAGAAGTCCAACAGATTTTGTATTTATATTTGTTACGTCTTAACCCAATGCTATGATTACAGCACGCTACTGATTTTACTCTGCTTTAACATTTTTTACATCCCATAATGAAAACCTACCATTTTTCCTGATTTAAAATAACAAATGCTGCCTACTAAAAGCACATTTCTTATAGATAATATCACAACATTTTTAATCGAAAGATCAATTCAAAGACACAAATAATTTTCCTAATTTTTTCTTTATTAAAACACACACTTTATCTTATAGAAAAAAGCCACCTTGCCATCAATCACAGTCAACTTCTAGTCAAATTTGTCACATAAAAATTATTTTGTTGGATTGTGATGTATGACTTCAGTGATACCAAATTTTTATAAGGAAGTATAAAAGAAAGGTGTATACAAACATACATACACTTATGTATTGCAGCAACAGTAGTGGTGTGTCACTATGTGCAAACTTCTATATGAAAAGTAACATCTGCCCAAAACCAGAAAAGCAGAGGTGAAAATAGAGGGAAGAATAGTTCCATTTTAGTTGTAGACTAAACTTTGTAGATATAGTCATTATAGAGGACATTTGGTACCAGCACATGTATGCTCTCTACATAATTATGTCACTGAAATGTAAAAAAATGAATTAAAATTGGATTTCATTGCAAAATATGCAGTAATCAAAGTATCTCTTTTCAGAAATATAATGCCTAATTAACACTTCAGTAAAATATGAATTAATAAATTTTGAATAAAATTAATCAAATGTATAGCATCTCTCATCTCTAAAGACATATGCAACTCATTCTGACACCAGAGGTAACTGTGATAAAGCTGATTGTACAAAGTTGTCATTTATTGATTATAATAATATTGACAACATTCTCTACAAAAAGAATGAAAAATACATTGCAGCTTTCACAGTCTAGCTTCAAGCTGTTATTTTGGATATTTCAGTGGTTTAAAGGGACTTTCTGTAGACTTGTTTCAAATGATTCAAAGACAGGTTTCAGCTCCAGGCTGAAACCTCATGGCTCATAACACAGTTACAGGGAGCAGCACACGTACACACATCCACTTGAAAGAGAAAACATTAGCCAAATAATTAAATACTCAATAGAATTTTTATCATTTATACAGTGACACAGATTTTTTTTAAATAAAAAAAAAAATACTTGATGGATTTTGGTCTACTTTTAGCTTTTTGTACTGCTTGTCTATGTGTTGAATTCTGCTGAAAATCTGGCTAGGAGTTCTTAGGTTGGAATGTATTTTTTTCCTTATAAAAATAGAAAAGAGTTCAACAGACTATGCACCTTAATTTTTTTTTTTTTTAAAAAAAGATATTAAACATCAGAACTGAGCTGCAAAGTTATTTGTTATAAACTGTAATTCGTGAATATTTTCTTATTAGTCTCAATGGACAGAATTTGCCATCCCATTATTGGTATGGTGATCATTATAACTATATAGCATTGCTATAGTTACATATATATTATGACCTAGATATGAAGCAGTGGAACTTGAAATAAAAATTTGTTTAGTTATTTGAATCATAGAATCATAGAATGGTTTAGGTTGGAAAGGACCTTGAAGATCATCAAGTTCCAACCCCCCTGCCATAGGCAGAGACACCTCCCACTAGACCAGGTTGCCCAAGGCCACGTCCAGCCTGGCCTTGAACACCTCCAGGGATGGGGCCTCAACAACCTCTCGGGGCAACCTGTTCCAGTGCCTTACCACCCTCAAAGTGAAAAACTTCTTCCTAATGTTCAATCTAAACCTGCCCTCTTCCAGTTTGAAGCCATTCCCCCTCGTCCTGTCACTACATGCCCTAGTAAAAAGTCCTTCCCCAGCTCTCCTGTAGGCCCCCTTTAGGGACTGGAAGGCCGCAATAAGATCTCCCCGGAGCCTTCTCTTCTCCAGGCTGAACAGCCCCAACTCCTTCAGCCTCTCCTCATAAGAGAGGTGCTCCAGCCCTCGGATCATCCTCATGGCCCTCCTCTGGACACGCTCCAACAGGTCCATGTCCTTCTTATGTTGGGGACTCCAGAGCTGGATGCAGTACTCCAGGTGGGGGAGTACTCCATTTGAAGATTACTTGATAAATAGCAACTGAAGACTGAAATGTGCTTACTGGTGAAACCTACTTGTTCAATGAGAGAATTTGTGATAGATTTTCCTCTCCCTTTTTCTCACTTCATTCTATAATAACTGGAAAAAAAAGAAGAAGGATCAATTTAGGTGATCATGGGAAACAGCCTGAGCATTAGAATAAAATGTTAGATTAAAATCAAAGATAACTGATAACATTTAAATCATCTTCAGGAGACTGTTTTCAGGATCTGTAGTTTATTAAGGCTGATGATCTAACATCTTCACAAATATCCTTAACAAGTTCAGCTTATTTCTACAAATCATGAGGGAGTTAAGCACATATTAAATTCAAACACAGTTTGCTTATTTGTATGTACACAGCCAAAATATTCTTCTTTATTCTTAGTGAATCATTCTTTTTTGAAAATGGAAATATTTACCCGTTGAAATCTTTGCCAAGGACAGAGTACTTCAGCCCAGACAAAATGAATTTTCCAGATTATAATTTTCTTTATGATGGAAAGTATGTTATGCCCCATCATTGGAAGTATTCAAGGTCAGGTGGGATGGGCTTTGAGTAACCTGATCTAGTGAAAGATGTCCCTGCCTATGTCTTTAAAAGTCCTTTCCAACCCAAACCATTCTATGATTCTATGACTTCAGTAAATCATCTTGGCACAGTCTATATTTTGTTGGATTATACTGTTCTATATTTTATAGCCATTCATTATAATCATAAAATTATTAAAATAAAGTTTCATTTGTGAAAGTGTTCAAAATACTCTTTTTATTCTTTTTTTTAGAAACAAAATAGGAGTATTATTCACTAATCACTGGTTATTTATTTTCTCATGTATAAACATTTCCTGTCTCCCAGTCAAGAAAACAGAAGCACAAACTTGTGATAAGAAATATTGGGTAGTTAATTTATATAGCTTTGTTTTTGTATCTCCTCTCTATTGCTTTTAATATTTTCTGACAAAAAAATCACTGGCATTTATAAGTGGAAAAGTCATAGAATCACAGAATGGCTTGGGTTGGGAGGACCTTAGCGATCATCTAGTCCAGCCCCCCTGCCGTGGGCAGGGACATCTCTCACTAGATTCAAAAACCCATGTAATCTGACCTTGAATACTTCCAGGGATGGGGCATCCACAGCTTCTCAGGACAACACGTTCCAGTGTCTCACCATCCTCATCATAAAAAAACCTCAGCCTTTCCTCATAGGAGACGTGTTCCAGACCTCTGATCATTTTTGTGCCCCTCCTCTGGACCCGCTCTAATAGGTCCATGTCTTTCTTGTACTGGGGGCTCCACAGCTGGATGCAGTACTCCAGATGGGGTCTCACCAGAGCAGAGGGAGAGAATCGCCTCCCTTGACCTGCTGACCATGCTTCTTTTTATATAGTCCAGGATATGATTGGCTTTCTGGTCTTCTTCTCTAAGAAGGGGAATAACATTCTGACAATAGAATATAATTACCTAAAAAGCAAAGCTCTTAAACATTAGAATTAATTTGTGGAAAGGCCATCAATCACATTTTTAACACATTATGTGTGTTACGTCTCCATTACAAACATTTGGTGGTATGATCCATGTGATTCCTTGTCTCAAATAATGAACATATAAATAAATAGTTCTTAGGTATCACTGGGTGAAATATTTGTTCTCAAAATTTCTTTGATTCTTAATCAAGTTCAGTGTCTGCCATGCAGGAGGCTTGAGTAAATTTGAAGGGAAATTCATTTACATTCATACAATTAAAAAAAAAGGTGTATTCACATAATTTATTGACAAAATATTATTTTAATGGTACTCTCTATACACTGTGAACCTCATCCATCCAATTGTTTTCTTCAGCCACATTTGTAGTAACTTTTTTTGGTACCTGAGATTCCAAAACCAATTAATACAAATCATAATAGATTAAATTTATTTTCCACAGCAGAGCAGGCAAATAAATTTAAGCATTTCTATTTTAAGAACTCAGCGTTCACTTATTTACATAACTACTATGTTTGGATTACTTATCTTACACGTCCTCTCTACTGGTCACATGAAAAAGCCCATCTTTTTAAGACATTTCAGTCTGTCATTTGTTCATATTTCAACTCTTTAGGATGTCTGTCTGAGGATAATGTGGTAAGTTTACTGGGTCAAAGGCTATCTCTGCATAAAAACACTAAAGACATTTAGATTTCTTTTTCAGTCAAGACACTGGGGAAAATAAATTGAAAAGCAGCCGGTTACTTGATTTAATTTCATAGTTTCTAACAGAAGCAGTCCAACAAACTCCTAATAACTCCCATTTTTCATACAATGACATGTCTTCACTTCTAAACAAAACTAATGGGCAGTGGAAACGTTCATGCACGGATCAGATTTTAAATGAATAATGTCATTAGATAAAAAATGTTGAAATGCAAAGTCCATAAATACCTATTATGAAATTAATGGCGAGTGCTATATTTACTTCATTTTAATAATCAGCATAACTCCTGAAAGATATTATTTCTCTTTTATGTTATTTATACAGCATAATTTGCATCTGATTCTAATCATAAATACATAGTCCAGCCCTATATAATTGTACTACTTTGCTGGTTGTCATGCTTCACTTAAATTTTCCATAAATTCATCTAATAATAGTATCAATTTATTTCAGCAAATGTTCAGATTTTTGTGGTATATTAAAAACAATCCAGAGGGCCTCCTGTATAGCGAAAATATATATTCAACCATTATCCACCCAGCCAAAAATTTCAGAGCTTCAGAAAGTAGGTCATACCATAATAATGACATTGAACTTTTCAACTGGGAGTAATTAGGTTTTATTTCCAGTGCTCAGTGACCTACTCTGAAGAATAAGATAATACAAGAATGGTTCAGTTTTATTTTTCATAATTTAGTGGCTTGTTTTATTATTTCTTTCTGCTTCTTTCTGCTGTATATACCTTAAGAATCCATAATTGTTACCTATCCAGAAAACAACAGCTGACAGCTGTGTAGGGTACTTCTGCTGTTTAATATGTCGTAAAGAATCTGTTGCAGGCAATGATGTTATCATTAGGGAACAACGATACTGTCTATTATTTCAGAACCGAATAATTCAGCATTAAATCATTTCAACTGCAGTGTCACTTGCAGGGAATGTGAAAGCAGAAGAGTTACTGTGTATGAAACAAGCTTTGCAGCAATACTTACAGCACAGAGGGCATTTGAAGCACACTTCCTTGTATATTCCCTCTAGGGTGCTTTAGAAAGCTTTTCTTTTATTTAATGGCTGCTTCCTAATGCAAAGAGACATAATAAAATGCGCCTGCATCTGTTAGCTCAGATAACAAGACACATTTTTCCTTTTTGGGGCTGGGGTGTTCCAAGAGCCATTTGCCACAATTCAGACTACTGCGTTGCAAACATGAACTTACTCCCTCTGATGAGTTTTAAATTTTTTATTTGTTACTAATGTCATTACAACAAGAAATACACTCCCACCCCTGACTTCGGTCATGCATTTGTCCTCTGTATAGGTGTGTGGGGTGGCCTGCTGCATCATGTCAACCTGTATTGTAATACAACAAGCATTAGAACTTGACACGGTATGTCAGATGCTAAATAACAGGAGAAGGCATGCGTGAAACTTCCACAGACAAGGGACCATGGTCATTCAGAGGCAGACTGTTTCTCTGGAATTTATGTGGCTGTGAACCGGGAGTGGGTAGTCTGCAACGCTTCCATCCTGCTACACGGAGCATAGAAAGGACAAGTTTTTAATACAGTAAACCCACTGCAGAGAGTGCTCTCTATGCATTTTACTAAATATCAACGAACATTCCTAGTGGAGAGAGAGAAGGCCAAGTATAGTGGTAGATGTGACCAGAGAGGAGCAGAGTATCAGACACGCAAGGACTACAGGAGATTTTGTCTGAGTCTTTGCTTTTTTTTTTTTAGAGAGAAAAGTCGTTCCACTGTTATTTTAAAATGTCTCCTTTGAAATTTACAACACAGGACAGATTCTCAGCAGCAGAGTTAAGACTTGACCACTCTACCTCTGACTGTTCCCTGTAAAAACATCATTAGTTTTTTCCAATGGCTCTAGCAGAAGAGGATGTTTCATAAAAACTACTACATAGTTTTCCATTTTTATTTCATACTTTTTTTTCATGAGTAGAATGGTGGAATAAAAGGTTATTTTCATATTTATGCTGTTTGGTTTGGGTTGGATTTCTTCTTTGGGGGAGGTTTTTTTTTTCTTTTTATTTCTTTTCAAGACAGAAACATGAGAATAATTCAAACTTTGAGAATTACCTAAAAGCACACTTTTCTGCATATTCATTTCATTAAGAGCCCAGTTTGAAAAATACATAAAGTAAGTGAAAAATGCCCTGCCATTTGATTGCTGATGCAAATATAACCAAAAATGGATTATATGTAGTATTTTCATGTTGTGATAATGTTTGCAACAAAAGAGCCCAAGTATCTTCAATGTATAAATAAGCAGCAGTAGCTCAATGTCACCTCAACAATGACCTTCAATAAATCAGTGTCTATGTTCAGTAATGTAAAGTTTTGTCTTTTTTACAAGACTTCAGAAAATTCAGTGGCAACTGACTGATTTTGCTCATGTTGATATACATTCCCTCAGTTTTTAGATGGATTAATATATATATTAATATATATTTATATATATATATATTTCATAGTACAAGCCTTCATGTTGCTTCACAAACCCTAGGTCATAAAGTTTTTCCAAATATATTCAATTTTCAAGTGTGTGGAAAAATAGAAGAGAGACTTACTGTTCTTTTTGTGTAACTACTACACTATCCCACTCTATGAGGCAGAAGAGTGGTAAGTTTATTACTGTAATTTTGCTGATATAATAAGAGAAACATAAACTTCATATCAAAACCAATCAGCAGCTCATGAGAGTTTTGAGCAAGAAGGAGAGACCTTTTCCTTACAGTTTAAATTCAAGATGTAATTACGCATGCATTTAAGTATATTACCATTCAACAGAGTACTAAAGATTATTATTAGGTACTTGGTCGAATAAAAATCTATAAGAATATGTCTAAAATAATATTTGGAAAAATCCTATATTTCCAAATACAGTGTTTAAGAAATATTTTTTGATAAGAAAATTAGTTACCCTCTGTATTCCTGACAAGCAATTTTTTGGTTATCTAACACGTGGAATATCTACTGTGAATAATATTCTACAATAGCAGGTATTTTTTCATTTTGAGGCAGGTAGAAGTAAATCCTAGCATTTTAATTTCAGTTCTGGCGCAATATACAATTAACTCTGTAGCAGGAATCGTGTACAAACTCCAGAATAAACTGTTCTAGGGAAAAGAACGGAAACCAAACCAATGGATAATATTTTACAACGGAGATTTATTTTTGTTTGTATGAGAGTGAGCGCATGCAGAATCTAGCAAATGTCAATTTTTTTATTATGTGGAAGAGCAGTACACAGAGTACATAATATTTTATGTCTCATTTGGAAGGCCATACTAATTATGGTGCATCCACAAAAATGAGATAAAAGTCTGAGAAAATTCGGATATGAAAGAAATGTTTAGACTGGACTAAAGCATGCTGTGAATTGGAATACATTTATTTTGACCTTTAAAAATTATTCAAAATTTCCCCCAAAATACTTCTGACTTAGAATTCAGGTACATCAGATAGAGATTTTACACTGTAAGAAGCAATTTTGCGTACTTGCTTTTAAAAATGGAAATTTTTTTCTGCTGAGTTTGCCAGCAGTTCACAGTATTCTGTAGCAATTACAAAGGTGGTGAAAGAAATAAGAGTCCACAACACTTTCTAAATACACTTTACAAAGAAGTACAGTTTTCAGTTTTAATGTACTTTAAAAGCATCTGTTAATCACAGAGTAAGTTACAAACAGACACCAAGGAGAGAATTAACACCACAGCTTGTACCTCACTGATATGAATCAATAGTCTTTGGACTTTGAGCCGGGTAAAACAGCATTTCACACCACAAAAGAAGCTGTCAGTTTAAATGCCTATTGATTGTAAAACATATCATTATACCACACGACACTCTTCACACTTTAACCTAGTTTTTGCAGCTACACTCTGAATGCCATCTACTCGCGTGCAGCACTCACCGGTGTCAGCAGGATTAAGTATCAGGTAAGATATTACTCAGGGTAGGAAGGGAAGAAAGAGCAAGCAGATTTTGCCAATTACACCTGTGAAAGCAGTTTTCTAAGTACAACTTACAGTGAGTTAAGAGTGTCCCCAATCAAGATCTTGTTATTAATTGGTCTTTTTTAGAAAAGAAGTTGGGCTTTCTTGGGCAAGTGTAAGCATACACTGTGTGATGAATGCAACATAGCGCAACATAGCTCACCATTTTTTTCCACTATGTACTCTATTTTGAATGACTGAAGGAAAGCAATATTATTATTAATTGGCCTGACATAGTAATAACAAAAAACCTCAGTACCGAATGTATCATAGATTTTAGAGGAGTTGCTTCAGAAACAAGGCTGTATAACGGACATGATCTGTGGTGCGGACTCCAGTCCTAGTATTTACATCCTTACCATTACTCCTTCTGGTAGCAAGTGACAAATATTTGCCATCAGTATATCTCAGAAGTATTTGCAAATTAACATATTAACTTTGTGTCTCTGACTAAAGTTCATGCATGTAGTTACAGAGATGTATGACGCTTTGAAAAAAAAACATTTTAAAATACATCATTCCTCACCAATCCATTCAAAGGACACCAGTGAAAGACATAGCAGTGATTTCTTTCAATCAGCAAGTTCCTTATAGCAATAAACACCTTTTCCAAGCTGGAGGGGAGGAGCTTACATTTTCAGTGAAGGAGAGCACAGCACTGTTATGGATCGGACTTCATTGATGAAGGATGTTGGCCTATGTGGATACCATTCAGAGAGCTAGCTAACTGCACCTCCCGACATTTTGGTTTCAGTTTTTCAGAGATTCTTTTCTGTCTGTCGTCCTGTGTCAAGCTGCAAAGGATTTGCATCAAACAATATTTACTTTCCTCTTTATGGCTTGTCTCAGACAAATCCTTTCTAATTCTTTAGAGCTCAAATCTGTTCTGGCCACTGCTGTTTCAGAGGTTTTGCTTTTGTTTAGATAAGTTTAATTTTATTTTTTTTTTAATTCTTTTGTAACTGAAGTACTATATGAAAAGTATGTAAGTGGATAATGTCTGCATCCAGACTATCCACCCACAGAAGTGTGTTGACATTAGTAAAGGGATAAGGAAATGGATTCTTAGTCTGCCGCCGGCATAAAGTGAACTTTATCTGCCTTTTTTTTTTTTAAATCTATTTCAAATAAACAAACAAACAATAAAAAAGCAGACTGATTTTTTTATCATCAAACAGCACGTTGGAATAGGTCAACCATCCACCAACAGTAGAACAAAAGATAAAAAATATAGACCATCTCTTTCAGAAGGTAGCCCTGGTGGTGACCCTCTATCCCTCACATTAGCTGTGAAGTAGTAGAATATGGTATTGTACATGATGAACAAGAACGCAAAAGGTAGTATAAACAGAATAGCATTTGTCTGTCTGCTTGGTTCTTTTGCACATTTGTGGAAACACTGTGAAAAAGTTCAAGCACACTATCACCTGCCAAAAAACATTTGCATCAGTGTTAATGGATGCCACATCGTTGACACTGCAGCGTTGCATGTATTATTCTTTGAATCACATGGTGAAAATAACCCGGAGCTTGAACTCACTAGGGGATTTTGTCATTATTTGCGGTTGAATGTTTTAAATTAATCATTTGGACTTCTTGAGTTTCAAAGCAGAGCTTTATATTGAAATAGTTAATTGGACCAATTGCCACAGACATGTTACCAAAGAGAATCAGTATTTAAAAAACAATGATTAAGAAACTTCTTAACTGAGATCCTGCAACTTGTCTGATTCATTTTAACCTCCTGTGAATCTTGAGACTTGTTAGAAATGTTAAACAATTAATCATAAGTTATCTTGAGCATTTGAGACCCTTCCATTCAAAATGATTCTCAGTATTTTTTATTCTTAGAATCATTATCAGGAAATGTAGTGGTCACAAATTATCATTGATGGGGGAGTTGACAACATAATTTTCAAGTTTTGACTATCTGAATGCTAGTTTCCCTAGAAAAAATCCAGCGTGTTAGTAGTATTTTAAATATATATAAAAAATACATCATCTTACTCTTATTCCCGTGAGCTACTAAAACATTTATGTTAATCTTGCTGTAACTTGTTTCTAGTGCAACACTGCAGAGTTGTTAAAGAAAAGCAAAAACAAAAATGAAACTGAAACCCTAAGTCTAATTGATATTTATCTAATTCTATGCTAAAAATAATAGCTGTTATGCAAAACTGGAACAAAGTAGTATTGCTCAGAGCCTGCAACAACTAATATCTTAAAAAGAAAGCTCTGCTATGAATAAGGTATCTGACAAATACGAGGTAGATCCTTAGAAGAGTTCTTATATGTTGAAAGTAAAAATATCAGTATTAAGCATTACATTGCAGAGCTAAGACCACCAAATACCTCCTAACTACAAAATGAATGCTGACAGTCAAAGGTTCACACAGAACTAGCACTAGCAGCAAGCTAGCCAAGAATATCAATGTTTTTCGAAATCCCACATTTCCTGTGTAATGATGCATGGAATGGCAGCCATCTCAAGGGAATAATTTATCCTAAGTGTTCCCTTTTTCGGTAAAATAGAAAACTATGACTGACTGGTATAAAATTTTCTACAATTTCTATTTTTATTTTTTTTATACTATTCAAGACTTTTTTTTTTCTGTACAGGTAATTTAAACGCCAGGTCTGCTCCAGCCTTGCTGACTCTTTCTCAGGTCAATGTGTATCAGGTATCACTCTTGCCTGTTGGTGTTTGCACACTGGAGACCTCTTCTCCCCCTTCTTCAGGGTGTTCAAAATAAGCCGTGTTCCAAGCTGGCAGCAAAATGCCAAACTAGTGAAAATGAGCAGTCAGCACAATCCTTGAAGAAAGAGAGATGTTCAATTAATTGGATTGAACTTTGGCATAAGCTGGGCGTTAGTGAAAATTGGCAGCTTGGGCTTCCTTCATAGTAGTCAATGGATAGAAAGACTTCTTGGGAATGACTTATCATAGTGTCTAATACAAAGGAATGAAACACCTCTGCAGGTGTCTAAATAAACAGCTTTGAATAAGTCGTTTGAATTCTAAATTTTGTAGGACTGTCAGGTCACATGAATTCCTGCCATAGTGTTCACAAAAGTAACTATTTCAGAAAAATCTATGATTAGCAATAAGACAGCAAGCAGCAAATCTGTTCTTTATTCTTGTGGGCCAGCCTATCAGGACAATTGTTTTCTTTTGATTTTCTACAATTCTACACAGATGTTAGGGAGCTTAACAGCAAATCGCTACATAACCAAATTGATCTCAGAAATATTTAATGTGGCACTCAAGTAGGACAGTAGTTTTGGGAGTGAGATTGGCTAACACAAAGCAAGTACTCATAAATGAGGATCCAAATTTGATGTGTGCCCAGATTTTACACTCCAAAAATGTGCTTACCACAGTGAGAAACTTTTGTTACAAAGTACGTGTATGGTTCTGAACACTATATTAAACTATCAGGCATTCTGATTCTGTTTCTGATCCTTTCTCACTTCGGATTAAGATTTGTCTCACTTCTGTGCCATTATTAATTAAAGCTTTTGTAACTTAATGAGCTATTCTATATAATAAAAATTACATGTTGTCTAGAACATGGCTAGGTTAAAAACCTTCATAAATTACTATAAAACAATAATTAAAGAAAAAAAAAAGCAAAATCAAATGCTTAATGTTTAGAGGATCACAAATTTAACCATCCTGGACCTTTAAGCACATAATAGCAATGCCTGCTAAAAACTCAATCATATCAGATTGCAGTTTCTGTTCACTAGATGGGAATTTTCTACTCTGCTGAACCAAAGCTTTACACTTTCATTAGCTCACATTCTCTGTCATGACACCAGTGCCCTCTCATCAGATCGAAGGCTGAGCTGAGTGGTGCCGACAGAGAGAGGCAGATAAAAGGAAACTGATGAAAGTGCTAAATGTTTGCCTTCTGGGTAAAAGCTGCATGTGGCTTTGCTGACCACTGATTTCCTTTACCCTGTTCCAAGAAGATGGGAGTGTGTCTTATGTTCAACGTATACATACTAGTAGCTTCAATTGCAACCAAATTTGATTTTTAATTTGTTTTCAAAAAATGCAAATTTTGCCTGAGTGTGAAAGACAACAAATGTTTTTGGTTTCTTTCACAGAAATCACCCATGACTGAATTTAAAAGAGAAAAGGTGGAAACCATCAATATGCAACTGAATTTTCAAGATCTGTACCATATTAAGAATGAAATTTGTAAGAAATAGTTGGTTTCTCAACAAGTGAGGAGGTTTGATCAGGTTATGGTGAAAGATATTTATTTTAATAATAGATGAAATTAGAGCCTATCCCTGTTTCTGAAATTTGATTCAGACTCAAAACTGACCTGAACGGATTCAAGCTGAACTGGAAAAATGTATCTGAGAGTCACAATAATTTGAACGACTGTTTCTATTTGAATCCTCTTGCAACAATCAAAGAGTCAAAATATTATAATCTGCTCTGGTCTGATCTGAAAAAGATTTTCACAAATGAAATCCCTATTCCATCTCCAGATACACAAGTATTAGAAATCCTCTAAGTAATCCATTTCTTGTTAAAACTAAAGCCTTATTTTGAACACAAGGGGAGGTAAGTATGTAAAAAATGAACAAGTAATATAATCGCATCATATAAACGTCTGAGCGATGGATAACTGTGTAAATCTGAAAGTCAAAATTATTGTGATTCATTGAAATATGCTAAAAACTGTTATACTTTAAAACTCAGCAAGGCCATAAAGTCTTTTCTTTCTGGTAATTGCTACACAAATGGAAAAAAATGACTGAGTGGTATTTAATATTAGAAAGACCTACAATAGAACATATAAATTAAATGTATTATAAAATATATAAAATATTATGATCGTAACATTTCTAAATAATAAAAAAAAAGAACAGCTTTTTTTTTCAGTAAATCAATATTCACTACTTACCTAATAATAAAGTTTAGGGTAATTTCCTATTTTCAGAATAATATATTTAAAAGGTAATTCATGAAATCCAGAATTATTAACACAAAATGCACAATGGTAAAGGGTATTGGCCATTTCAGGTTTCTTTTTCTTACTTTATTCTATATTATACATAGCTATTCAAAGCTGAATACAAGTCAAACAAGAAGATGTGAGGACAAGAATTCAGCCTCAGAAATTGCTCTCAGCTTTGAAGTCTGTTGGAGATGCACACATTCACAGCTGAAACGTGTCAAACTGGCAGACTTTTAAGAACAATTTCAGAGAGCCAGACTTGAGAGTTATTTCTCATATGGAGAGTGGCAGTCATGGCACTAACGTGGGGTAGGAAAAACTGTCAAGTCCAAATTTTCCTATAGCTAACTACTACGTATGTACAAATATGTGGTTTCCAAAATGGACATTTTGAAATAGTTTGATATTCATTTAAAAAAGTTCTGGTTTTAATAAAGAACGATACTGGATCAAAGGACTATGAAAGACAACTCAGATTTTATGGTTATGTGTACAATATTTTATGCTGAAGTGTGAGGTTGACATTTCAGAAACTTACCAAGCCACTGTAGAATTTTTTATGAAGCTTCTTTTCTACAGGTTTCCTGCATGCTCTTTTTCAGCCTGTGCACGCAAGTTACGGAAACAAGTCCTCGGTTCTTAACATAGAGGTTGTCAAACCCTGTGAAACATGAAAATACAGTGCATGTCTATCATAGAAAAATATATATCATAGAAAATATATGGACATTACCATTTCAAGTGTTATTTAAGATGTACACCATTCTATTACTTGATAATGTGAGGCAGGATATGAGAGTAATGCAGATATCTCTTACAGATGACAAGCACCTTTTAGGTAGCATCTTTAGAATGCAAAAAGAGTTAATGCAGTTTCTATCCATTTCTGAAAGTCTATTCTTAATTGTATCTGTCTCCTTTGCCAGACCAGAGGAGATTCAACTGTAACATTTTCATCCAAGACTTAATCTAAGTATATTTTTAAGATTGTGCACAGCTTTGTATTGTTATACATGTTACTTGATTGACTCTTTCTTATGAATTTCCTTTTCCAATGGTAGTATTCAGACATAACATTGCTGCTTTTTGAAAATTTAGAATATTGACAGAGTCTGAGGTCAGATGCATTTTATTACTAGTGCCAGGAATCTTCTCAAATTCTGGACGATTAATTTCTTTAGGTGTGATTAACTCTAAAGGTGACAAATAAGCTTCAAACTCTAAAAGAAAACAGCATATATAGGTCATGAGTGTAAAAGAAACAAGCCTCATTCTGCCATTAATATATTGTATACAGTAAGCTGGTTGACAGTGGCTCTTAATATTCCCATTACATTAAAAAAAAAAGGATAACTGAAGCACTCTTAAAAATTAATACCCAAATTCTTCTATTGCTGAACTAATTTTTAAAAAGCCTCTGATAAACAAGATTTATGAGACTGGACATGCTTTGCCTAGATTTTGCAATTTTTTGTTTTACTATAGTCATTTCATCCACTGGTGTCTCTGCTCTTCCTCACCCATTGAACTTTTTACCTTTTAAGCAGGCAAACACTCCTCTGGCTTACAGTATGTTCAAATGGCATTGTTCTACATTTAAATCTGAAGTTTGAAAAGAACAAGGCTGATTATCATTGCTCTCCATACATATAGCCCTGAGATTTATTTAGTTGTCTCTTTGCCTTGTTAATCTTCAATTCAAATGTCTGGAAACGAAAGGTTAGGCAGAAGCAGGCAGAAAGTGAAGTGATGTAGACCCAACCCTTAGCAAGCTATTCACTTCAAACCTGGGCGCAAAAGCACAAAGCAAAACAAAGCCACCCACATTTTTCAAGGTTCTACCAGCTGCAAAATGTAAGTATTTTTGTTTCTTCTTGAATTGCAGCATCAGAATGGTTTGCTCTTTCCCAAGGTTCACAATAAATCTGTGACCCATCAAATCGCACATTTCACTGAAGTGCAGCCATCTTGAAAATATTGTAGCCCAGAGATGTCAATAAAATGAATGTAAGACATTGCATTTACTCTGTGTTTTTATGTGAAATTTTTTTGCAAACAGATCTATTTCAGAAGAATAGTTCTTTATTCAAAATACACTTTGGGGAAGAAATAATTAACAGCACACATCTTTTTATGGTTTCTGCAGAGGGTGAAATCAAATGGCAGGGAATGTGTGAGTGCTGTAAATGCTGCCGTTTTCCAAACTTGATATTATTAATATGTACTGTCAATTTTAGGTCAAGCGTTTATACACATTGTGCCTCAGTACGTACAGTGTTTCAAACATATCTGTCACGCACAGCAAATGCACAGTGCAGCACAATCCATGGCACTGAGAGGCAAACATGAAATCTTTTAGTAGAAATGAGCCAACACTTTTACCTCATTTATCTGAGCTGCCACCATTTTTAATAACAATTTCATTTTTTTGACAGCTGCATACACTTTCTAAATAAGCAATTTCCTTGAATTTGCTGATTTGCAACATTTTTTATATTGTCTTTTTTTTTGTTTTTTGTTTTTCCTTTGTTTTTAAAGAGCTTTAACATTATAAAGAGAGGGGAGAGAAGAATCATGCTGTTAAGTATAGATGTGTATTTTTAAAAGAAAATATCTTTTTAAATGTACACTATCTTTAATGCTAAATTAAAATTATTGCTGGAATGGTGTTATGTTAGCCCTTGGGTATATGTGATTTCAGCATTTAATTAACTCTGAAGTCCTCCTGTAAATGGGGCTTATGTGTCTGTGTAAAGTTCAAGGCAGCCAGGCTGAATCTATAGGAGAAAACTGCTTGGAGGGGCTGATGTCCTAGAGAAGCAGGTCTGCCCTATCTGAGGCAGACAGACTTTACCACATGGCTACATGTACTAAATTAAGAAGTGGGGAAGTTCATCCAAAGTGCACAGATTAAAATTTTCAATAGGCCTAAAAATGACTCTAAGGCATGAATGAGCCTGTCACTTTTTCTCTGCCTCTTCAGCAAATGATGGATTCACTCTATGCCCATAATATAACCCGTGAGATATGCCTGGCTTTGTTGGTTATTCTTCATTCCCAGTCAAGCTGAAATAGAGGCTGTGGTTAAACAAATCTGCTTTTATGGAGCAAAGCACTGTGAAACGGAGCTGATTATGGCCTGACACATTGAATTAGACTGTCGTGTAAAACAGCGCTGATGATTCCATTGTTTCAGGGTCCTGTCCGCCTGCCGGGGCTTTTCCTTCTCTCTCAAGCCACACACATTTCTGTTTCCCAGTTGCTTTAGGAACCCTTTTTTTCAATCTATTTACTATTTGTAACTGACTCTGCAGCAGAATATCATTTATAGATCTGTTCAAGAAGAGGTTTAGTGACAAATGCTTTAAAGGAAGAGTATCAGGTTTTTTCTCTGTCACTATTCTCAAAGACAGATTGCATTGTAAAGGCACTGCAATCACATATCTAATCAGTTCTAATTTTCTTTTATAAAAAAGTAAAAGTGTTAGCTAATTAAGGTCACTGACTAGCAACATGTACTAGCCTGAACAAATGATCAGAGCCCAGGAAATACTGAGTTCCAGGACCTCATGATACTGTACGTCTTTTCTTGCTCTGGAGAGACAAGAAATGCTTAAGCTTTCTGCTTTATTGTCAGTCTTATAAGTCATTAATCTTGATGGCACTTGGCAATGAGTTCCTTGGTCTATTTCCTATGTTTGAATCTGTTGGCTACTCTTTCTATGTTATTCCAGTTGTTCTCAGGCTGTGAAAATGAGTAAATAATAGTAATTTTCCTAACGTAGAATTGTTATGAGTATAAGAAACATATCTCCACTTCTATGTCTCCATTCGCCTTAGAAATCCCAGTTATTGGTTAGATGATTAGTTTTTATCACTGTCAGTAAATTGTGTTCCATCTTAAACCCTTTTATTCCTGCTTGGCTTTGTTTTGGATAAGATGCCCAGGACTTCTCAGTCTCTGAGATGAGAGCACAGCATGCCAACACTGCAGGCACCGAGTCACTGTCAGACACATCCAAGAAACAAAATATATTACACTTTGCTGCCATGTCTAATTGATACTGGTACTCAACTAGCTTAAAACAAGCTTGAATATATCTGTGATATATTGCAGTCATCATTGTTATAGTGCGGGTATAACTAAAGACCTACAGTACAGTTTAATACTTTCAAAAATATCTTTTCCTTTGATTCTATACACCCTTAGGTTTATTGACTTAAACATTCACCATAATGCATTATGGTAATATTTTTACTGAGGTAGCCATAGGCATTTAGAGATTTGAATTCCTTCCATCATTTCATTATCAATGCATAGATCTGGTATGAAAAGAACCTATGTTTAAATGGGTTCAGATTTTGAGTACTGAATAATGATATATGGTGTACAGAGTCTTGTAAGCCCTTCAGATTTCAAAAGAAGCTGTGAGCAGTCCCAAGGTTTGATATTCTTCTATATGCAAAACAAAAAGTTATCTCTGCTCATTACCTATTTACCTCATTACCTCATTTCTACTAATACCTTCACAGGATGTTCACCTCAGCCCTAAATGTTGCTCAAAACTATGAGCAAATTCTCCTAAGATGGTCCAAAATAATGAAAAAAAAAAAAAAAAGTCTTAGATTTCTAGAAATGACTGATAGTCTTTTAGTCCCATACAAAAGATAGAACTGGGGCCAGTGTAGAGTTAGAAGTTCATACAGGCAGGTCAAAACTTGCTACACTGTTTGAGTACTGTTTTTCATTTTCCAAGCCAGTCACCCCATGGAAGATGCTGCCTTCATAGCGGTGAAGGCAGGGAAGGTCAGAGGTGCTCCAAAACAGAACAAATGCAGGTTTGATGTGTGCCACACCCTGTGCTGTCAGTGGCAGTCCCCATAGCGTAATGGCATCTTGTGAAGTGGATACCTATGTACTGGCTCCTTGGTATTGTTTCTACTGCTGAGTCTGGCACAGTTCAAGTTCAGAAGGGTCATAAACATTAGCCAGACTAAAATACCTGTAACTATGAAAACAGGCTCAACTTGTTTGTTGTTTTCTTGGCGTTTTTGTTTTTTGGGTTTTTGTTTTTTTTTTTTGTTTGTTTAAATGTGGAATAAAATAAGGTTTGTTTTTAAAGGAAAAATTGAAACAGCATAAAGCACGGAGAGATCAGCACTTGCACAATAGAAAGAAAGATCAATAAAATAAAGTTCAGCTATTCAATAAATACAAATGAAATTATACAGCTGTGAAACTTTTCTTTTTTCTTTCTCCTTAAGTTATTTAACCTATTGTTTTTCTTTTTTTGTTGTTGTTGTTTCTTTAGTCTCAACAGCATCATATTGTTCCATATCATCTGTAAGCTTTTCTGTTCTCTCTTTACATTTTCTCTTGTCATTTGTTTGGTGTCCCTATTCTCTATGAGGGCTACCTTACCAATTCAAACAACTGATTCTTGGCTTGGCAGTGATCTCCTGTTGGCAGCATGAAAATTATGTATTATTGAAAGCCAGACTGAAGCCAATTTATTCAAAGCTTCTCATCAAGCAAAGAAAACTACTCTCGTCACTCTAATATAGTTTCAAATGTACTGAATTTTGCCAGTAAATAAATAAATTGCTTCTCTCCAGAGGCAAGAGAACAGCCAAAAAATACCTCCACAAGGAAAATACTCAGTTCACCTCTTGACAGAATAACCTTCGATAAGAAATCCCACACATAAGTAGGCTGATACCTAATGTTTGTATCGTATTGTAGAATATATTATCAACTAACAAGACAAACCCAATAATCTTAAGATTTTCACTGCTGTAATTTGCTTGCAATGGAGGGTAGTTAATTTCATTAACTTATTCTTACAAAAGTACAGATTGGTAACACAGCAGACTAGTGTTCTTTCTTCATAAATAGTGTGGGCAACAGATGAATTATGCAAGTTTTCACAAGTTAATATTTTAAAAGTATTCTAGAGTGAGTCTAAAAATCCAGTTTTCATATATTCAATATAGAGTTCTCACTAAAGTCTATGTGCAGGAAAAAGGTTTTAGCCCTATATTTGAATGATGAGATTTTGCTTTCTCTTCTGCAACAGATTGACCAACTTTTGCATTATGAACCCCTGTGCTGAGTAAAAACACTGAATTTAATTTGCTGAGAATCAATTTTAATCTGGACTGCTCTGACTTTTTCTGTAAAAAATGAACTAAGACTTTTTACTGTATACCTCTTACACCAAGGTTTAAGGGTCCAAATAGACTCTCATCACATGGTCAAGTATTTATTATGACAAGCAAGTGCAGAAAAGTTATATTACTCTGAAAAACATTATTCTGTAGTATTTTAATTTACTTTATTCAATGGATCCATTCTTTTAACCATCTATTTTAATCCATAAAACAGATTAGCCATCAGCTGAACTTGCAGCTCCTACAGTTTCAATGCACGCATGTGCAACTGAAAGGATAATTGGATACATATTTTTTGGCAGGAGCATTATATGCTTCAGTATCGTGCAGCAGTTTCATTATGCTATAACAATGCAGGTGAACAAAGAGTCAAAATAAGTACTAGATTTCAAAATAAACGAAAAAGAAAGGTCACACAGACACATAGATTCATAATTTTGACCAATAATCTGGTCTTTCAGCAGGTTGCAAGTACGCAGGATTTCTTGAATTCCTTTAAGAGTTTGTATCTAATTTTAGTTAAGTGGGATCAGTAGGATGTTTTCTTAAAGACTTTTATTGGAGCAGGATCAGGCTCCAAGTACTACGGTGGAAAGCAGTTCATAGTGTCATTTTTAGTTTATTTCAGCATCAATGCATCGAAAAGACTTCAGGGAGAAAAGGCAGGGGGAAGGGGAAAAGGGAAAAAGCTTACCCTGGAACTGCTAGCTTAAAACTCTGTTCTGATATGTTAAATGCATTTATATCCTGGTTCCCATGTGTCCTTGTTTTCAATTTCAGCAGTAATTATTTATATGAAGTTTTTAAATAATTAAGTACCAACTGAGCTGTATCTATCCCTGATACTAAATTCATGCAGTTAAATTCAGTGCAACCTTTTTACCTTCAATCTGCTTTATGGAAACCCATTGTGAAGACAGATAAATGGTATTCCACCTTTGCTAGTTACACATTTCTTACACTCATTATCATTAATAGCTTAACAGCGTCTAAACTGTTACCTTAATCTTTTTTATGTCAATGAGATATTCTCCAACCATCAACATTTTACAACCATTATATCTATTAGAAATCACTATATTTCAAATTATGTCCCATTAACGGAAGAAATAATTACAACATTACATTTAATTGAATGGAAAATGTTGACCAGGTTTCTTCTATTTTTCCTTTAGATGACATTTCCATTAGAAGTGCTCTGCTTTGAGATATACAAAAATATACAGATTTACTGTAATGCATCCTCATAAAAATATTTAATAGTCATGATAAATTCTTCAGATGAGATTTATGTTATTCGTTGTTTTGAACAATATTCTTCCTATATTATGCATGCTTGTAAGAAAGCAGGCTTTCCTTGCTGTAGTGTGAGACAGCATGGGCTTTTAGGTAACAAAATTCCATATGTATTTTTTAATAGTATCTTACAATCATATTCCATATTAGGTAGAGCTAATGCATACACAAGTGTGCAACACACACATGCAAAAAGGTCCTCTGTCCCACTTAAGTTATGTACTTCTCTGCACTGAATTTGTACAACTACATCTTCAGATTTTATATGATGTTACACAAAGGAATTACAGCTTCCACGCCGATTTAATTGCTAATAGAGGATATTCTTAGATGCCCCCCAAAATGTTAAAAAGTCTGTGGGAGATTATGTGCTTTGTTATGCATCGGATAATTTTATTTAAAAGTCAAGATAGAAATGCATTTTCAAAATGTATTTGACCAGACAGTGTTCCAAGTGTGAGAAAGTATGGAAGGAATCACAGATGTCTGAAGGTATTTGGAAAGAAACATTTCATCTCAAAGAAAAAAAAATAAAAAGGACAAACAAGAATTTGGTTTTTAGGCTTCCTAAGATTATTGACTTCTCTCACAAACTTAGCTGAATAATATTATGAAATATCATTAGCTCACATAAATTTGTTGCAAACAGCAGTGAAGGATCTTTGAAGGTATTTCTGCACAGCCCCCTTCTGACTGAGTCCATGAGTTTAAGGATGATGAGAAGGAAAGTCTACATAGCTAAAGGCAAGATCGGAGTTCATCAGAGGTTCAAGTGCTGATGAACAAGCCGTTTAGCTCTCTAAGAATCACCTGTTAAAGACAGAAAAAGTCACCCACTATTTGAGCTATACCTGTGATATCTGCCAAAATTTCATTCCAAATTCCATTCAGTTTAATATTTTCACACTGAAACTTACGAAACTGAGATTGTGACATACATGTGAAAGCCTTTGTGAGCTAGATGCATACCTCAATGTTATTCAGAAATGTGTTTATCTGATGGTGAAGTCTGACAGGAAGTGGGAAAAAGATGATGTGAGCTAGCAAGAAACTCAAGGAGCTCCCCAGTAAATAACCTTTTTTTCATATGAAGATTTTTTCTGTTAATATTAATCAATTAAACTAGTGGATCTCATAAAGGTTAAGAGAGTTTGCTGATCAGTTACATTTAGTTAAATTTTAACAATTTTCTGTGAAACCTCTGCTGGCTAACTAAACACCGCTGTAAATAAAATACTTAAAGGTGAACATAATATATGCTGTTGCTTTACCAAATTGGTCACATTGTATAATTAACAAGCACATCAAACAAGCCATTAATATGGCTTCTTTTCTTCTATCAATATCTAGAAGGGATTCTGGTCTGTTTTCAGTGTGATGCTAATGCAAATATTAGGACTACTCTACATCTTTGAAGATAAGCTAACATTAATGAAATGTAATTGTAATTAAAATTACAATATCATTTTCAGAAACAGATTTATGTTTTGAAGAGATAGATTTATGCTAACAGAACTTGCAAAACCTCATTACTTTCCTATGCCATCAATAGGATTATCAAAGAGAAGAGTGTAAGAACTGATCTCAAAAGGAAAATTAGAATTTAATACATGTTTTTCAAACTACAGGAAAAAAATGAAAAAAAAAAGAAAAAAATATAACCAAAGCTCTATACATATTCTGTTTCTCTGTACATTAAGCAAGACTTTCTTCTTTGTCTCTCTCTCTCTCCCCCCTGGCCTTTATTATTATTATTCTTTTTTTTTACCAGTTCATCTCTAGGTCAAATCAAGTTCATTTATGTCCAGTAGATTATTCCAGTTAAAAGGAAAGGCAGAGATTAAAGAGTATAGTGAAATACCTTCCAATCTGCCATGGATGCAGTATTTAATATTAAAGTCAGGTGACACGAATACAGCTAGGCCTTGGTAGCTAACCTAGAGACCTCCGGGTGTTGAGCTGGAAGAGATGAAGTCTGATTTTGACTTCATAGTATAAACAGAATGTCATCCACCCATCAAAATTCCACCCACAGTGAACCCCCGGCACAGTTAATGATTATAATCTTCACATTTAATCATGGGAACACAGTGACAGGCAAACAAAGGTTAGCTAAACTGACAGTTCAGGCTGTTTGAATGGGAAAGGGGGACTTCACAAGTTTTATTTTAAAATGTGTATACTCATCCAACAGCACTTTTCAGCTTTACACTAGAAGAGTGTACAAAGCCTGGCTGCTTGCAGAAATTGGCAGTGTGCACAATTAACCTTTAAACTGCAGAAAGACTGGAAACTTTGATGCTTTCTTTAAAACAGTTGCTATGCCAATACTACTTTCAAGGTTAAATTAAGCTAAGGGCACTTAAAGGGTAAAGGAAGAAATACAGCACTAACATGTCAAAGTGTCAGAGGAAAAATTGCCATTTTAGAAATGACATAGTTATCTTATAGGGATATTCTTTTTTACTTAGGTTAAAGGACAGTGACAACTTACTGAGAACAATATTTCAAGGTACATTTTATTCTCCCTACAGCTTGTTGCTCATAAAATTGCGTGGATCCTTTCATGCCCTTTCATCTTACCACTGTGATGTCCAGAAAATTAAAGACTTAAGAACAAATGCAGGTATCTCAAACTTTCTTATATTAAAAATATATATTCGTCGGTCTTTCAGGCATGTATGCAGTAAAGGTATTCAGTTTTGGTATGGAATAATGAATAAAAGTGCAGCAGTTGATCCTTACAGAAAAAATGAACATAATCAAACCCCTGCAGCAAAGAAGTGACATTTGCAATAGAACATAACTATTGACCGTAAATGAAGTATTTAAACAATTGGTCACTTGCTCTTTAAAGTGTTCTGAGTTATTGTATTGTTTTTGGTGCTCTTCACAGGGCAGTACTTCATAAGTACTATTAATAGAAAGAATCAATACAATAAATTCCCACTAAGTTGATTATACATTTTTGTATGCAACTCTCACTGCTATTGCAAAATGTTCAACTGAATTTCTCAAGTAAAAAAAAACAATATTAAAAGAATGACGAGACACTCTCATGACATGAAAGACCAATCTTCTATGTTCCAGGTGGGCTTCAAGGTGACTTGCACAGGCCAGGATTAGGGATCTTACAGGTCACAGGGGCTCTCCGTCCTGCAAGACCCTTCTGTCTCATGTGCTTCCTTTGCCACCTGTAGTGCAGTGTGTTGAAGGCCAACGTCTCCTTCCACTTTCCAGCCAGACACATGGAGCAGGAAGGAAGTAGCACTGGCTGAACATCTGTGGCACTGATGCCTCCAAAATGCTGAACCCCCTAAACAAGCCAGAAGAACAAGCAGGGAAGGAAAAAATAGTTGGAATTTGCATCACTATGTCCTAGCTAAGCAAGGGCTGACAGGAATACAGTGGCTTTCTGGAAGTACACCAAACACCAAGAAAGGAAAGTCATTAAGAGAAGGATAAGAACACATTGTTATGAAGTGAACCTAAATGCATTCAAGCTGAATATTAGAAGTTTTCTAATCATAAGCATGGTAAGGAATAGGAATGTTGTTCTAGATGAAGAAAGAGTAGGCAAAATAATATAAAATAATTTGATAGTGTATTTTTTTAAAGCTGTGACAGTGAATGACAGCAATAACTGGGAGTAAAGATGATCAAGAAGGTCTCTTATGACCCTGCTTTCTTATGTTATGAAATAGCAGTTCAAGTCTAGTTCAAGACTCTAGCCACTGATTGTTAACTAAGCTGAATGAATTCAATATGTAGTAAATTAATTTCATTTATCTTTTGTCAATTTGAACTGTTAAAAGGGTATATAAGATCAAATTCTTTATTGACTGGCTATTTCTGTCATCAGTTCACAGTAAAAAAAAAAAAAAAAGTATATATCTACAGAAATCACAGCTAGAAGTTCTATGTCCACAGATACAAAAGATTTGCACTGCTAACGTGAATTCAAATTCTCTTTACATACTGATGTTGACTTCCATGGTGACCAGTTTAAAGCCAGATATTAGAGGTCCATGTTCTCATTTCTGCATTTCATTTCAGATGCTTTTCTGTGTTCTGGTTTTATCTCCATCATTCCCTTTTTTTTCTCCTAAGGAAGGCTTTTTGAGAATACAGTGAGTGCCATTGTTGTCTAAAAATAATTGCTTCCATTTTTCCTTTTTATTTTGTAACCAACCTTTTTATGGTTGGAAAGAAACTATTTCCACAGTTTACACCCTCGTAATAGCACAGAGCAACCTACCCTACCTGACAGGGCATAGTTATAGGAAATGCATACACTCATGGTGCTAGAGAGGACAAATACATATGCAGTCTTTCCTTGCATGCTGCTACCAATGTATAACATAGTGAACAGAGTACAAAATAGCTTACAATGATCAGATTTGTTTGTTGGACTTGTTGAGTGCTTTTTCATACAGATCAAAGCCAAAATGGAAAAAGGGACTAAATATTAAAATATATGCAGTTGCGCACTTCGGGCTTTTCCACACAGTTAAAGTTGTACATTTTAAGTTGACTTCCAGATTTAAAGCATTCTAGATTTTCTAGGCATAAAGGCACAGTCCTCACAAGGACTGTTTTTCATGGTTGTCTGCTAAACCATTGCTCTGGGAAGGAGCAATCACGTTCCCATTTGCTTTACAAGATAAATGTTGACTACTCTTTCAACTTTAGGTTTCAGCCACCAGCACAGTGCTGGGGACCACCCCACTGATTCACATGGTATTTGCTTTATAATTGTCATTATCCTTGTTAGCATAGATCCGAGGGACTGGTTCCCTGAATCTTGTCTGTGGCCTCCAAGAGAGGCAATTTATGAACTCACTATGCTTTTGTTATCGGTAAACTGCACACAGCTATGGCCTTTTTTAGAGAGGCTTTTTCCCATCATACAGCTGAACACAGATCCAATTGTTGTGTGTTTACATACTCTTTAAGCACCACTATTATGTTACAGTGTTGACTTCGATGACAAAAACCACCAAAAAACCAGCTCAAATTTAATTGTTTTTGAAACACTAAGAAGACAAATAACTATTCAGGACGGAAAGCAGCAAGCAAACAAGCAAACAGAGAAAGACCTTAAGCTCCAAAACAGAAAGACACAGTGAAGGGAACTGTGTCAGGCAGAAGGTTTTGGTCACCACCATTCTTCTGTTAGACATAGAAACCATTTCAGATTCGTGAATCCTTTCTCCTTTTCACACTAATAACTGAACATTGTCTGAGCTAAACACACCATGAAATGTATTGATTGTCCGGCGAGAGATGTCTGACACACAGAAATACATTTGCTACAGCTGTGGTCTTATCGGCTGCCACAGAGAAAGGGCAGTGAGGGATAACAGCTACTTAATTTCATCCCAGTAAGAAAGAGGACACCACCAAACCATATTCATTCCGACCTGGTTAATCCAGGTCTGCCTGTAAACTCAATTTTTATTCAGATTAAAAAGTCCTTCGGTAAATGCAGACTATAAAATAGGTTACAATTTAAATCCTTAAAGTACCGAGGCCATAATAGAATAACCAAGAATGAATTAACCAGGTTGCACTGTAAATCCAGGAAACAATCACTGTTGACCAGACAAAGTCAGGCCTATAATGTGGTAGTGGTTTGGGGTGGGTCACAGTAGTAAAAAGAGAGCAGCTTTTAGCTCTTTTGCTTGTACGTGTGAGAAAAGTAATGTGTTGCGCAATGTGTACAACCCACTAGAAAGGTAAAGACAGATATTTTTTTTCTTTTCCATTTTCCCAATGAATTCAAACTAAGGAGGAGCTCTTAAGCACTTCTTTCCTAGAAAAGGAGGAGTTGAGGTATAAGGATCATGGCCACTTCAATTTTCCTCTTTCAGAACTTCCTTTCTCTGTTTTACTTGCAGCCAGCTTCAAAGAAAGCATACACAGAAAATTAAAGGATTTATTTCACTTTGTAAAGGTGTACAAAATTTTGAGAAGCAAATAGATACTAAGAATCACATGCAAAGATAGCTGAGTGTAATGCAGAATCTTTGTAATTACGAAGATATGACTTCAGCAAATGATTCCAGACTTACAAGAAATTCTGGCAAGAAATAAAAGCACCAGAAAAGCGAGAAAGTCATAGAGTGAACTCTGAGTAAGGAGCTTGCCTTCTCTGTAGTTAAGAAAGCACAGGAAGAATTAGTAAATCTCTGCTGTTAGAAGGAATAAGAGCAAAGTATTCTTGCCCTGATGACAATCCTTTGCCCTTATGACAACCCTTGGTCATTTACTCTTTGCCTAAAGCCACCTTCCTTCTGCTTTCTTTTAAAAGTGGAAAAAAATAAGGAAAAACTTTTCAAATTTAATGACAGGAATCTCAAGAGACTCCAGAATCTCTCAGGACTTGGGTGTTGAGAAGGTCTCTAGGAGACAATAGCCAATTGAGAGAAGATCCCCAGAAAGACTCTTCAGAACGATGTGATTCTTTCATTGTGAGGTTCACCTGCCCTATGGGACCATGACAGCCAAGGTACAGTACAGCTGCATGAGAAACTCTTCTAGGAAATGTGAACCCCTCTGAGATAACGTTCTCAACTTCTAAGCAATCTTAAAATATTCTTGAAGTGACTCCTCATGCACAGAACTGCTAAGATGGTGAAAACGCCATAACCTTAACACAGAAGAAAATTTGGTCTGGTCTTCCATTCATCTTCATCAGCAAAAAGGCTTTTTGTCTGCTGATACAATGACTACAGCACATGGAAATAAACAAAAGCTCAATTCTGCTTTCACTTGAGGAAATATACAGTAATCTGAATTCAAACTCCTACAAGGAAGATCTTTAGTAAATTAAATGCTCTTAAGCCGTGCTGCAGATTTGCCACAATACCTGTAAAGTGCAAGGAAGTGCCTGTCAGGATAGAAAAAGTAAAACTCATCAAAGAGAGGTAAAGAAACAATATTGTCATAGTATGCATTTAAATCCACAAACAGCCCTGGGAGTTCAGGAGGATGTTTGACCTCATAAAGTTCCATAAGCCTTTTTTTTAATCACTTTGAAAAGAATTTTTAAAAAATCTTAAAGGTTGAATAAGACATTGAAGGGCAGCAGAATGGACTTTCCTTCATAGTTACAGATCCATGGGCAAAATACAAATCAGTGGACTATATTCTATGAAACTTTGACTGCCATATTCAAAGAAAACCTTGGGACAGCCCTGAAACTGTGCTTATATGTAGTTTTCCCTCTGTGTAAACTTAGTTGTATGAGACTTGTGAGGTGACACTTGTCAAAGTGTGCTTTTTTTTTTTTTAGCTGCACATCTTACACAGAATACCTTATGTAGTTTCCTGTAGAACTTGGATCAGTATATCTTCTGGAGGCTTCCTCCTCCGAACTGGGATCTGACACTGCGGATTTCTCTCTGAATTTATTTTAAAAGTGTACTGAGATGCTTTGTCTTGTTTGCTCACTTTGTGAGCCATTGGAGTGACTAACTCAAAATTGTTATTTTAAGAAAAAAACTAAAAGGTTTGGGTTAATTAAGAAACCTTCCACCAAATTTGGAGGTCCAGGCAAGGCAGAAAGCATTACAGATCACAATGGGAGATGAGAGAAAAATGCAAATAACTGGGAGTCCAAATTCATCCTTCTGCAAAGAACTGAAAATGATCTACTGAAAAGGTTAAGAGGTCATATAAGTGTGCTTGCAGAGATTCCCTCATTCTCTCATACAATCCAAAGTATTGTACTTCTTCAAGAAGAAGCTATGTTAAATCTGGCATCTTTTAACCAAAAAGCCTGTTTCTGTAGAAAATCCATCTTTACCTGAGACAAATTTGCCTTGCAGAGCTAATTTCAAAAATAAAGCAATCTGGTTTAGTCCTTTCTGTGTGACATCACCTATTCCACACACGTATACACACAAAATGGAAATTACAGGAGCAGCCAGTAAATCTGTGATATCTCCCTGAAAACGATGGGCTCATGGAAACAAAAATTGAGGTTTGCTCAGAAATGGATAAAATATTGGAGTACAGTTTGTGCTTACCTCTAACTATATATGACTAACTACTCATCTATATTTACAGAAGGCTAAGAAAAAAAGATTACTGAGAGAAATTAACCTACAAATTCTGAAACTTAAAAGTGTTCACCATAAAAGTTTTAGAAAATTCAATCTCTTTACATGACTGAACAGCTACTGGAAAAGAAAATCCTTGTTGATGACTTTAAATGCCAAGATCTATCTATGCTGATTTCTCAAATTATTTAATATTTCAATTGTTCATTAAAACTATAGATTCAAAATATTGCATTTTTTTCTGTGTCTAATTACCAAAATTCCTCAGTAACAGAAAAAGTCACATAATCCCTCAAATGAACATTTCCACGACTTTCTGAGAGTATTTCAATATTTAAAATGCTAAAAAGTAAATAAAAATAATACTTTTTAATATATTTATTTCACATAAAAAGATGGTTTGTGACTAGCAGTAAAGTTTGTATTTTTTAAAAAAAAATAAAAACAATTTAACAAAATTTAAAAAAAACACCCAGCCATTTCGAAGTCAAAAAGATATACAGAAAAACAAATATATTTTTTCTATTTTAATCTTTAATTTGCACTCTTTATCCACTATGGACAAAATTTTAAAGGTCTGAGTAAAGCCCTGCTAGCTTCATCTTCACCTTCACCTTCTTTTCCAATATTTAAAGCCTTACGAATATTTGTACAGGGTCTCCTTCAGACTCTAGCCACTTCTTCATCCTTCACAACTTCTAAGTTGTTCTTTTTATAAAAGATGTATCCAAGTGCAATAAAACAACAGGTTACTCATTTGATATCACTACACTCTCACTTACCCAAGGAAGATCAGGTGCTGAAACAAGAGTGAGATGTTACCCAAATTTTACTCAACCCCACAACTACGCAAGTAAGTATAATCCACTCAAAGCTGAAACTTTTAACACAAGGTTAAAAATGCTAAATTATAAGCCACTATGAAACATAGAACGGCTGTGCTTGAATTGTCCAGACCAAGGCAATAAAGAGCTCATTATGTTGAGAAATAAAGATTAGGCACTGATTGCATCACTGGCCTGTTACCATTTGGATTTGTATGTAGGCAATAATTTTTCAAATTGCTAAATTCAATGCCATGAATGATGGTGACAAAAGAAGAGGAAAAGGGTTTTTTATGTTATACTTGGTTTTGTTTTGTAACACAAAGGAGCTAAAGTATTAAAAAGCCAAAAAGAAAGAGTGGTATTCATTTGTACTGAGAACTTGCCCTTTATATTGGGAAAATTCAAAGCAAAGATGTTTAGAAAAGTATTGGGAAATAATAGAAATATAATTGGAATGCTGACATTTTAACCAGACACTCAGCTAGCTTCTATCTCTGAACATTATCATCTCGGTACAAAAACAGTAATAAGCCTCTTTTTGATCCAGTCTGGCAATGTAAGTGTGGAGCAGAGAACAAAATATTCTGAAACCTAGTTTCAAAACTACAATCAGGCTATAGGTGAAAAGCAGAGTAGTACGTAGAAGTATAGACAAGTGAGAGAACTCCAATGAGCACTGGTTTGTCATTTTCAGCTATGGAATTTAACTCATGAAGCTTTAGACAAATAAAAGCTTTCCTTAGTTTTTCCATCTTCAGAATGAATAGAAATACTTACTACCTTCCTAGACTTGTTGTCCGTAAAATATGTCCTTAATTATATTGTTTATTTTGGAAAGTAGAGTGAGTTTAATTACTATTAAACATATGATTAGTGCTTGGTGATGTGATATGACGTGACAAATGCACCATTACTGATAATGTCCTTCATACTTTATGTTGCATTAGAAGCCAAGCTAGACACATGGACAATTACAAAATATTTTACCCATGAATATTTTGTGGTTTTATATTTAAAAAAAAACTGGACTCTTGAAGTGTGTTGCAGTCACAACAGACATTACCAAAAAGTTCAAAATCTATGTGAGGCAGAGACAAGGTGGAAAGTGCAGAGAATAATCTAACAAACAATATCACAACCATATGTATGAAAGAGGCTAAGACTCAGGAGTAGGCAGATCATTTTCCAGCAGTCAGTAGCAATTGCAATAAACATAGTCTTCTACAATTAGGGAGAGATGATGGAATAAATTTATCCACAATTAAAAGCATGCAGGCTGGCAGAGGCAATTATAATAATACATATACAGTCAATATATTCACTAATTAAAAAGGCAAGATGGAATATGGATGTATTGGGAAATAACAGAGAAATGCATCCCATTCAAATATAATTCAGTATTTGAGATATGATTCTTTGGAAGACTCCCCAATTGGCAGCAGTAGCCTAGAAATTATGCTGTATATTATATATAAACCACCCTCTGAGTGAATACTTGTACAACAGCACCAGTAATCTCAGTCCCAGTTCAGAAAAACATAAATAGTTTGGCCAAGTTCCAAAAATATGGAGTATGTTTCTGATTTTCCTCTCATTGAGCATCTGTACAATTCTCATCAGGAATTTCCACTCTGGGGCATTCTAAGAGCACAAGAGACAGATTTTCTGATTTGAATAATTATCCCTTGATGAGCAAAATAGTATCTTGTGGTAGCATTTGCCTGATGTAGATTAGGAAAAGACAATGCCAACAATGCTATGTCATTACACTGTTTATTCAAAGTCAAAGTAAAAATTAAATCACACACCAATCCTCGAGCTAGATTCTGCTTGAAGTCACTGACCTGTATTAGTATTTATTACAACTGGATTCCTGGGTCTCAGGATTGTATAGGCATTATAGAAATTATGCTCTTTGTCTTGTTGATGTTGAGGCCAAGGAACAAACGGGTAAGAGGTACACAAAAGATATGAAAAAAAAAAGCAATAAGGCTGCTTCACCAGTATTTACAAACAATTTATAAAGGACATACAGACCATACAACTTCACATATACTGGTGACTGTATTTCAGTAATCTGACTTTTTAATGCATTTGTGAGGTTTGGAAACACCAGCTTTGGCATTTCCTGTCTGTCAGTGAACCTCAGTTTCATTTAAACTCTCCAGGCATCAGTTTATTCAGTGAAATACTCCTGCAAATATCATGCACTTTCGTCTTTCATGCATTTGCAAGTGGTTTTAAAGTAATGGTTGCATGAGCTCATGAAGGGAAAGAAAATTATAGTGCCCCGTTAGGCAGTAGGAGTCATGCAGTAACTGTAACTCCCAAAGACATAAAGGATGAAAGGAGGTAGGGGTTCACGGTAAGGTATGGAAATATGACATGATCTAACTATACTTAATCTCAACTTCCACTCAGTTTGACCCATTGCCTTACTCAGCTGTATCACCTAGGGAGCTGGGTAGCTCTAACACAGTAGAAACAGTAATTCCAAACAAGAGATAACACAACATTGAGAGGAGGAAAAGAGCAGGATATGATGTAGGAGTATTTTGAATACTATCTATATACAGAGCAGTATTGAAGCTGGAAAGTCTTGCTCTCCATTAGTACATGTCAATGCTTTGGTCACAAGAAGCTTCTTTCTATGAGACTTTAGGAGTCAGAACTATGGTCTCCTAAGAATGCGTGAAATAATTTAGGAAAATCTGTTTAAAGCTTAACACTAATCAGAGTAGCGTGTATACCACAGTAGCACAATTCTCACATCTTGGCAAATTCTGCTGTCAGAAGGGAAGAGATAGCATGAAGAGCACAATGGGTAGCATAGATCAGATTCTCCAGCAAATTCAGAGCAATCTGTAAAATAGAGGATATGTGATAATTGCACATCTGTGCATTTCCAAGGCTGTATCCTGGTCTTCTTCCTATTCCATGATCCTATAAGTCAGAACTCAGTTGTTTGGTTTAATCTTTGATCTGCCGGCATGACTGGTGTTTGGGATGACAGAATGAGTGAGGAAATGATGAACTGCAGTCAAAGGAATTCCACTAAACACCCACTTCAGTTATAGATACATTCCTTCTCCTCAACCATGTCGTCAGACATGTCTGTCTTATGATTTAGCAAGAAAAGAGAAATGTTAGACTGCCTCATGAGTAATAGTAATTTTTAAATTAACTCTTCAGAAAATCTCCTCATTTAAGTGTGTCTTCTTAAAGTAGGCTACTTATAAATAGGCCTGGCAGTGGCAGAACTGCCCTTTGGAATTCTTTAAGTACTTTATCTTTTCCTCAGTGTCTGTGAGCAAGAGCAATTTACATTTGAGATGCTCCTCTGATACATTTAAGATGTCTTTACCATAAGGTTTACTAACAAAAAGGTTTGCAGCTATTTGAGAATAGAACAGCTATAGCCATAGGGGAAGCAGAAGAGTGAATTTAGTAAAATCCATGAAACTGGAATTCATAATGAGCAAAAAGGGGCATAATAGCTGGCAAGTGCCTGGAAATAATCTCCAAGCTAAAAAGGTAGATGGCGAGGGACATTTTCAACGGATGTAAATCATATTATTTCTGCAGGCTTGAATGGAACTATGCCCATTATCATGTGAGAATCTGGTCTGACTTTTTTTTTCTAAGTATTCTCTTTTTAAAATAATAGGCTATTTTATGTAACGTAGGAACTTCTGTAATGAGACAGGACAAATATTTCTTTAGCCTAAAATACTGTCTCTTGCAGTAGTTAATGGAGGATGCTTAGGAAAACAAATGAAAAAAAGCGCATTCAGACAGAAATTTGAGGTACTTTTTGTCAGCTTCCAGCAGTAAGAGGTTTAGGGATTTCCTGATCTGGCTTTCAATACATATTACTACATTTTCTATTTATTCATTGTTGTTTTCCTGAAAGTGTCCTCGTGTACATGTTCAATCATTGATTAGTACTGACATAATATTTTCAGAGATCACAGTGACTAAAAATTGTTTTCCTGAAAACCAGTTTTTGAATATGTGATTTTTTTTCTTTCTTCATGTACATTACTTTGCATTTACTGTTGTTAATTTAACCTCTCGTTTTAATCACTCTGTCACTCTGGCTAGACTCTTTTGCAACTCTCCAGAGTTAGGTTTAGATTTGATTATCCCAAATAATTTTGTAGTATTTAATGCCCTTGACAATTCCATTTAATTTGTATTCATTTCATTGAGAAATATGACAAATAGCAGAGTTTAGCTATCAAAAATGGTAACTTTCTTACATTTTAAAAAATATCATGTACTCCTACACTCTTTTTCCTAACTGTTAAAGTTTTATTAATCCACAACAGCCACATAATAGTTCAGTTTCCTTTGGTGAAAAACAGCATGTAAAGGAAAATAACTAAGGTACCTTAGTAAACTAGTAGACAGGACCTGTACAGAGAGGTTGATCTTTTTCATTATATTAAATAATATACTATAATAAAGGGACATTCAGTCGCACAAGAAGATTTTTATTAACCTGAAAGCTTTTCCAACTTTTCCAGCTATAAAAATTAGACTAATAAAGATGCCGCTTTTCCAACCAAACCTTAGGTTCTTAAGCTATTATGGCTACATCTTCTACTATAACACTAATTATCCAAAGCAGACATAAGTGTTATTTCACAATCCTTTAATTTTGTAACAAGGTGCTCTTAGAAATTATAGAATTATAGAAAAATTATATCTGTGATTGCACATAATCTATGAAATCTAATAACTTGGTAGAAATAAGCAATAAAAACCCAGAAACAATATTACATGTTTTGGAATTAATATGAATTGTTACAGTTAGCTTTTCACTTGCTAACCTATTATTGCATTCAAATTCAAAAAAACCCGAGAAAATGTCAGCCAAAAAATATCAAAAGTACAATAAAAACAAACAGATGTTCTAAAGGGAATGATTGTCAGGTTGCAAGGAGAATCATTTAACTTCCTGATGAAGATTATATTCCTTAGTCTGCAACCATTTCTACAAACAGCTGATAGCACTGTTTTAAAGCTTTGTAAATGCAGGCAGTAAGGGAGAAGTTCATTGCTAGATCCGTGTCGGGCATTCTTCCACGGCAGGATGTGGTGCTTCAGCACTGCCACCAAGATGCATTACAGCTGCACGCAACATTCTTTCCAGCCAAAATCTGTTTTATGAACCTGTTTTTCCTTATTTGCACCTCCTGATTTATGTGTACTATTTAAAACTGTGTAACACCTACGATGTTAAAAAGCCTCTCCCTTGTTCTTCCTTTCATACTGGTGTGACAGGAGAGCCCTGCCCACAAAGCATAGGGCAAGGTGCACCATGCCAAACTGTTAGGAGGCTGGAGTAAATGTCAGCAGTTCCTGCACTCCTTCCAAAGACTCATGTTGATTCAAGGGCTCTTTTTTTTTGTTGTTGGTCAGTTTTCTTTTGTTATGACTTGCTTTAACATGTTATGCTATGATTTTAGAAGCCTTCTCCTGCCTGCAAAGAGATGACCAAAAACAGACCGTGGGTATCTGGATGTTAATGTTATTTTGTATGATTGCTAAACCAGAAGAGAGTGCAGAACAGAATCTTTCTGTAGAAAAGATTCTTTAGTTTTCTTATTCTAAACAAAACTTAAGCCTTATAAAGAATCACTAATTAATAATATGAACAAAATTTTTGATTGTAGCAATACATCCATTTTCCAAGTCTCTCTCTTCCTTTCCACTGTGCCTTCGCCATTTCTGACACCTCCACCAGCCACACTGTGTGTGTTTGCACACTGGGGTCAGGACTGTCAAGACAACTTAGCTTCTTCATAGGCACCAAAGTAACAGTCCACGCATTCACAAGCACTTATAACTTACCAGCTCCAGTATACCTCTGAAAAGCATGTTTTTCACAGGGGCTCAGCACCCAACAAGCTGAGCTCCTGAAACCATTAAATTTGATGCTCAAATAAGAGCTGAGATTTTTAGAAGTCCTGGCTGAGCAAATCATAAATCCTCAATAGCTCACTAACTCCTTTGTTCCTTCACTCTTCAAGTACTGCTATTAGCTGTTCTTTCACTTCTACTGTCATTCTTCCAAGGGGGAAAAAATAATAATAATAAAAAAAAGTCTTATTTGAAATAAATAAATAAATAAAGAATGAAGCCAGTGAGATCTCCCCAGCTGCAATAAATTGTGAGCACCTCTTTCCCCTTTGCTTACTAGAAACATAAGAAAAAAAGGGGCCAGAAGTAAACAAGGAACTTTCTGCATGTCTTTTCCACTTCATTTTCATACAAAGAATGCCTCTAAAGGTCTTGCTCTGACTTAACAGCTTAGAAAATGGGGAGATGCTGAGGGAGTTAAAGGGGAAATTGAAAAATGTTATTTTTAAAAATGGGTAAAAAGACAGCACCAAAAGCCCAAAGTATACATTATGAACCATATGAGTGTTCAGAATGTATTTTATGAAACCGTTGATACTTAACTCTTTCGGTTAAAGGTCCAGTACTAAAATAAATCAAAAGCATGTAGTATATAATTGTAGTATAAAACATGCTTACTTGCATTTCTCTGGTTAAGTGGCAGAACACAACCTGTTTTCTCCATGAAGCATATGTTATGGTTCTCATCAGCAACACCCCACATGAGCATCTCAGTGCAGTTGCCAAGGAATAATCAATTGAAATTACACATATACTCTGAACACTGGAATAGTGCCTGGCACACATTGACTACCGTCAGGGAAGATGCCTCAGTAAGTTTGGAGCTCTGTTTTAGTACATTCATCACAAAACAGAGTGGTGGATACTTGTGCTAATCTATTAAGACACAGCAAGAGTTTTAAACGTATTTTACATTATTAAATCATTTAGAGTAGCTTTTTTACAACTTGAATAGTCAACATTAATTGTAATGGCAGTGAGTAAAGTAAAAATTTCTGAGATATTTTGTGATCCCAGACATTCTCCCTTCCCACTTGCAATTACTTGCATAGGCACTGGTATGTTTGCTTGCTTAGAGGCCCATGGATTCACAGGATGCCAAGTAACACCCAGACTCATACAAAGTGATTGCTGTAGCATTCATTCATTTAGATCTCCGGATTCATTATTACCAGTGTTTGTCTACAGCTCTTGCATTATAGCTCTGGCCTCTCTTTTCATGAAAACAGCAGTTTCCCCAATGACCGTCAATGGATGGCTCAGGGAGATTATGACAGATCTGTCTTCCTGGACCATCACCTTGGAGTTCTCCTTCCATCCCTCTTTTCTCTCCAGATTCTTTTATTCAGTATTATATTCATAAGCAGTGATGAATCTGTCCTCTCCTAATTCATTCACCTAGACTGTGCAACGTCCTCTTGGCAATCCAGTCTGTATATTGCGAAAAGTAAGTGTTTGCTTCAACAATGTTCTTCTAAATCCATTAAGTAACCACTGTCTCTTATTTTAGAAGAAACAATGATTTATTGCTTTCTCCCACCCTTCTCCAAATCACTCTTGATTTCATAGCCTGTCATCGTTAACTCCCTCAGTCCCTTCTTTTCCATGTCTGTCTGATCTACTCAGACAACCTAGGAAGTGGGTGATCAGATCTGTGTATGCCCACTGTGCTTTCAAAGGAAAGAAACTCTCCAGATAATGCTTATCACATGGCTAAACACCCATTGCTTTCATATAACCTACAATTCAACAAAATAATTTTTTAATAATAATTTTGTAGTAATGCAGGTTTCCACTGCCTTAAGATCTGCACTGCTCTAGTTGCAGAACTGGTGTCCGTGGCACTACGCAGCGTGCAAGCAACCATTCACCAGTTGCAGACTTACTCTCCCTCTTATGCTGAACTTGAAGCTTCCTTTTCGCAAAGCAAATGTTTTGAAAGTGAAACCCACTTGACTAAATTAAGAAGACATATTTAGCAAACTATCTTAATTATTAATCAGTTTGCAGTTTTACCCACTTGTGCCTACTCTGTGTAATAAACATTTATTAAGCTTTTCTTTTTTATATCATGAATGCTGCTAATGTGCTTTGAATTGCTCAGAGAAAATTACATATAACATTTGGCTCCAAATGACATTAATTGCAAAAATCTAGATCTGGAGGTTTTGTGTTGTGGGTTTTTTTTTTCCCTTCCCACTAAAACATTCTGAATCTCTGTGTTAATTTCTTTTGGTTATAAGCCTATAAATTTAATTGAATTGATAAGACTTTTCAAATCACATCTCAGAAATAACTTGCTTATTTAAGTAATTATGTATGTGAGTCACAATAAAATACAATAATAAGCATATTCTTGTGATTTTGATAATTTCTTAATATATACATAACCATAAAGTAGTATATACCATAAGGTAACAGCAAATGCAGCAAATGCATATTATCTTTACTTAGCGAACAGCTGAAACAATTACTAGATATACACCATGATGAATAATTTAGCTTTTTTTTTCTGTTTGTAACTTATCAGGGAAAGGATTTCAACTTTTACAAATTTTCAGCTTTTACAAATATATTGATTGTTCAAAGAAGTCAGGAAAGGCTGGAGTGAGTAGGCATATTCCCATTGACTCCTAAACATTTTCACTCAAATCCTAAATGTATTAGTTACACAGATTTCAGTTTGGGTTGCTCTAAAATATTTAATTTTTAAATTACAATTAGTCATTCGATAGAAATACTTGAAATACAACCTTACTTCTACCTGAATTTTTGAATGTTTTAAACTGTAAAGTATTTCAGAGGCTTAACAATCAAAATACTTTCAGTTCATAATAAAGCTGATTTTTTCCAGGGGAAAAAAAAAAAAGATGTTAATGTTTTTAACTGTATTTGTCCTTTTCCAAGATATTTTTTTTTCTAATCAAGTATATGTAGAATTAAAACTGCTTCCTAACATAATGTGCTTTCAGTTCTCACTACATCACTGAGGAGCCCCTAAAGGTCTCTTCATTGCACTGTGACAGTGTGACAAATCAGTGGGGACTACTCAGGCTGTAGTGTAATGCTTACTTATACCAACAAAAGTTCTTATTAACTACTGAGGGCAACGGATAAAGCCCTAACTTACTTTCACATTGCAAATATTTCTGAAAAAAGTTCACACAAACACACTTGTAGTATGGGCAAATCATATGAAATCATGATTGGGACTAAAATAGTTTGCATGAAATATATAGAAAATAAGTAAGAAGGCTTGCCAGTACTCCATTAAATTCACATTTTTCCTCTGGGGCAATAAATACTCCTCACTACATACTCCTAATATTTAACTATATACTGTATGTTAGAATTCACAACAGTAAAGTATCTATGTTAATAAAAATTATCCATAACATCCTTAATAAGGAAATATTTAATTTCCTTTAAAGATTGCCAGGGAGAATATAAGCAATCATTTCCTACTAAGATCTTATGCAATATTTAGGAACAAGTCAGTTTATAGGGTATATCTTCCTTTGTATCAGTCTGGTCTCTCACTGTCTGCAGCATCAAATTTCAGTGTGGTATTCACAGGCACTCCTCATTTTAAACAGAGAGAAATGTGATTCTTTTATTTTACAAAAATCTATGTGTACCAGGGCATCAGGACCATGATCGTCAGGATTCAGAGGTAGTGCCTGGGAAACAGAGTTGTGTTGGAGGAGAGAAGATCCGTAAGCACAATTAAACTCCACCAGTCTAAAATCTCCTCTCCCAAGGCTGAACCCTCTCCCTCTGCCCAGCAAATACTGGTGATGCCCCCGGGCAGACCCTGGGCCCTAGCTGCTGCCCACGACCAGGTTGCTGAGAGGAGAGCAGCCTGATTATCCTGCTAATTGCATCTGTAACTGCAAAGAGCAGAGTGCTCGGAGTCAAATCTGAAAGTCCACAAACCACAGAAAATCTGCTGTTCCACACAACTGAACTTGTGTGTGTGTGAAATTACATACAAAAGGTATATTAAAGCACTTTTAAAGATAAAAAAATAAACACCTGAACTGTACTTGTTGTTGGGCATTTTGGTGTTGTGCTGAAATAAAAGGCTAACATCGTTCTCATCAGGGTTTGGGTCCCACCAACACTGGGAGCAAACAAGGTAACGACAGTGTTTGGGAAGCCCTGCTGAGCTTCAGTTCCACTCTAGAACAATATTTAGTGTTCACCTTGTAATCTGAGGCCTGCACACCACATCGGTCACAGGAGGTTAAGTCAGACCCAAGATCACTACTCACCCAGACAGAGAAGTCTTCTGGGACATTCCCACTGAGTAGCACAAGATTTGTCGCCTCCAGGTAGGAATCTCTGGACAAGGAAAGTAGTTTCTTTGCTCCCACCCAAAACAGAGGCACTAAATGAACTGATAAGATCCATCTTTGTGGTGGGATACTCTGTATGCCACTAGCTGTGCTACGTTTGGCCAAACAGTTACTGAAAAAATCCTAAAAACACAACATGTTGTCATCAGCCAGACAGAATTTAGTTATACAGCAAAGCCTGACACCTTTGTATTAAAAGTGGATATTGATTGCTTGATTAGACAAAGCCTCTGAAACCAAATGTCCTCTGGTTTTGAGAAGTGAGTCCACATGACATCTGGACAATAAATGCTGTGCAACCAATTTGCATCTTTCAAAAGGGCATTCCTGGTCCAGCAAGGACCAGAAAATCATAAGCAAGAGGGAGAACTTTCTCATCGCCCTGTATGCTTGGATCCACACAATTATATAAACTGACAAAATAAAAAAAAAAGAAACAAATTAGAAATTGTTGAGTTAATGTGTCTTTAGAGGCATACTCACAGTGGGATTATTTTTCTATCAGGCTGGAAAAGAGCAAAGAATATGCAGCCATCCTCACCTCGGGGAGTCACTGAAGCTTGTTTTGCGTTTGGTTGAGCATCGTAATTACAGGCAATTGCTTCAATTGATCAGGTACAAAAGAAAAACTTCTTGTCACTTCCTCTCCGACACACTTAACCAAGCCAGTGATAGTCTCTGAAAATTCATCAGACAACATCATAAGAATTGTAGATACACAGAGCAGGAAAAATAAGCCTCTTTGGACAAAGCAAATCCCTGAGTCCAGCTCAAGTTCCAGACAAATTTAACATAGTATTCTACTGACTGAAATTAAATTTGAGCATTTAGGCAATTCAGAAGTGTGTCAAAAATACTTTTTCAGCATCCTTATTAATACCTGTAATTTGATATTACTCCACTCTATATGAAAATGCAGACACGTGTTATACCATGGAAGTTTTATGAACCCTTTTAACTCAGATTTCAACAATTTAACAGGGCAAATAAAAATACTTCCTTTTTAAACTGAAAATTGGAGTATTGCAAAGCAAAAATATTTTGTAATTTGCATTTTCATTGCCTACTTCAAATGGTACATCTGGCATTCTCTACGAAAAAAAAAAATTTCCGTTCTTTTCCAAAGTATATATATATTTTTTTTAAGAAATCAATTTTATATTTATATTTATATTGTCCCAAAGTTGCTACAATTACTTTTAAGGGACAAAGTAAAGTTTCTTCAAGACCTAATACCTATTGCTGGAAAGAAATATCAGGAAAAGACAAAGGAAAATTGATAAGATTTTCAGCATAACTGGGAAACTAAAGAGTGTGGGATTTTCCTCTTGAGTGTTCTACACCCGACCTTGCATTCCTTCTCCCCCATTCTGTACATTCAGTTTATTTTATACTTTTAGAAACAAAATCAATAAAGCTGTTGCTACTCCATTTGAGTTTAGTTTAATTTCTTAGAGTAAGGACCAAAGTATCTGTTAAAAAATATTGAGAAAATATCAGCCTTTAATGTTCAAGAATTATCCTGACTGCATGAATATAAAAATCAGGACTTATATTTTTCTGCTTTCTTTTAAAGTTTTTAACATCTCTTTCAAATTTACATCACACAGAACTTGTACCTCTGACTGATGTGTTGCACCTATGTAGCTGAGTATTTAAGTACAATTTAGATAGTGCTGAGATACAAGACCAACATTTCATGATATTTTTAAAGCATAACCAGTTTTGAAGCTGGAACATCTAGCTTGTTTCTTCTGTCTTAGTAAATGCTGAGACATTAGCCTTCCGGTTATGTTTATATGTTATTTTTACCATAGCCATCAAGCTTTATGGGCACTTCTAGATAGAACTGAATTCATAGAGCTTTGAACTTCAGGACAAAGGACTCATTTTTAAAATAGTGAGAACTTATAACATTGAGGAACACACTAAAGTTACTACTTTTTCTCTTTCTCTGTGTTCCAAGGAAGTAATATTTGCAGAGTCCTGTCATGTTCCTACACCGTTCCCATCTTTGTCCAAAGCCACGCCGGCTCTTTTCATTAGAATTTTTATAAGCTCATTCTCTTACTGTGATACTACCTCTAAAATAGTTAACTTCTTCATCTTTATAATACTTACCAGTCTTCAGTCCTTGAACTTATTTCCTAAATTTTGAGCATTTAAATTTTATTGCCACCTGGAGCTGCCTGCTGCTACTTTTATTTGATCGTACAGAAGTCCAGAGAGTAGAAAGTCAGTAACAGGAGCTTTACACTTTGCTGCAGTTAAAATTTAAATTGCTCCCCAGAGACAATGAGTTATAGAATTGCACTTCAGAACAGTACTTATCTTCTTTTTTTTACAATATGATTAAAATACTTCTTCCTATCAATTAATGAGTTAGATCCAAAAAAAAAAAAAAAAAAAAAAAGGACTCAGGCAGCTACAATTTAGGTTATGCAAAAGCTAACTTTTATCCACCTGTTCCAGATGGGTTCCAGAAGTGTGTGTTAGCTGCCTGGGCGTGGGGAAACAGATATGCCTTTTGGTGAATGAAAGGGATATTTTAGCTCTGATCAGGGTTCCAGCTGGGGGCCAGCTGCCAGAAAGGAGATCACTATGGTTTGACTGCAATCCTGTGGCACTTTAGAGGGAAAATGCAATTGTCCAGTGCTTTCCAATCCCAGGCAAAATTTACTTTCACCTCTGATTTGATCTGTTGTGGCACACTGAGGATCTCCTGAGAGGTGCAGGTTTGAGCCCCCAGGGTGAGGAAGGGCAAGGACGTGGGATATCTCCTCCTCAGTGAGTTGGTGGTAGCATTGCGTGCACTAAGTTCTTGTGTAAAAGTCACATGCATCACAGCCAACTCTTTGCCCTCTAGCAGCTCTGCCCAAAACACAAAATGTTTACCAGCTTCCCCATTCTGCTTCTGTATGCTGTTTCTAACAAGCAGCGTCTATTCTGGTACATGCATTCTTCTGTTAGTCAACCCCCCCCACACACACACACACTCTATGGAGCAATTTCTTTTGTCTGAAGATGTTTGTACTGTGAGACCAACATGAACTGACAACCATCAATATCACTTGTTCTGAACTGGGGTCAGATCAAGTGGAAACATAAGCTCTGTAAGTATGACAGAAAAAGTGCACAATGAGAAACAAATACATGCATTCATACACCAGACAAAGAAGACAAAAAACAATAACATTGCATTTAATTTGAGAGGAGATGCTTTACCATATTTAGGAATGATCAAAGAATAAGAATTCCATCTGTTGAGGGACAAAAAAAAAAAAAAAAGAAACTAACATCTCCAGTCAATTGTTCATATTAAGAAGAATTTGTGCAGTGGGTCGAGAGATACAGTGCTTTAAAATATATTGTCTCTATTGGCCAGACATCCAGACTAGACAACAGCTCCCCAGTAAATAAATTTCCTGATTTTTATTTTTTGTCTAGTCTTTGCATTTTGGTGCCAGAACCTGACTGTACAGAAGAATGAGAAAAAAGGACACCCAAATGTACATGTCTGATTAATTTTAGACATCATCTTTTTAGGCAAAATTTTGCTTTTCCAGAGAAAATTTTGAATTTTTGGCAAAAGTTCCCCTTAAAAAAAATCAAATTATTATTTATTTAACTGAAATAAAAATTATAAAGTAAATAAAAAAGCTAACCAACCTAATTATTCATAAATGAGAAAATAAACCCTGTCACAAAACCACAGGTAGTCACATGTCATATTGGAATTAAATGGAACATGTTAGAGATTGGACATGTCTATCTCAAAATGAAAGTGACACTTTTCACATTAAATTAAAAGTAGGACTCGTAATCACCTCCATAATTTCCGAACAACAGTTTAGTAATAAACTAGCAGTAGTTTGGAAGGACTTCTGCAGCAAAAATTACAGACTCTATAAAACCTGTATTTTTATCATGATTGCAAGGCACAGAAGAAAGTACACTCATCAGGCAGCAAGGATAGAACGCTCTGTGGAAGAGAAGCAAGTGGCAGTTAAAATGTCAATGGGAAGTGCTACTTTCAAAGAAAGCAGCAGAAAAATTGTCTACATGGAAGAGACAGAAATTTCTCCCTAGGTAAACTACCTGGAAGAAACTGAAAGCCCTGAGTTTGATTTTGATATTTTAGATGATAAATCAATCCTACCCTTCTTACACATACCTTTCTTTTAACACATGCTCAGTCATTTTGATGTTCCAGTTTTTAAGCTGTAATTTTGCCCCCTTTTTCTGTTCTTTATTCTTCTCAGTGCTATATCACAGTATTTAAAAGACCCAATCCTCCCACACAAAAATAGGACCTTTCTTTATACACACATGTATACACAGATGTGTCCTGATGACCTTAGAACTGAGCCATTGCTCAGCACTAAATGCAATAAAGTAATTCAGAAAGTAAGCCAAATTTAGACTCCATCATATTTGTGTTATGTGTAGCAAACAACATGCATATTATATATGCAGCAAACAGCTCTGTTTGAAATGGAAATGTCAAATGCTGCCATATATATTTGAAAGCAGCAAGAACTGATTTTAAATATTGCTTGCTTAAACAGCGAGATATTAACATCATTAGTTTTGTCTGGAAGCTTCCTGAACATCTGACCAACATCATTGGACCAAAAGGGTTAACCTCTTGTAAGCATTGGATCCAATGAACATCTAGATAACTCAAATTTCAAGGTATTAGTGATAACTTTGGATTATACATTTTTAACTAATGAGTAAAGTACTTTCTGATTTGTAGCAATCTGTAGTTCTTGTGAACAGGCTTTTAAAAATGGATCATGGCTGTAAACCACAGGTATAGGATCTAACAAACAAATATGCTGCCTTGCCATGGTTTGAGGTTAGTTGGCCTCAAAGTGCAGAATATCAAGATTGCATGCAACCCGACATGCTAACCACAGCAAAAGTGCCCCTGAGCTGCAAAATGAACTAAGGAGAAATGACATCTAGATAGCCATGTTGCCTACGATACATCTGACCTATCTCTGCCAAACAGCCTGACTAATTAAAAATTAGAAATAGTTATTGTCTTAAGTATTTACAATACTTGAGAAATAAGTTCTTTATGAGAGAGGCTGGTATCTCATGTTTAATTATCCAAGTGAGTGAAATCTGCCTTTGTCGAGGTCCTGGTGCACTAACAGTCTGCAAACTCTACATTCTGGTATTACAATTTTGATCAGTATCTCCTTGAAGAACTACAGACTGCCAGTTTCTATCATGCTTAATGTATTAGGAGAGCTTTTTAATTAATGTGTTAACATTGCCAGCAATATTTAGTGACTAAACGAGATCAACAGAAGAGAATATAAATCACAGCTTCAGGTTCAAACATGGTTTCTATGCTAGGACTCAGAAAAAGGCTTCCCTATCAACTCCAAATCTATTTCAAGAAATTTCAAAGTAAATTATGTTCTCAGTTTTTTCATCCAAAAATGCACAAGCACAGTAGTCAATTGGTTTACTAAGAAGTGTTGTATGTACTTTACTGAAATAGACCTTCAAAATTGTTTAAAAAAAAAATAAATCCCTTCATATTGTATAATTCTATTCCACTGCACAAATCTTTGTTTAAGAGAAGAGTCATTCAAAGGGCACAGACCACTCACAAAATGCTTTTGAAAGACCTAATTGTTCCATTTTCCTGGGAAAGGAAAATAAAATAGAAAATTTTTATCCAATTCTGGCATCAAGACTCAGTTTTTATGTGAATGTGTAACTTATATAAAACATATCTCATCATTTTTCTTGCCATGTGAATGAAACAAATAATTAGGCAAGTTTCTCTACTGAAATTGTTACTTTTACATACTAATAGCAGAAAAATACCACTTAAATTATAACATATCAAACTTCCTAAAATCTTCATTAAGATTTTCATTAACAACAAGATATAAAGCTAGAATTTTACTTTCATAGTAAGTATCAGGTATAAGGATCCACTTTCCCATAGAATTAACCAAAGATAATCTGCTTTAAATTCTCACTTTTATCCAAAATATTTTGTCTATGCAGAGAAGCTACTAAGACATGTGATTTTTTAATTTGCTGAGCACCAAACAGCTCTAAATTGGATAACACCTAGTTAGCACCTTTTTAAAAAAACAGGGTATTTATTTAAGGACATGATTTTCCCAAAGCAATGTAGGAATATAAAACTCTTGATACTTAAGCGACTTTAATTCAGATAATTTAAACTTTTCTAAGAACTATTTTTTTTCCTAAGGTGCATAGTGTAACCATATTGCCTACTACCCAAAAAAATGGCCTGTGTGACTGAAATGTTTAGTAATTTTTTATGTCTAATCTTTGTACTGATCTTTTTTAGAACAATAACCCATTTTCAAGGGCTTGTGACAAGTTCTGTTATCAGAAATGCTTCAACAATCTCATTGTCAGTTAAAGAAAAAGACTGTTGAAAAGATACTGTATGCTACGTGATAGTTGGAAAGGACTCCATCACAGTTATTGGTCAAATATCTTGTCACATAGGAATCCCTAGAAATCCCACAGAATTGTTTTATTATTCTCCTGTTTTTTCATGACTTGACATGGTTGTACAAAGACAATAAATACACCCTGGAAACTTGTTACTCCATCACTATAAAACCATCATTAATTATGAACAGCAAATATCAGCACTTTGAGATATGCATAGGTCTAATTCAACTAATCCCTAAAAGTTTTGCCTGAGAGTCTCTTACTCTCCATTTTTTTTCATTTTTTAATTCTGTTCCCCTGGCTTCCTTTCTATCATCCTGCAATCTTTCACCTTTACCCCAAAAAGGATCTATTTGCATAGACTCATAGAATCATTATGGCTGGAAAAGACCTTTAAGATCAACAAGTCCAACTGTTCTCTAACTCTACCAGGCCCACTTCTAAACCATGTCCCTGAGCAGCATATCTGGATGGCTTTTAAATACATCCAAGGATGGTGATTCAACCACTTCCCTGGGCAGCCTGTTCCAGTCTTTGATAACCCTTTCAGTGTAGAAGTTTGTTCCTAACTTGTAACCTAAACTTCCCCTGGTGCAACTTGATGCCATTTCCTCTGGTCCTTTCAGTTGTAAGTTGTGATAAGGGGCCGACGCCCACCTCTCTATAACCTCCTTTCACATAGCGATAGCGATAAGGTCTCCCCTCAGCCTCCTTTTTTCCAGACTAAACAACCCCAAGTCCCTCAACCTCATAAATCTTATTCTCAAGACCCTTCGCCAGCTTCATTGCCTTTCTCTGGACCATCTCCAGCACCTCAATGTCCTTCTTATACTGTGGCACCCAAAATTGAACGCAGTACTCAAGGTGCAGCCTCACCAGTGCCAAGTACAGTGGGACAATTACTTCTCTCGTCCTGCTGGCCACACTATTCCTGAGGCAGGCCAGGATGCTGTTGGTCTTCTTGGCCACCTGGACACACTGCTGGCTCATGTTCAGCCAGCTGTCGATCAACACTCCCAGGCCCTTTTCTGCCGGGCAGCTTTCCAGCCACTCCTCCCCAAGCCTGTAGCGTTGCATGGGGTAAAATAATAATAATAATAAAAAAAAGTTAATGCTTTCCTATAAACTCTGTCAAAATAACTGTTTTGTATATGAACTACATATACCAAGAATGTCCTTACAAGGTATCAGCGCACATCCCCTTGTACAAATGTATGTGCAGCGAGTCCCTTGCCGTGTTTAATGCACATACAACAACAGAAGATTCATGACTCCTGTCATGAGAATTTTGATTTTTAGAGAAACTTTATGATGTAACCATGTAAAGTATTCATTATTAATCTTCAGGCACCACATGATGTTGTGAAATGCAGGGTCCATTTAAAAGCTCTCATACCTAGTTTTTTTTTATCTTCATTTTAATTGCAAATGAATTTTATTACACCATTTGATGCCTTTGTGTCCTTGAGACTTAGGACATGTTGACTGACAAGACAAGTATAAAATCATTTATTTCATTCTTCTTCCGTCCTCACATTTGGCTTCCCAAATTCCTCTTATTACTTTCTAATGCCTTAACAATAATTAATAGAGTCTGTGATTAGTGCCAGCTTTGGATCTGCCCAGAAGTTCCACCTAGAAAATCTGTGACAGATGCATCTTGATTCATGATGTTGTTATCCAATTACTAGGCTATTTATCATTCCTCCATCTATTGTAGTCTGTATTTGCAGCACTTCTGTAGCACATAGCTCCTAGAAAAGATCTATCTTGAATCACTACTGGGAACCATTGGGGAACACATGGTAATTTTGTCCTACTCAACCATACCCTGAGTAGTTTAACACAACTGACAAAGTTGCTATGTGCTCCAATGCTGCATGATCTAGTTTTATAACAACAGCTCAATCCTTTTAGAATTATCTTAACATTGTGTTTTCAAATAGATTATTTCCACAGAAACATTTAAGGCACTGAGAGACAGACTGACATGATGTCTAGGAAACTGATTTAGTGACAGAGGAATGCTTACTTAAGGAAAAGGGGTATAGAAATTATGTTGCTGGTGATAACATTTCTTTCAGCCCCATGTTTTTTTCCACTACTTTTAATCAGAATACCTGGATAAATAAGAAAAACATTGTAATAGAAAACACATATCTTCAGGTTTTTTTGGACAAGCCAGGAAAGCCATTAGTAAGAATGGACACAGGTAGCAGTGCTGTAGAAGGAATGAGTGACGCAGCTTTTTCTAACTGTTCTAACGCTTCTTCAACGGAAAAGATGATTCTTCATCTCTTCCAAATATTCTTTCCATTTACTTCTCATTCACCTTCTCTTAACAAACAAATTAATCATAGTTCTCAGTACTTATACGTCTGATTCGTGTTGATTGAGAGTTTGTTTTTGTTTTAAAGATGAGTTCTCAAAGAAAAATGTTGAGTAGCCAGATTTTTAATACAAGAAAAATCAGGTCTAGAAACCTTGTTGAGTCAAACTAAGCCAAAATTAGGAGCATAATTCAAATGCCTGAGAATTTTATACTGAGATGATTGCACATGTACACATTTATACATTAAAAATGTATACAGAGATAATATGAACTAAACATATTGCTGTTTTTGAGAATACACAGTATATTTAAATTACACATAAAAATGTACAGATAACATTTCAGTGAAAAAATGGAAAAGAAAACAGCTTATGTAGAAATCAACACCATAATGGTACAATGTCTGTCTGGATATCTGGCATATTCTAGCATCAAACTTTCTCACTAGTGTGCAGAGGTTTCACTTAAGTTGTTAGCAGTTTGTTCTGGACAGTATAGAAGCTATGATAGAGACATTAACAGATTCTAATGTGATTTACGTGAATATAACACAAGATATAATACACAGAGGGGATGAAAGCTGAAAAATGAAACCAATAGCTTTGAGAACTCATAGTTCTTTGGGATAGCTAGATGCATGATTTCAAGATTTGGAACACAAATAAATGCAAACCCTGCATTAATGATGACAGAAAGCACCAACAATCATCTGTCTAGCATCATTAGTTGTCATTTTCTTTAGTTACACAGTAAAGGAAGACTTGAGATTAATGTCATCTCCTTGTAGGTCCTTACAGACACAGTACCTGGCTTGCATACTGATGTTAAGACCAACATTAAAATACTGACTTTGGATCCTATTTCCTCTGAAATTTCAATTCAGAAAACTTTAATTCTGCCTAATTATTTCATACAGGATAATGGTCTGGAAGAAAATCTGTAGGAATCGGGAAAAAAAGGGTAGGAGAAAACAGAGAAGAATTTTAAAACATTTTTAAATATGAAGATCATGAAGAATAATACAAATGTACACTATTAATAAAGGATCTTATCAGAAACTCTCGGCTACTTCTTTTATTTTAATCAAATAGAACAAGCACCTAAATAACAAAACCGCTAAATGGGTAAAATCTGAGAATAAGAAAAAACTTTGACAGTACCAGTGTAAAATATAGTCTCTCACAGTACTTAAATTTCTATTTTAAGTACGCTACTTCATAAGTTAATTAGGAAAGAAGAAAAGCTATGTCAGGTAAGTACTTTTAGACCTTCCATTGCAAAAGATAAAAAAAGAAAAAATAGAAAAAAGGATGTAACATTTTAAAATGATCATTCATCTGTATTTTGTAGGAATCATTTGACATGTGAGTAAATTTTTAGGTGCTATAAAATTCACTGAACACAGTACATTGTTAATTTCACTATTCATATTAACAGACTGGGCAGAAATTGTTCTGTCAAACTATTTTATCATAATTCTCATCAAGAGCAACACTTTATACTTCTATAGGACATCTCACTAAAAGACATCAAAGAACACCTCAAACCTACTTATGTTTCATCATCATAATGATGAGGTGAAGATATTATATCACACTGTCTAATTTAGTAAGTTAGGAAATTAATTTGAAAAGTGAAATTACTTTTTCCTTGGTCATACTTGCCACATGTAGGTTGTATCAAAAACCAGCACCAAAGAAATACAAAGTTAATAAGTATATCTTGTCCCAAGCAGTTGGAACAATTTTTCATGTCAATTTTGTCATTCAGAATAAACTCACTTATCTCTTTTTTGGCTTTGGCAGAAAGTCAGATATTTTTTGAAATTCTGTACATCTTGCCAGAAAGTATCTGAATGTTCCAGCCAATTGTCAGATTTCATTTTTGTTTGAAACCAAATGCAGGTATTGCTCTTTGAAGTAGGCACACTTCTAAGAAAACCCCAATGTTACTATAAGTTACATTCACATGTAGCCTAAAGAAACTTGAAAATGCAAATCCATTATGTTTAAAATACACATATATATTAAAATTTCACCACTTTAACCGTACTGAGTAAACAGAGGATCACTATATTTTCATCCTTTCAAACTACTATACCTGGCTGTGGCATGTTACATTTTACATTTACATTTTACATTTTTTAAAAAGCAATAATTGCATTATCAATATAAGGAAAGAGCAAAAACACGTTCTTAATTTTAAGCATAAAACCCCATAAATGTTATGATTGCCATGGAAGTGGAGATATTGATGTCTAATGACCATTATAGCTACACAATTTCAATACAGAAAAACAGCTGCTACTACAAATATATGCAGTCCTCAAGTTCTTTGGATGATTTAGACCTTCTCCTTTGTATACACATTATAATTGGTAGGCTTTGTTCACTATCAAAGTAAATGAACAGCAAGGCTGCTTCAGACACAATATTCCTAGTTCTTGCCAATCTCTTCTCTATGTATGTGATACCAGCAGAATTTCTTTTTTTTTCTGGTGGAAGATGTTCTTTAATTGGAAACTGTTGGATACTGGGAGAATGTTTTGTGGAAAGTCCATTGTTTTCTGGATTTTTTCAGTCTCTCCCATGCCTCATGAACATTAGATCTTGGAGAAAACTTGAAATCTATATAATGCATTTGGTCCCTTATATACATGTTGGTCTATATAATGCCAGGTGATGGGTGAACATAAAAACTTTACTCTTCTACTCAAGGCTCCGATGTCCATGGTAGAGCTCTGTTGACATAACACTGCCCTTCAGAGTTCCCCTGGAAAGGGAGAACATCTCCCTTTCTAGGCAGATAGCATACTGTCCTTATTCATTCAGCATCTAGGCAGAAAGTTTAGCTCTTATTCTTTTTTCACATAGTCAACTGCTCTTTGAAACATGTGGGGGTTTACCTCCACATTTTAGAAAATATTTAGCATATGAAATAATGTAATTTCTATTTCAAATTTTGTACTTAAGTTGAAATATGACAACCAGATTAATGCTGATTGGTAAGAGAACAAGTAATTCATCCCCTGCCTACATTTGTACATAATTTATATCTTGAATATAGACTAAACTGATTTTGGGTAAGGTCCCTCATTTCTCAAAAGTAGCCTTGCATATATTCTGCTAGACAGTCACTGTGCTCTACTAGATAGAATGACATGATCTGCCAAACTTTGAACTTGTACCTTCCCCTCAACTCCACAGGCTAAGACATAGGCAAAACTCAATCTTTGGGATATCTTGGAGGCACTGCGTCCCACATATACAAATTAAAAGAAAAATCCCCAAACAAATATTCCTGTGAGCAGAACTGACGAATTTCCCTGCCACAAAAAAACCCCAAAAACCCAGTCCCCTGCAGAGCATCCTGCAAGACATGTCTTTCCCCGTCAAACTATGTTGGTTCCTTTCACAAGGAATCCCGTGTGCATTCAGAAGAAAACGTGAATATTTTTCACTTTGTTATGTTGGTTTTATGTCTTTGATCTCAGTACATTTGCAGTATCCAAACACATTACTCTGGTAACTATATTCTATAAATTATGTAGAATTACAATAAATCTACTTTTTATATAAATATATAAATTCCCCTCCTAAAAATAATCTGAAACCATAAGTAAAGATATCAATTAAAAGCTCTCATTCAACTTTTGATGATCACTAGAAAACTTTCTTGTTCTTAATTTTATTGCTTTTCTGGGACCAAAAGAACAGATCCTTGACCATATTTAGACTATATTTTAGTATTTTTAGTTTAACTGAGATCAGTCCTAAGCAATCAGATTCAGAATACCTGTACATTTTTTTCTACTTGTTTGCATTTTCTTCACCTAAGCCATCAACATCTTACTGAAAAAAGATAGGTCTGAAATACTGAAAGTTTTTCTTTGCTTAGATCACACATCTTTGGTACACCCAAATAGGTAAACAATATGAACACCTTACTGTTGGTTTTAGGTGTAATTATACCTCAATATAAATGGGACTGGAAGAACATAATGGTGTCTGCACGTGCCTTCATGTTACCATAGAGTTCTGCATCTATTTAGTGACCTTGTTGTGCAATTGGTGACTTTTGACACATTCCTAGCTAAACAAACTTTAAAAAAAATTAATGCACATTTCAAAACAGCAGGAGATAATTAGCAGCATTAATGAGGCTGCTCATTGGATTCTGCAACAATATCTTTCACAGCAGGAGAATCAGACTATTTGTGTGTCAGGGACACTTACCCTTGACATTTTCTAATTACTTTTTGTAGGTTTTCCTAACTCACCTTAACTACCAGGAGACATTGACCTTCAAGCTGACCATGGTGGTCAGTGTATGCCATCAATTACAGGACAGCGAGGCTGTGAGACTATGTCAGATACAAAATGTCTTAGTACTGACACAGGATCAATGCTGATCTTTTAAAGAATTTATATGCTTAGCTTGAGATCATAGAGTTATGTCATTAAAAATATATATTATATTTAAACTCAGATTTATATCAATAGTCAAGAATAAATCTACAGCAAGGCTCTTTTTTAAGCAAGTGCAAATGTGCCATACAACCTTTTCATGGTCTCTCTTCAAAGATGAAAAACATTAGGATTAAAAGCAAACTTAAGTGCTGTTTGAACATTTTTATAGATCCTACAACATAGTTTAGAAATGGACAAGATTTTTTACATTATTCACCCTTGACCTAACTCAGTTCCTTTTAGATTTGGTAGGAGTTTTATCCTTTGCTTCAAAGAGAAATCAATTAAGGTATCTCTGAATGCTTTTGAAAACTCTGTCTTCATTGACTGTCACTCTTCATAAGCATAACTGATCTATCTCAAATTAAAAAAAAAAATCAGTATCTTCATGTAATGAAATAAGAAAATAAATTAAATGAAAAAAATCTCATACCTACATCTTCTTTTGTCTTCTTATTCCTTGAAGGAAAAGTGGATGACATGTCAAGTACTAAGCAGAAGTTTTCTTCTGGTATCATGTATCTCCTCATCTTTTCTCTACTTTCTATGTGCAGTGCTATTAAAATTTCCACATCTCCCTCTTGGCTTTACAGCCATTGTTATTGCCAATTATCAGCTCGTGTCTTTTTCATTTTTTTCTCATTGTCACATTAGTAACTATTTTTGAAATGTCTGCAAAGCATCCTTGTTCCGTGGTATTTCTCTGATACCAGTGACCTGCTGAGCACACTGTGAGATTTTAGGGGAGATATAATACAGTCAATAATAAAATAGTACAAGTAATTATAAACTATTTAAATAGTAATATTAAAATAGTTTTGCTTCTTCTGTGCAATTCTCATTTTATCTGAGTTTTTTCTAATTCAATTTTCTCCCTAATAAACTAGTGGATTGCTTTTCATTTTTCCATATTCTGTTCACATGTAAGCAAAAATACCTGTGGCAGAAAATACCAGGAGGGACAGGAGAATGTTAGATAACAAGATAGAGAGCACTTACAGGAAAATGCAATCTTCTAGCATCAAGTTAATGTTATCAATAAGGGTTCTTTTGTGCCTTTGTGATATGCAAAATTAATTACCTTTTTCTGGATCAGCCTGCTAGAGTCCAGAAATTTGTTCTTTTCATGACTTCAACTAGGCAATTACCAACCTCAAAAGACCCTGAAGTATACAGAGTATGGACACAAGACACACATTGTTTGACTGAGGAACTACCATTGCTACTCTTCAGTATTCTTATCAAAACTCATAACAGCTAATGCGTAACAATATAACAAGGTAGAACAGTTCCTGCTGCAATATCTCCTTCACGAACAGCAAGCGCTTTCTGATTTAAAGCTGTTAATTTCCGAACCTTTCACAGATAAGAAGTTTTGGAAGCACAAAAATTTAAAAGATAGGCACATCTGGCCCATTTTTTGGTGCGTATCTTTAACAAGTAGAGGTTCTTTGGTAAAGTGGCTCACTTGAAAATATTTCTCGTGATTCTTTACCCTTCTCTTTTTTTCTGAATTATTGAGGTTACTTAAAATAACTATCTGAAAGATAATTATTTTGATTGTCTCACTGAGGAAAAACAACAGTAGAATATAAGGAAGGGTTTGGTAGCACCCAGGCTTGGTGTTTCCTGTAGATTTCATACCTTGCTGATTGAGTAAGAGCAATTCTACTGAGGAGTAAGGAAAGATGAAATAACTGCTACCCACTATAGAACTGGTGCAATAAAGGAGAAGATCACCTCTCAAAAGGCTTGTCCCATCCCTTACCTTACTTATAAAAGCCTTACCATGCACATTTGAAAACTGCTGATTTAATTAACTTCTGGATTTCATCTGACACATGACAACATGCACTCTGCCTGTTAAAAACAGCCTTGTGGAAAACATTTCTCCCAATTCAGAAGGCACCTAACAGCAGGCAATTTGCTTTCCAAAGTCATATTTCCCCTCCATGAGGCACAGATGCCATATTGACAAATTTACATTCCATTGAATAGACGTTTGTTTAATTTCTTAGTTTCTCAGAATACAAACTGCTTCATGAAGAAGTCAAAACTCAGATTGCTCCCTAAAGGGCAGGGAAAGCTTATGTGGTTTTTTTTGTTGTTTTGCTTCTTTCCCAATAATGCAATCTTGTCTCTAATAGCAAGTGAAAGGATATAAGACAGATGGATTTCAAGGTTGATATTCCACACATACACTTTTAGTATTTGATTTGGCTTCAAGCCTTGCTTTTCACATTCAGGAGGAAAAGTTTCTCTATTTCTCCATAAGGAAACGTTACACTTTTCTTTTCCTGGAGTTCTTTTCAAAATATTTATCTAAGAATTTTATTAGCATTTTTCTCATATCTTCCATTCTGTTTAGTTTTTCTGGTTAGGCCAAAAAGAACTGGAGTCCAATTTGCAAATCTTAATAGCCAGGGAACAGTCAGAGGATGCTATGACTTTTAAGACCATCACATGTAGTTTAACATTCTCAGTTTTTTTCTGCAAATTCAAAATAATGAGCTAAATGCCAAAACCTAGTCCCACTGACATGAAGGAGAACTTCTGAATCGCTTTCTATTGAATAAAAACTTAATCAGCATAAGTAAGGCAATGCCAGACTGGCCCCCCATTGATATTCTTTCTCATACTAACAAGTAGTCTACAGTTAAGTTTCGCTATTATCAAGGGAACTGCTTGGGCCATAGTTAGCGTGAATAGGAATAAATTGGCCTTACCCGTACATGAGTTACAACACACGTACAAGCACACACACACAAACTCAAAGAGCTACGAAGTCCACATTTAACCTTTGAGGACATCTAAGTTTGGCCTCAGAAATTCTCCCTGGAGACCTTCAAACACTCCTTTCTCTTTCCATTGACTGTAGTTGGAACTTAACAATGACACCAGAACTACTTTACCCATAATTTTGAAGTATAGCTCCAAGTGCCGAAATTAGATATACCAGGTCCTTCCCACACTTGTAAAAAAGTTGAGTCTTATCTTCTATGTCTACAAACTACCTGAATTCCTATAAAGGTATCAAGGCAAATAGCCTTATTAATATGTTAAAAATAGAAAAATAGAAGTGGGAAGAAAATTTCAGCAGGTAATGGCATTATGCCTATATCTATACAAAACTTAAAAGCTGAAAGTTCTTCAGGTGTTGTTGTCAATTTCCAGTATGAAATTTAAAAACAAAAGCATTTTTATAGACAGATCAACATACAGGGTTATATGTATTTTGTGGTATATACAAATATATGTATACATGGATGCAGACACATGCTTACTCATTCCACAGGTTTTCAGTTTGCAAATATGAATGAATAATTAAAAAATTATGTTCTTTTTTCAGGAAGGCAATACAGTCTCAGTTACTACAATGAAAGCGGTATGCACAGGTAAGTGTAGTCTAACAGGTATACCTGTCTATTAAAGGCCAGTGCTTCAGTAGGTACAATATATTTAGCAAAACTGAATTGAAAAAAAAAAAATCATTGAGGAAACTAATCCAAAGTCTTCAGTTCCCTGAAGTGCTGTATAGCCCTATATGAAAGGCAAATTTTAACAGCTTTGACAAAAAGATGGTGATATTAATCATAATTCAGATGGTTGTAGTAACTGATGCTCTGATGAAAAGACAGCAGCTGGTGTAGTCCAGGAAAGACCCTAACTTTGACATTTCATTCACCTCTGCCTGGGCAAAGGTGGCTCAGCAATACACTATTTGTCTTCATCTGTCTTCCCAGCCCTGCAAGTTGACAGGGTAACAGCACGGTTGCTTGGTGCTCTGCAATGCAAACTGTCCTTTATCTACCTAATCACAGTTCAGTGTGGCATAAGGAAACTCATTTTACAGGTGCGCTGCAAAATCTGCGCTGCAAAATCTCCAAATCTCGGGACTGCTTTACAAACTGGATCTAATGATAGAGATGGTATCAGTCGGCTACTGATAGCTGCCAGCCTTCGCAGCTGCACTTAAGTCAGATGTAAATCACAGACAATGAAGGCACAGAACATTAAAGGCAGAAACTCTGTAAAACCAGTTGAGCTGATTAATACTAAATTACTGATGTTCCATCTGCTAGGGTGGTAATATTTTTTTTCAAACTGCCTGAGTGCAATGCTTCATTGCACAGAGAGCCCATGTTCAATGGGCCTATAGGGAACACTTTATAGTGATTGACAATGGAAGGAGATGGTGACAAATACATAATTACTCTTCGAGAGTGTAATGTGTTCATTAACAAAACTAGCAATTTGTCTGTGGTACAAAATATATGCATAAAAATATATGTTCTCATATATGCACAGTCTTTTCAGACTTACGAGCAGAATTAAAGAGAATTTCCTGGATCTTCACCACTAGGAAAAACAAAACATCTGTAATAAATAGTTATGTACAGTGTATTCATTTGGGGGGGGGGGGAATTGACCCAACCCCCAAACCCCCAAACCCCCAAACAGGAAAAAGGTATAGGCAATGTCTACCCTGGGTCTAAGTTTCAAAATCTAAGAAATTCAGTTGATTTGGAAAATGTTTATGCTTGTTCAAACACCTCATTTTGTTCATACTCTGCAGGAAAGATTATTTTTAGGAAAGAACTAGCAACAATATTTCTACTGGGACACTCTTAGACGATATCCCAGACGTAATACTGAGCAGCACTTACAATGGGATGGGATTCTAATGAAATAAACTCTAGGAAGTAGAATTAGGAGCAGTGTTAAGCCACATTATGACATAAAAAGCCAATGGAATATGCTAATGCCTTACCATCTGGCAATCAGACTCCCTTCTCCTTATGTCTGTCTCCCACAAATACCATCACGATTTCTCCCACACTGCTCTTCATGATTAAGTATTCATATTTCCTGTATACTAAGTAACTCAACTTATCCTTAGAGTTGAGTTACTTATAAGTAATTCAAATCCTCCCTCATTTTAACAAATAGTTCTTGTTGAAGTAAGTTTTCTGTGAAGCCAGATTTCCTAGAAAAATTATGACTAAAAATATTCCTGGAAAATGTTGAGAAAATTTAAAGGTGTTTCTGTCTGGAATCCCTGTGAAAGGGGAAGTTCAATATATTCTTTTATCAATATGTTTTTTTGTTGTTGTTGCTGCCAGTTGCCATTCCTAATGTAAATCACATTGCTTAGATTTTCTTCTACACTGATTGGAACAAAAGCCATCACAGAATAATGGTCAACACACGAAAACAAATACACAGGAGACGGTAGTCTTACTCAGATATGGACAGTGAAGGAATGTGAAGAACTAGCCTTCCTTAAATACTGTGTGAATGAAAATCTCTTAATTATAAAGAGAATGGATATTGCCAAACTGAACAGCTATTTGAAATCCAGCCAAATAACCCAAAATATTTTCATTAATTATTCAACCAGATTTGGTCTGTGAATGAGCATTGAACACTGATATTGCTCTCTGATACAGATTAATATTGCCAATATCACACAAAATAAGGATGGTCTGTTTAGATTTTGTACTAAGTAACAGTAACAAGACAATTGAGCTTGTCCATTACTACCAACAGAAAGCAGTATTTCTGCATGATTACAGATTTTGTTAACTAAAAGCAATTTTCTTTAGAACATAAAAGACTTCTAGCACCTAGGACAGTATACTGACAATGATTATGTTTTAGGTATGCTATCACCTAACTAATAAATAGACTAAGGAATAATTTAGTTAAGCACTGATAGCTGTTGGCTCTTAGCTTGTGTTTTATTTGTTTTCATGTTTTATCTGTAGTAGACTGCATGCCCTTTGACATTGCATTAACAGTCTAAGGGAATTGGTTTCTGTAGCATTCTTCCAAACCCATAAGGGATATGTCTTGTCACTATCTTCTTAAACTTATGAAGTATCACCTGTGTCAGTCATTGTTAGTGTTTTTAGAAATTAATTAACCACATAAAGTAAGAAAATCAAGAAACTTTTACTGTGCTTAATATCAACTTGCATTCAGGCTAGATATATAACTGTAAAACAAATTGCAAACTTCTGCAACCAACTCAGCTACAGCTTTTGCAATAATTACAATAAATTAAAGTTTGGAATGAAGATGACTCCATGCATCTTAGGTGTAAATGAATACCACAATATTATGTCATTTTCTGCTATGGCACAGCCATGGGAACAGCAAAAACACGAAATAAAATCTGAGGCTGAAACTAGGGAAAAGAGAAAGCAAGAGGTACTCCCACCCCTGCACACACAGCATAGAAAGTTATGACATTGAAACTAATTAATTTCGCAAGGTAAAAAAAAAAGAAGCAAAAGTAAAAAAATCCCTGAAAAGACACAGCTTATGTTTTGCTCATCTGGAGTGCAGCAACTTTGAAAACAAGAATGCTCCCACCAGCCAGGAAAAAAAAATGTAAAAATCTCTGAAATGCACTGGCATGTGTTGGAAACAAAGTTATAACAAAGTTGAGCTGAAGTGTCCTGGATACTGGAGACACCTTCAGACTGTGGAATCAGCTTCAGACAGACCAACAAGATACATTTAAAAACAGATGGGATGAAACCCTGAAATGTGTTAGATTTAGATTAAAAGGTTTCAGCTATTTACATATCTTGTTAAATGACATAATGGTTGCATTAGGATTATACCTGGTGCTACCTGTCAGTTGGAAATGTGCGCTTCTGTACTGCTGGCCATTAATTACATATCACTGCAATAGGTGCATTAAAAATACCTCTCTTGAATTCTAACTCATGTCCCATTTGTCTTTGCAGAATGGACTTCAGACAACTTAGACAGATGATGGCCTATCCACTACACTATCCATCTCCTTGGAGACCAAGAAAAATGTCCAAGGAAACATTTTCTTCCTACGAAAAGTTATAATTTGTGCTTCAAGGAAATTGTATTTTATCTTGTAGCTTCCTAAAGTGTTCAGTACATGAGCAAATCTAACAAGAAATGAGCAAATAAGGAGCTGGCAGAAGGCTTATTTACATTTTTGAACCATTAGGAAAACTGACAAGGAACATGTGATTTAAAATTAGCTAGTCTGTGGCTTTCATTTGCAGATTAATTCTGTTAGAGTGACTATTTCACCAATGCAACCGTTGATTCCATAAAAATAACAATGTTTAGATATCATTAAAATTTTTTAACATTTATGGTCAATTTAAAATATTATAATATTTATATTATGTTTTTATTAGATAATTTTATTTAATATAATAAATATACCAAATTAAAAGAAAATAAACACAAAACAATATTGCTTTCTTTCCAAGTTGAAAGTATGGACAAGGATAACAAGTTTTGCAGTGTGTTTCCTACATTACTTTTATAATGAAAAAGGATAGCTTTATGGTTTTTGGTGCCTCATTTTTTATTAGTATGCTATTATTAAAATAATACAAAAATAAAATCTGTCTCTTTGAAACAGTAAAATAACAACTTTTTTCAAATGGTTACAAAATTAAAGATATGGACCACTTATTCGGCTGATACACTGAGCCACTACAGTTAACAGATCTTGGTCTATAGCTATTTGAAAAATCCTTAAACATAAATTTCATTGTTGTAGTGAAAAGGTCATGAAGAAAGAACTTTGACCTCTTATCAGGGTACCAGCATTGCAACTAGTAGACTTGCTTATGATTTCCTGTGACTTCCATTTTCTCGCCTGTGGATTTCTTAGCCTTTTCTAAACACAAAAGACATTGCTCTAAGCTTAAGCAAAATATGAGAACAGTGAAAAGGAAAACCAAATTCTCTAAATTTCCCATTCTTACAATATGCATATATATTGAACACACACACACAGCTACTTGACTGATATTATATGTAGTTTTCACCACATTGTATAACAGATGACACTTCAAATTCAAATATGTACATACACACAAATATAAATATTATAACAATAGTTATAAGTAACTACTGTATTTCCCTGCAAAAAAATTTTTAGAAATAAGTCATTTCCTGGTATTCATTTTCTCACATCAGTTCCCAAGAAATAAAGATTTTTATTCCCTTACTTTCCCTTTCTTTTGTTTTTAAATCTTTAGAGAAAAGGCTCCTTAAAATAATGTCTTAGCCTTTCCATCATTTTTTTCCTGAAGTTTCCATCCTGCTTTCATTTTCCATGATATAAGACTATTGACCTTCATGCATTTGCAAATTCCTCTGAAGAAAAAAATGTAAAAAAAAAATCCTGTGTGCTTCTCAAAGTAAAAAAACCTTCTTACAGAAAGATTTTCAACAATGAGGTGGAACCTAAAATACACGTCATTTGCTTTATTAACATTGGTTTTGGCCCTAGCCCTTCTAGGCTAACCTTATTCACTATAGACAAAAGCCAAAGAGGGGTCAGCTTGTGAGCAATAACCCAGAAGCTAACCAAATTGAAAAGATAACAGTTTGTCTTATTAGCATTGTCAAACAGGGGAAAAAGAGAAAAAGGTGGGAGAATATTGTTGCTGATTTTTTAATCTCAGATCTGCTTGCTAATAATATACTCCTTTATTTGTAATGGTACACATTCCCTTATTACCATATGACCTCTTTGTAATAACAGAAAAATGTCACTTTTTTATGCCAAAAGTGAAATTTTTAGCAATTTTATTAAGAAGATAAAAATCAATATTTTTCCCATCATCCTAATTGAAACATCTAATACATGTAAGATGGATTGTGCTCCATAAGTACACTTTCCTTCTAAAGGCTCTAAAAGGAGTCTAAATGACTATTCAAATGAAGGTGTCTACATAGCAGACATCTAAAATTGGGTGACATAAAATCAAACCTCATGATCTTGGAAGTATTACATTTGAAAGTATTTGATACTTAAGTAGAAACACATGCCAAAACCAGCAGCAATCACAATATCATACCATGCAGTTAACTCCACAATATATGTATCAACTCCACAAAATTTAAGTGTGACTGTTATTAGAGAAACTGAATAAATAAGCAATAGTTTTAGACACATTTTACTGATTCAACAGGTCAGCTAAATGAAGGGAAAACTCTCTTCATATAGAATTCTGTAATTTAGGTTTTTATGTTTCATAAAAATCAATATGTTCCATAGAACAGCTCCCAAAACAACTATATTTAAGTCTATGTTCTACAATACTTCATATATTGAAATGTGAAAACATTATTTTAAATTTCTTCTAGACGTGTATCCACTGTGTGCAATAGAGCACAATTCATAACTAAACCCCAATAATTTAAAGTTATCCTTGATGAAGCAGAAGAGAGACACTCAATGCCCTCTTCATCTCAGTTGTTACAGATGTAAGACTTGCTACAGTGATCCCAGGTCCCTGAAACCAGTGACAAAGTCTGGGGCAATGAAGGCTTGTCCTCAGTGCAGGTTTGGGATGACTTAAATGAATACACACAAGTCCATGGGACCAGAATGGACACATCCACAAATGCTGAGGGAGCTGACTGATAGCATTGCAATGCCACTCTTGATCATCTTTGAAAGCTCATGGTGGTCAAGGAGGTCCTTAAAGACTGGAAGAAAGCAAATGCCACTCTATTTTCAGGAAAGGCAAGAAGAAGGATCCAGGTAACTACAAGCTGGTCAGTGTCACCTTGTGAAATTGATGAAACAACCAATCTAGAAACAATTTCCAAATATATGGAAAGCAAGAAGGTGGTTGCAAGTAGTCAAAATGGATTTGTGAAGGGGAAATTATGACTGATTGACCTAATAGCCTTCCACAATGAGACAACTGGCTCAGTGGATGAGGGGAGAGTAGTGGATGTTGTCTTGACTTTAGCAAAACTTTTGACACTGTCACCCATAACTTCCTCATAGATAAGTTGATGAAGTACGCACCAGATAAATGGACAGTGAGGTGATTAAAAAATGGGCTGAATTGCTGGACTCAGAGGGTTATAATCTGTGGTATGGAGTACAACTGGAGGTCAGCCACAAATGGTGGACCCCAGGGGCTGATATTGGCACCAATAACATTTAACGTTCTCTTTGATGATCTGGACAATGGGGCAGAGTGCACTCTCAGCAAGTTTGAAGACAATACAAAACTGGGAGGAGTGGCTGATACACCAGATGATTGTGCTACCATGCAGAGGGGTCTCAATGGGCTGGAGAAATGGGCTGACAGGAACATCATGAATTTCAACAAAGGTAAATGCAAAGCTCTACACCTAGGGAGGAATAACCGCATGCATGCTTGGATGGGTATACTCTTCGCTGGGTAAAAAACTGGCTGGAAGGTTAGGCCCAAAAAGTGGTGGTGAACGGACTTAAATCCAGTTGCCAGCTGGTCACAAGGAGTGTTCTGCAGGGTTCAGTGTTGGTGCCAGTTCTGTTTAAGACCTTTATCAATGACCTGGACGAGGGGACTGAGTGCACCCTGAGTAAGTTTGCAGACAACACCAAGTTGGGCGGGATTGTCCACCTGCTTGAGGGCAGGAAAAACCGACAGAGGGATCTGGACAGGCTGGATTGATGGGCCAAGCCCAATGATATGAGGTTCAACAAGGCCAAGTGCCAGGTCCTGGACTTGGATCACAGCAACCCCATGCAGTGCTACAGGCTTGGGGAAGAGTGCCTCAAAGGCTGCCCGGTGGAAAAGGACCTGGGGGTGTTGATTGACAGCTGGCTGAATATGAGCCAGCAGTGTGCCCAGGTGGCTAAGAAGGCCAACAGCATCCTGGCTTGTATCAGGAATAGTGTGGTCAGCAGAACTAGGGAAGTGATCGTTCCCCTGTACTCGGCACTGGTGAGGTCCCACCTCGAATACTGTGTTCGGTTTTCGGCCCCTCACTACAAGAAAGGCTGAGGTGTTGGAGCGTGTCCAGAGAAGGGCAATGAAGCTGGTGAGGGGTCTAGAGAACAAGTCTTATGAGGACTGGTTGAGGGAACTGGGATTGTATAGTCTGGAGAAAAGGAGGCTGAGGGGAGACCTTATCACTCTCTACAACTACCTGAAAGGAGGCGGTAGAGAGGCAGGGGTCGATTTCTTCTCCTAAGTAACAAGCAATAGGACAAAAGAAAATGGCCTCAAGTTGCACCACAGGAGGTTTAGATTGGATATGAGGAAAACTTTCTTCACAGAAAGTGTTGCCAAGCATTGGAACAGGTTGCCCAGGGAAGTGGTGGAATTGCCATCCCTGGAGGTATTTAAAAGACGTGTAGATGTGGTGCTTAGTAACATGGTTTAGTGGTGATTTTGGCAGTATTAGGTTGATGGTTAGACTCGATGATCTTAAAGGTTCTTTCCAACCAAGATGATTCTACAATTTTATGATCAGTACACGGTTGGGGTCATCTGGCGGGAAAGCAGTTTGGCAGAGAAGGACCTGATGTAGTCAACAAGCTGACCATGAGCTAGCAATGTGCCTGTACGGCAAAGGCAGCCAGCAGTATCCTGGGCTGCATTAGGAAAAGTGTCACCAGCAGTTTGAGGGAAGTGATTCTTGCCCTCTACTCAGTCCCGATGAGACACATCCAGAGTGCTAGTCCAGCTCTAGACTCCCTAGTACAAGAGAGAAATAAACTTACTGGAGCAAGTCCAGTGCAGGACTGGGAAGATGATAAAGGTGTTGGAACATCTGTGGCATGAGCTGAGGCTGAGAGAGCTGGAACTGCTTAGCCTAGAAAAGAGATGGTTCATGTGGTTCTTATTAGTACATATAAATACCTGATGGGGGGACCCAGACTCTTCTCAATGATGTCCAGTGAAAAAGCAAGAGTCAGTGGGCAAAAACTAAACCACAGGAAATTCTACTTAAATATAAGAAAAAAAAAGCTTTTTTTGTTTGTTTGTTTGGGTTTCTTTTCTGTGAGGCTGGTCATACACAGGAACCTACCCAGGCAGGTTGTGGCATCTCTGTCCTTGGGGGTACTCAAAAAAAAATGGGCACAACCCTGATCCACTTGCTTTGGGTGACCCTGTTCTGAGTAAGAAGGTTGGACTAGGTGACCTCCAGAGGTTCCTTCCAATTTCATCCATTCTGTGATTCTGTGATTCAGTGATTCAGTGAACTTTACCTTTTAATGTACTTATGGAATATTTGTGACCATGTTCTGATATACAGAAGCTTGCTACTTATTTTATTATATTCAATTATATAGCTTATAAACTTTTTTATTTTATGAATTAATTATGAGTACTCTAAACTGGAGCTGCCCTGCTTGCTTTTAATTAATTAGTGAATTATATGACATTTCTATTCCTATTTAAATTAATATATAGGTTTTTAAGGCAAAAATTCTTATACCTGGAAAAGTAAAATTTTATGTATGCAAATATCTGAGAAATTAAAAATTTAAATTTTCTGTTCATGATGAATTTTACAGATAAAATTCAATTGCTTATGTTTATTGAGACAGAAGAAAATATTTCTTTTTTCCCGTCTTCGTGTCTGGATTAATTTGAATGCAATGAATGAAGTTCTTCTCTCAGGTGTAAATTCTAGTTATAGTTTGTGTATAAATAATTTAATAATTTATACAATTAAATTTATAAATAATAAACTTCCACATGTGTGTTAATAAAAGTAGAACTTAACCAAGGGTTGAGGAGCAGGTAAGATGCAAACACCTTCTAAGTATATAACTAAGCTATATACAATGGTAGAAAATAAATTTTCCAGCAGTTAGTAACTTTGGTCAGATTCAGTAACTTGAGGATAAGTTCTCTGGAATCCATAACTGGTACGTGTGTAAGTAGGTAAAGCATAAATGCACCTAATAATAAGACGACAAAAAGACTTTCAGCAGTGAAACTAATGTCTTTCTTCTTACAATTAGATAAAGTTGCACAATTAAAGTTTCTGCTAATTTTAATATTTCCCTTTTCATCTGAAACAGGAAATACAAAGACTGTTATCCTCTAATTCAAGAACTTTGTCTTTTATTACAGCTGTATTTCATTACTGCGTTTACCTTCATCCTTCTCTCCACCTTAACCTTTTGTTCTCATTGGCTTTTACCACTGAAACTGTCCAAATGTTCACACTCAGTGACATTTCAGTGTTTCTTCCTCCACCGTCCTCCTGACTGACATTTGTGAAGAGGCTTGTGCATTAAACTGTGCTCAGTTAAACCCAAGCATAGTTATGGTGAAAACTGAAATACTTCTGATTTCTTTATGATTCTCTCTTTCATTATTGGCTAGTTAATGGCAGATATTCTTATATGTAGTTTTAAATACTTACAAACTTCATTGGAGTAAATCTAAAGAGGGATTTACCATGGGCTTTTTTTTCTGCTCTTCTCTGTTAGAGGCGACTGTCTGGTTTTTATTTGCCTATTTGCTTCCTTCCATTTGGCATAATATTCTATTACTGTGATTCAGCATTACATTGATTCAGTTTCTGAATAAGATTGTTTCAGCATTGTCTGTGGAGAGAAACACTAAGGACTGGGTTAACTGATGAAAATAATCCTCAATTATTTATTTTTCCTGTTGGATTTCAGCATTGCCCTCTCCAAAATACACTGACTACTTGACTTCGGGTGTCCAAAGAATGCGGTTTTGCACATGATACGAGCACTAAAGAAACATGCAAGATGCAGATCTATGCCAAAAAAATCATCATCAATTAATTTATTTTTTTTTAGGAGATCTTTGAGATGGATGTACTTTAACTCCTCTAAAATCTTTACTAATCTGGTTTGCACACTTTCTGCAGCCACCACTACTACCACTTCGTGAAGAGAACTTCAGATTTTCCTTTAGATCATTTTCTAAGACCAAGTTTCCATTGAGCCAAGCTTTGGTGAAACACTTTGGGTAGATTGCAGGGAATGTTTTTCACATTTCCCTAGGTAAATAAGCAGTCTCCCACTCAGAGACAGTAATCGCCACTGCCATCAGACTTACGGAAGTAAAAAGCCCAGAAACAGGGTGCATACCAGTTCACTCCAAAATTGGATATTTGCAGTCTTTCAGGAGATGTAAGATGTCTGCAAAAGGGTCTTTCACATCACCATCTTTCCTGAAGTTCCCCTTGGTGTTCTGTGGCTACACAATTCACCTGCTTGGGTCTGTTGAATAAACAGCGTAATCTAACATGATTTTTGTGGATGTAACAGGGTTTCTTTTACTTGCTAATTAACCAGGAAAAAAAAAAAGAGCTTTGGCTTCAGAGTTTTTTAGTGTTAATGTGTTATTTTCCAGATTTGGCACTGTTACTCTATGGGAAAACATTATATTGATGGGCAATGAAACAGTGACATTGCCACAGCAGGGAAGGGAGAGTCAAGAGATTGTTCTCAGTCTTGGTTTGCTTGATTAAGCAGTATCCAGTGACATAGTTTAACTGTATTTACTATTTTTTTACTGTTATGATTGATGGTGGCTAGAATATGAGCAAAGGACCAAAGACATCAGCATCCGTTATGATTTGGGGGAAAGAAAGCCAAGATAAAACGTGGGCAAAATAAAAATAGCAAGTCACTTGTAGACAGTAATCTACATTCAAACTAGACAATAGGGCAGACACTTCTCACGCCTTGGATACTCTCACCCCAGTGGGCATGCTATGAAAACAGACACATGAAGGGCAAAAGTTCCACGTTAAAATGGAGGACGTTTTCTGTGCAGACAGAATATGGTTATGAGAAAAAGCAAAATCCTAGGCAGAGTACACTGAGATAAGTGTGGCTTGTGATACCATGAAATTGAATCAGTTTCAGATGTGGCAGACTGCCCCAGCACAGAAAATGACGAGACACTCTCTATCAGACCGAAATACCTCCTGAATTTTGAGAGACTTGGCCAAAGAAGCTCAGGCTCTCCCCTGTCAACTTGTCTGGGGACAAATTTCACTGTCTCCTTCTTTCCCTGGGTCTGTGAGATGAAATATCTTAGAATAAGTCTCTGAGCCACAGACTTCTCCTAACCATTTCATCAGCATCGATATCTTAACAGGCCCATCCAGCCTCTCTTTTAGAAGCTTAACCTGAGCAGAACAGCTCAGGATTACTGACTCCCCTTTTCCCCCTTAAAGGTTTTAAAATCACCTTTAATCTTAACCACTTAAAGTTTTTCAGGGGCATTCTTCAGTTCACAGTTTTCACTCTTCTTTTTGAAAGAGCCTTAGCTCTACATTTCTTTCCTTCCTTGCCTTTCTCTTAAATCTTCTGTGTTTAAGTCCGCTAGTCAGGCATAGTAATATCTAACCTATAAACTAAAATATGCATTTATGAAACAAATATTATAAGCTGTGATTTAAAAATACACAATCACTGTAGCCGTATGTGTGGATGTATTAGGACAATTTAGGCACCAGCATGTCAAAAGCAACAGTTGATAACATGTAATTTATTGATATTTTACATGCTGTACAGGTGTTAAAGGGCAATGTAGTAACCAAACCATCTAGTATGTGAAAGTTTGATTGATCCATATAAAAGAAAATATAAAAGAAAAAGAAGGAAAAGCAGACAAGGATTAAAAAACTAGGAATAAAATTTTAGATAAAGGGTCATTTTCAAATATGTATCATCACCGACAACAGTATAGACCCTCTTCATCTGCAGAGTGCATGTCATAACACTAAAATGAAAAAATGCCCATAAATTAGGTAGGAAAACTGTTAGAACTGGAAAAGTAAACATTTGTGTTACTCCTCTGAGCTTGATCTCAGTTAAAGGTTTCACTAGAAAATTTTTCTTCGTGCTCTTACTTTTTAAAATAAGTTTAACTAGCATAGCTACATGCAGATAGTAAACCAAGTTAAATATAAAGAACACATCTATCTGGCAGTCTAACAGTTGCTTTCACCAGGTTACTGAACCGAAATAAAATATTTGTTTTAAATAAGTATTGCATAGTATGCCCTTTACTTCACTGGTTTAGTGTGTTATTTTACTTATAAGAATGCAAGTATTATCTTTAGAAAGGGTGAAAATAGGAACTGCAACAGAAATATCCACACTAAATGCATCTCATAGAAGAACGTAAGATGCATTTTTATGGCTTCATAAATTTATGGCATTTAAGGCTAGAGAACTGTTATATTGTGCCATCGTATCACAGGTTATTCCCTTTCATCTCATTAAATCTCTTTTGAGACCAATAGCTTGTCTTTGACTGAAGCATAGCTTGTGTTTACCAAAAGCACCTCTTGGCAGAAAAGCATTTCATCTTGATTTAAAGCCATTAAGAGGTGGAAAATCAACTACCTTCTTCCGTAGTCTGTTCAAGGAGGTAATACCTCTTGTTTTAAAGTAAATGTCTTCTTTTTTTTTGTAACAGTCAAGTATGTGGCTTCAGCATCAAAGTTCTAATTTTATTGCCTTCCCCTAAACTAATAAATACTGTAGTATCCATTCGTATTACCGTTTTTATCTTTAGAAAGTTTTTATCTACTGCACACAAGTCATCTTCTAATTTCATGGTGGTATATTAAACCCATTAGCTGTATTAAATCTTGGACTGTAGAACATTAATATTAAACAATTAATGAATTATTTTTCTTCAAATTTTTAATATTTTAACAATTTTGTAACTAAAAAGATAAAAAATCTATGTACCTCACTAATGAAAAACACAAAAATACTACATTTTATTGTATTATCCTGGCTTCTCTTTAACCCAGATTATGTATCCAAGACACTCATTAGTCCATTTTACTACATCATCTCTGTAGAGCAAATATCAGTTGCTATTCTATCCTGACCCTTTTTCCAAGTCTCTACCTTCCAGAGTACCCTTCTGCCATTGTGCATCCCTTTAATATGGAAACACATTCAGTTACCTTTTTTGGTTCCTTTCACTTCCACACAACTGTATACTTCTTGGCCTCAAATCTGAAAAAGTAAGTGTAAAACTAAAACAGCAAAAGCTGTCAGTATGGTATACTGACCAAGTAGAAGACAGCAGGAATCTTGCCAATGGTGCAGACCAAAACAGTTAAGCCATTTTATGTAAGAATAAAATTTTATGGGTGCTTGTCTGAAATATCCCTCCTAACCTCATTTCATTTTGACCTCCAGAAACTTTTGTCAAAATGCCAGCAGATAAATTTGTCAAAATTCAAATAAGATGTTTACTTAATGTATGGTATTGGCAGAAAATGCTAGTAAATTGTTTACCTTCAGAAATCACTGTATCAAACTGAAAATGATACATATGAATTGAATGATTCATTTCAAAATCAGAGAAATACTGGGAAGTCACTGTTTGTTTTATGATTGCCGTGTCTGAGTTGCCCTCTAAACATCTGTTCAGGGATATTAAGGTGTACTCATAAAGTGAGGGAGACCAAAAATTTATGAAAGAAAACTGAACAATTTAAATGAAAAAATTTAAAGTGGATTTATTTTATTTTATTTTATTTTGGTTTATTTTATTTTATTTTGTTTGCTGTGCTTTGCCTGTCTGTGATCTAGTTTTGTTCCTCATGCCACCACCTGCAGCTGAAGCAAACTTAGGGTTTAAGATTGAAAGATAAGGCTTTAGTTACAATTCTAACTGAATGCAGTCTCTTTGCTACAGAAAACACTGACAGAGATATTTAGCCTGAGATACAGATGTTACAAGAACAAATTAATACTCTGAGGAATCACGATTCCTTGATCTGTTCTGCCATTACAAAGAAACGCGGAAAAGCACATACATTCAACTGAAATTAAACATGTACTGAAGCACATTGCTAACGGCTGATGCACTATCCAAAACAAAATTGAAGTATATAAAACAAGATGCGAAGTTTCCAATACAATAAAAAAGTAGTTGAAAGCTTTCTCCAATCTAGCCCTATTTATTAGAATGTTATAATGACTGCCTGGTCAAAACAAATCTTTTAAGTAAAGGGATGGACACTAAAAAAAAGCAATGTATGTACTTTTGTACAATACTTAAAACTAGGAAAGCTAAAAGGCCAATTCCCTTTAACACACTTTTTCAATTCCTCCATCAGGAATTTTCACAGAACCAGAAAATATCAAAATTTCTGTTGGATAGGAGTTACAAGTTATTTTTTTATAAAATTACACATTAATATTACCTCCCATACTAATGAAAAATATCTGACTAAAACCTTTTCCTTCAGCCAGGAAGCATTTTTTATAAAATCTAAACAATTACACTGGAAGTATCTTTGCGTGTGATTGATTGATCTGAACATATTTTGTGCATCTCCAAGTCACTGTTTCTCAACATTTTCTAAAGGAAAGGAGACTTTATACTTTTATAAAATCCACACATATTTTTGTGCAATGTTACAACAATGGTTTTCATTTACAACTGAATAAAAAATAAATATGAATCATCTCTGTTTCTGTGCTTATCAGGATACATATATGTTTAAAAATACATATCTGGGTTTAATTCCGACAGTCTGCTGGTATCTAATGGAGTGCTAAAATCTCAGATAGAAGCTCTACTCCAGAATGTCCTCTAAAATAAGAGCAGGTACCACATTTTTTAAATTTACCACAGAATTTCTAGCATATTTTTTTTATATTTTTTGTAGTTTAAGTATTATTTAACTGTTCACAGTGATATATCTGCAAAGTGTTATAAACTATTAGATTTAAGACGTTTTTTATTAACCAGAGACTGAGTGCCTGAGGGTTTTCAGAACATTTCTACAGAATCCTTTCTATATATGGATTCACAAAAAGTATTGCACAACAATATAAACTGAATCTCCAAATCAGCCTGAAGATAAGAAATTGTCAATTAGTTTCTCTAAATTAGTGTATGTAATGACAGTTATATAAACAATGTCTGAGTGAAGGTGAGCCATAATCACAACTAGAGCATCTTCAAGTCATTCTTAATTCACTTTGTTCAACAGGAGAAAAAAATAGCAAAATATATGCAGTAGAAAGTCCTGCATTTCTTCCAAAGGACTGTTCCCGTGCTTTTTTCTATTGATTACCCTTAAGTATTTTTAGATCTCAAAAGTAGAGTATTGGATGTGAAAGATGCATTTACATTTTTTTCCTCACTAAAGAATTTATACGGATTATCTACTTGGATTAAGCTTCTGCCTGAGTGTTTCTTTCAATTAATTCCATCCCCGTGGATGGACTCTCTCTTTTTGCAGCTGTCTAGGAAATGTCTCACTTGCAAATAAATTCATAAAGAAAACCTAAAGACAGCACATTAAATTTAATTCTGACCTGTTCAGAGGTAAGAAGTGTGCCCTGGAAAATGTCTCTATGGTCGATAGGCCTTTGGCATCTCATCTTTTAAAGATAGCATCTTCATGCCCTGGAGGAAAGCCAGGTAGCCCGCACATGTGGGGAGTCAATGAGAACTCTGGCAGGGTGCCAAGCTACCTGATTGCTTTTTCTTCCCCCCACTTTTTTTTGCACAGCAGACTCTCAGAGAGGATGTGCTCTGATCTCTAGAGGAAGCAAAATGTCCTTACCATAAATCAGTCTTCAAAGAACAAAAGGAAGGCAGTATGTGGCTATAGTGCTTTACCATGTGGGGTTGTTTCAAGTTTCTGTAAAATACAGCTAGTTCTAAACATATGAAGCTATAGCTGCCCAACTATTGGATTTATGGATAGGTAACTTAATGCAGATTTTGTTTTCTGTCTTTGGTGCTGAAAGAAACTGCTGGTCAGCTTCTTAACGTAAGGTTTCTGTGTGTTTTGTCCCATTTCTTTTCATGAGCAAGTTTGGAATAGACTTACTGGATGTACAACATTTTGAAACCTCCATTTAGGAAGTCTTTACATAAGAAGTAAAAAACAGTGGTAGGATTTAGAAATTGTCTTTTGACTAAGTTGGCTGAGATTTACATTCCACAGATATGTGAATTTCTGAGATAATTGTTACAAGAAGAAATTAATTAAAAGGTTTTCATGATTGCATCCCTAAAAGTATTCGTCATCTTCACAGGAAAATCCACCCAGATAGTGGACCAAAGCAGATGTAAGAGAGCTGAGAGGACATCTGCAGCTCCACAATTTTGAGAGTCATTATATATGAATCCTAGGTTAACACTTATCTATATCAGATGGCTCTGGTTTCCAGGGGAGTACACCATAGCAGTGTCTTTTCCTTTTTGCTTCCTTTTCTCTGCAGCTTGTAGGATACAAGAGAACTCACCTCATTTTTTGCCAATTGTAGTTTTGAGAACCTTTTTGTGGCAAGACCATCTTTTGGTGAAAAATATCCAGGGACTCTCTGACACCTTTGCAGAGCCAAAACATGCTGAGCAGGATGCCTGCCCTGCTATAGGCTTCTGCTGTGTCTCAGAGATACTGAAAGTTGATTTATATGCTAATGATTTAAGTAAGATGTTCACCTATTAAAAAAAGCAAAGAAGACGACTAAAGAATTCTTTTTATAATTGATTGTGGTGTCCCTGAGACTCTGAAAAAATTTGTCATTTTTACTACGTGTGTTCAAGAGGCAGAACAAATGAAAGAGATGATCAAGAGCAAACTTGCCGAATACTAGCATTTTAAAAAATACTTCGAGCAAGAGCTAAATTAAAAAAAAAAAAAAGAAAAGAATGTCTGGAGAATTGAGAACAGTATGATGAAAGAAATAAATTGGTGCCTGAAATTAATTTTTCCATCACTGGGAAAAGACTGCACAAAAGAATACAACCAAGTGCCTTCTACAAACGAAGGAAGACCACACTTACCAGTTTGTTTAATTAATGTGATTATTGTTGGAAAATCTCTCTGGACTAAAGTCAGAATGCCCAGTTCCTATGAAGTTACAGTGGTTTCTCAGTGTTTTAAAATCTCAATTCAGTTTGATCTACAGTCTTCTGGACTTCCACCCCATGTCATGGCTGGGTTTCAAAACCAAAGGCAAGTAATATCTTTCATTCAAAGAAGCGGTACAGCATGAAAAAATGTTGAGACAAATGAGGACATGAAGTTATATAGTTTTGGAAACCTGAATTTTCATCTATTTATTTTTGTTTGTGACTTGTTTACCTTCCTCTAATACAGCTATGCAGGTAATGGTTGGAACATTCATTAGTTGAGAGATATGTTCTAACAGGTACAGAGTTCTCTCTCAGAAACTACATTTGTTGTTGGACCACCACCATCATTTGTTGGATTAAGAATTACAGGGCTCCTTCTGTTCTTCTTAAAATTGGGTTTTTCCACGTGCAAATGATATTTTGGTAATTGACTTTTAGTTTCTGGGAACATTAAACTATTGAAAGTTTAGAATATCAAACAGCTTTGACATTTGACTGTCAACATTTTTTACATCTTGGTATTTGACTGTCAGCAGTCTTTTCATTCTTACCTGAAAACTCAATTTCCTGGGCATCTCCATAATACAAGCATGGTCTTCTGTTTTGGGGTGGTTTTTTGGTTTTGTTTGGCTGTGTATTTTGGGGTTTTGTTTGTTTGTTTTTTAAAGAAAGGGTAAATAGATTTTTTTACATTTAAATTCTTTCCAAATTGATTTCACTTAACTGAAAGGTATATGTGGGATTCAAGGCTGTCCAGCATCCTTTACTTCAAAACAGCAGTCTTTTTATTCACTGACAGACATTTCTATCCAAGTAATACACAAGGAATGCGTACAGCACGCGTGGAGATTGACACGCAGACTATACTGCTGTGCTACCTGAGATAGGTACCCTTCCTCCCTTAGCAACTACGTATTTCAGACTTGGTAACGATCAAATCTCATCTAGGTGATAAAGAAAAACTGTGGAGTAGAAAGGAGTCTTTACTGTTACACAGTTAATACCCTCTCCTAATTAACTTCACATTCCTTTGCCTTCAGAGCTTTTCACAAGATAAACTTCTACTGAAACTGTGGCACAGCTTTCAACTGGTGTTCACCGGACAACTAAATAGTGGGAAACCATGACTTTATGTCCAGTTTATACAGTAATTTTTTAAACAAACATTGTTTCCTCATTAGGTGTTGGATCTACGTTGGGTACAGCTGTCATGTGTTGTGCCTGTTGTCATGGTCTCATGTTTGGCCTAAAAACATGTTCAGGTAAGATTTAAGACTTTCTAGAACAAATTTTAGACTTGAATATGATTGAATCAGGTACCTTGTTCCCTGTCATATAGGCTTTCAGGTAGCTGAGCCAACTGAGATGTGGATTTCAAATCCTAATATCTTGCTCTAAAACAGAAAATGGAATTTTCTGGCAGCCTACTATAACACTAAAATGAAAAACATGCATGTGTGTATGCAGTAAGTTTCATACAAGCAGTACTTCAGGTAATTAACCTTTTCCTTTTCCTCACCCATCTTTGAACATTGGCTTCTTACTTACCACACAAAGACTCCCGGATCCTAAGAGGGTCCTGCAAGATAAGGAAAAAAAAGAATGTAAAATATTCATATGTTCACTGGTAAAAATATAGGTACGGTACTGTTGCCAGAGTCATCATAAAGTTGGTGCGCCAGGGACACAGACAGCAAAAGCAAACTCTCAAAAGGAAGAGCCCAAATTCTTTAACCATTTTCTTATGTCTCCAAGATGCAAAATATCTTCTCATCAGACTATAGCCGTATATAAACAAGGCCTTTTTCAACACTTAGGCAAGTCCAGCATCCCTTGCCTGATCATTTGTTAACAAATATTTTTTCCTCTACTTATTTTATTTTCCCTTTTAATTTTGTTCATTTTAATAGACATGGATCTGGTCAGGCATAAACAACAGATATTCCAAGGAAGTGATGTATCCAAAGAACAGTTAGCATGTTTCTGATGTGTGATTTTTGGTTGGTTTAAGGGGCAGGAAGCTTTCAGTTAATATGGGAACATTGCAGAATAGCAGGTACTTCTAAACATCAGCAGTTTAATCCAAGCCCTATCAAAGTAAGGACTAAGACTCCTATTAATTTCAGTAGTTCTTTGATTGGGTCTACACCAAAGCACTGCAGGATCAAGGTGGGAACTACAGCTCAATTTTATGTTTTAAATTAGGTGCATGCTATGTTGTTACCTGAGAAAATTGCCTAGATCCCTGATTTTGAGAAGTTGCAAGCACATTCATAGCAATACATATGTGAAAAGCCTTTTAAGGGCACACAAGCGCTCAAGAACTTTGTGCACAAGTGAGAATTTAAAATAATGAAAAAAATGTTAACTCCCTTTTATTAATGATTTTTCTGGTTAACAATGACCACATTAGACCTAACAATAAACAGTTCTGTTAGGAAAAAAAAGATTTTCACAGGAAAAAGACATAAGGTTCAACTTCAACCTTGGGTCCAATGCCATGTAGCAGATGCAAATCTATTCAGTTTCTCTGTACAGTGAACACAGACATTCTTCTAGCAAGAGCTGGCTGCAGAAAATCAGTGGCAGCAGGTTCACAGGAAACAAGTAGCTCCAGATTAAAATAAAATACTTTGTACTGGAAGAAAAATCTTTATTTGAGAAACTGTCGGTTCTGTCATTAGTGTAATTTATAACAACTGACACAAAGATACTCTGCATTGGACCTTGTTCAAACAATTTAAAATCACATCTCCTGCCTTAAACAAATAAACCCATGGCATAATACAGTCAAAGGTCTTGTGCTGCTCCTGTTCACTACAGCAGATCTTTATAATCCAGTGTATATGAGTTTGCATTGTCTTTAGAAATAACTTTCTGTCGATGTGGGGATTTTAAAAATAGTGATGAATTAAAAAAGCTTCATGGGTTAAAAATAAAGAAACTAAGGTTGCCATCTCATCAGGTATACAAATGATACTGGAATTGATGAACAATACTGTTGAGAATGCAAATAATTTTGAACTAGCAAACATCCAAATCTGCTGTAACTTAACTCACAATTGGCAAAAAAAAAAAAAAAAAAAGGCAAATAAGGGCCAGATCATGTTTTATATTTTTCTTCCCATTCCACCTATCAATACAGAACTCCAAACAGGAGTTATCAGAGTGCAAGGGAAGAAAGTCCTTACTGCAAAGAAGTTTTCATCTGAGAAAAGAAGCTGTCTTCCAGGGCTGCAACCAGAGCTGGCTTAAAGCAGATGGAAGATACTTCTGCTGACAATTCTGCAGTTTCTCTTCATGGCAAGGCAAGATTCAGGAAAAAAAAAAATGCTTAATAAATTACAGCAAAGGTACTGTTTTCTGAAGTTTGTAAGTCAACACAGATGCACTCAGCAACATAAAAACAAAATAGTAAAAGATGTCTGGAACCTGTCATTTTATCACAGGGACAGCATCATATAATCATGCTTTTAATGTTGTCAACCCAATCTTGAAAACAAATATTTCCCCCTCACTATTCTTACAGGAGATTTTTTCAGATATTCATATCAGCTTTATTCCAGTCTAAACTTATTCACAGTTTGCACCCTTTAACATTTTTCTAGGAGAATTCTTAATTTTCCCACCCCATCAATCTGTCTTGTATAATTTTTAAAGAACTATATCCTTTCTCAGTTTTAATTTTACCAAAGAAGTAAAAATTCTTCTGTTGCCCATGTTATCCATATACCTCTTTACTACCTCTTTTCAATTTTTATTTCCTGGCATTATGAAGGAGATTCCAGCAAGGTCTTGTACAATAACATCTCTCCTACAGGGGCCTCATATGAAGTTTCCTTGAGTTGGAGTTGCTTTCTCCTTTATCACACAGAGTCATTCTGTGACCGCATAATATAGCTAGGAGTTTCTCCTCATCTGTCATTTCTAGTGGTTCTCAGTTTACAGAGAAAAATTGTATTACTCCATAAATGATCTTGTACTTTGCACCAATAAATTTTGTCCTATTTATATTACTAGTAGACTGCGCACTTTAGACTGAGTCAAAAGGGTCAGCCATTTCTTCCATCTGCAAATTATCCACAACTATGTAAAGCAAAAACCTATCTATCAGTTACTTGTAATGTGATAGTTTTTGACTCCACAGTCAGAATCCAGGTCATGTTGTAAAAGTGACTATGTAAATGCACAGGTCCCTTCCTTGAGGAATAATGTTCAATAAACTTTTGCTACAAATACGTACATCAGTACATGGCAAGATTGCTTGCAACTAATTATTGCAAGTGCTGCTGTGAACACTCACGATATAGAATTTGCTATTTTTGTGCTGTCATTAGCCAAAATTTTGGAATATTTTCAGCTCCTAAGTAAGGTGATTTTCACTCCCAAAGCAAAATTCAAAGTGGACAAAGAAAGTTTGAATTCCTCAAAATGACTTTTAGTTATCCCCAGCACAGCATCTGCTTAGTAAATTAGCACTTCTGGTTCCAATTGTACACAGAAGATGGGACTGACGAAGTTAATTTAAAAAGCAGTTCAGTCTGAATTCCCAAATTTAAGGAAATAATAGTTGTTTACAGAAAATTTTATCTCATATTAAATGCTTCTTTTCTATCAGAATATTACTGGAAAAAGAATGCAATATTTGGTGGTACATTACTGGCTGAAAAAAAGGAAGAAAAGAAAGTCTGTGTTTGCTGTGAAAAAGTGATAACCATTAGGTGACAGATGTAAAGATACCAAAACAACAGCAAATCAAATTCCTTGAAGTTTTATCAAAACCAAATCACAACCCCACTGTGTTTTTCCTTCACTTAAAATCCATAACCCTTTATTGAGGAAGCAAATTTCTTAATGAAAGGAGACACGGCTAATGGAAGAGCCAGCAAAGAAGTTACAGACAGTGAACTTTAGCGTTTGTGTAATACGTAACATTTTGAAGAAGGAAGGTGGTCTACTAGACTGTGGAACAGCACCTTCCATTTATACCAGATTCTTCAATAAGACTGCAAAATATTCTTATTGTGTTCCCTTCTGTCAGTCAAAACAAGCATAAAAATATACTTGCATGAAATGTTAACTTTCGACTCCATCACAGGTGTGTGGATGTAAGGCCAAACAGGTAGTGGGAGAATCTTGCCCACCCCCATAATCATGACAGCATAATTCAATGTGTTAATACTATCTGAAGAAAAAGTCTTTGGAAACATATAGATCTGATGTTGGATCAAAACATCAACCCAGCTCTGAAGTGCTAGACACAGAGACAAGGAGTGCTTAAGTGCTGTTCATTTACATTCACTGCAAATTGGTTTGTCAGAGCAGGTAGCCCGCTCTCAAAACCATACAGCTGGATCCATTTTACTAGGATGGAGACTTTTTCTTCTTTTTCCTTTATGCTGAAATTGCATAGAAACATGCTGAGGATTGCTTGACGTGCCTCTGGACCTCTCCAAAAGTAGAATTTGTTTCTAGGACTCTGAGCTGAAACCTACAACACATTTATTAAGCAGGCAATAGAAATCCATGGAAGTGCTCTCCGAGAGAGTGAGAGTGATGATCCATTGCAATATCTAATTCACATAATACTGAGAGTAGCTGCATAGGAAGAGTGAACACAAGTTGATGGTAAGTTATATGAGCTTATCCTTGTCAAGGAACCCATTAAGGGAGCTAATCCTGAGACACAATTAGATTACTGAAATTCCTTGTATAACATCAGAGTTAATAAAATAATAACAAAAATGCATTACATAATCAGAAGCAAATTGAATTCCGTCAATTTTCTGTGCACTTTCTATTTGCCCTATATATGTACTGTCTTCTAGTAACGGAAAAGAATCTACCTCATAGCACTATCTACTAGAATTAAATCTGGCCAGGGATATCAAAGGCATTAAGAAAATCTTCTATAGTTATGTTGGTGATAAAAGGCAGACTAGGGAAAATGTGCGCCCTCTCTGGAAGGAAATGGGACACCTGGTCACCTGGGTCATGGAGAAGGCTGAGGTACTCAACAACATTTTTGCCTCAGTCTTCACCAGCAAGTCCTCTAGCCACATGACCTGAGTCACAGAAGGCAAAGACAGGGACTGGGAGAATGAGGAACTGCCCACTGTAGGAGAAGACCAGGTTTGAGACCATGGAACATGAAGGTGCACAAGTTCATGGGACTTGATAAGATATATCCATGGGTCCTGGGGGAACTAGCAGATGAAGTTGCTAAGCCACTATCCATCATGTTTGAGAAGTTGTGGCAGTCTGATGAAGTTCCCACTGACTGGAAAAAGGGAAACGTAACCCCCATTTTTAAAAAGGGAAAAAAGGAAGACCTGGGTAACAACAGGCCTGTTAGTCTCACCTCTGTGCCTGGCAAGATCATGGAACAGATCCTCCTGGAAACTATGTAAAGGCACATGGAAAACTAAGGAGGTGATTGGTGACAGCCAACATGGCTTCACTAAAGGCAAATCGTGCCTGACAAATTTGGTGGCCTTGTACAACAGGGCTACAGTGTTGGTGAATAAGGGAAGAGCAACAGACATCATCTACCTGGATTTGTGCAAGGCATTTGACACTGTCCCACACACCATCTTTGTCTCTAAATAGGAGAGACATGGATTTAACAAATGGAACACTCGGTGGATAAGGAACTGCCTGGATGGCCACACTCAAAGAGTTGCGGTCAACAGCTCGATGTCCAAGTGCTGAACAGTGATGAGTGACATTCCTCAGGGGTCAGTACTGGGACTGGTGCTGTTTAACATCTTTGTTGGTGACATAGACAGTGGTATTGAGTACACCCTCAGCAAGTTTTCTGATGACACCAAGCTGTGTGGTGTGGTTGACACACTGGAAGGAAGGGATGCCATCCAGAGGGACCTGGACAGGCTTCAGAGATGGGCCTGTGAAAACCTCATGAAGTTCAACAAGGCCAAGTGCAAGGTCCTGCACATGGGTCAGGGCAATCCCAAGCACAAATACAGGCTGGGCAGAGAATGGATTGAGAGCAGTCCTGAGGAGAAGAACTTGAGGTGTTGGTTGATGAGAGGTTCAATACGACCTGAAAATGTGCGCTTGCAGCCCAGAAAGCCAATCACATCCTGGGCTGCATCAAAAGAAGTGTGGCCAGCAGGTCGAGGGAGGTGATTCTGCCCCTCTATTCTGCTCTCGTGAGACCCCACTTGGAGTACTGCGTCCAGCTCTGGAGCCCCCAACATAAGAAGGACATGGACCTGTTGGAACAAGTCCAGAGGAGGGCCATGAAGATGATTAGAGGGCTGGAGCATCTCTCTTATGAAGAAAGGCTGAGAGAGTTGGGGTTGTTCAGCCTGGAGAAGGCTCCAGGGAGACCTTATAGCAGCCTTCCAGTACATAAAGGGGGCCTACAGGAAAGATGAGTATGGACTCTTTATCAGGGAGTGTAGTGATAGAACGAAGGGTAACAATTTCAAACTGTAAGAAGGTAGATTTAGATTAAATATTAGGGAGAAATCCTTTACTCTGAGGGTGGTGAGACACTGGCACAGGTTGCCCAGAGAAGTTGTTGAGGCCCCATCCCTGGAGGTGTTCAAGGCCAGGTTGGATGGGGCTTTGAGCAACCTGGTCTAGTGGGAGGTGTCCCTGCCCATGGCAGGGGGGTTGGAACTAAGTGATCTTCAAAGTCCCTTCCAACTCTACCCATTCTATGATTCTACTTTCAAAGCATATATATAGCAGGGATCTTAGATTCTGAAACTTGAAACAATGGTGACCTTACGAAAAATAATGCAGTAAGGTTTAATTAAATAAAATTAGTTTAAGGTTAAAGGAAGTCCATTCGTGAGGTGGTCATGTACAAATACAGTAGATTTCCATTGTTTGAAGTAGATACACCCAGCAAAAATTGGTATAAAAAGCACGTAAGACCTGATCCATCATCTAATGAGGAAGCCAGGACTGCTTGACAGCTACAACATACAAGCACAGGCTCCATCTGTCAAGGCAGTATTATTTTAGAAGTCTTCAAAAATGAATTTGAATGTATCTGTACACGGTACCAACATATATAGAGAGAGTCAATTTAAATGTATTGATTCCTTCCTACAGTCAAACATACCCTTTAAAACAAGTAGCCTCATCATAAAGACTGCTTTTTCAGCTGTTGTGCACCTCTCACAAATTTTTGCAAAACTGGTAGCTCCAATCTTTTCCATGGTCAAGTCTTTTTTGTTGTGACATATGGATTTTCAGTAATCCTCCTCAAACTGGTCTCAATGTCTGACACATAAAATCACAGGGAAGAGAGAGACACAGTGCAAATGTATGAAATACACTTGTAGTAACAGCAACAATAGAAACCATGTGTACTGAGTAGAATAAATACATCAGTATTTAGGACTAGCAAGTAAGCACCCAACTTAGCAGTGAATGGTGTGCTTTCCATCATGCAGGACAGTAAGCTCATCTATAGCAAATTCCATGATCCACTCTGCTCCTATCCACACAGTTAATTATTGACCCAAGAAGACCTGAATTTAGCATATTATTCTATTGTTTTTAAGTTGGTTTGTTATGCAGAAATCACACCATGCTCTCCTCATAGCCTGATATATAGTTGGATGGCTACTAAGGCTTTTGATGAGGTTAAGTTCTAGTTGGCTGGCTAGGAGCAGGGATGACAAAGAGCTAGCAGGTTTTGGTTTTGCTAGCGGGTTTTTGGTTTTTCTGTCAGAGACAAGGTTGAGGCAATGCTATGACTGGACTTTATGAGCTTACACAAGTGTATGAACTTAGGCTAAGCATGTCAAGAAAGAGGCTTGGTTTTCTAAGCCTAGAACAAACAAAGCATGTTCAAAAGATATGTAGTTATGTTAAGCTGACTTTTCCTCTTCTCAGCTAAGCATGCTAATCACTCGGTGTATTAAGCGTGAGTAGTTAGCATGCTGTAAGCATGTTGGTTCTTTTGTCCTCTGGGTCACTGCACGGTTAATGGTGCTATTTGAAGGGGAGCAGGAGGATACAGGAGAGTCCCACTTCAGAACAGCTCCAGACTCCGGCTTTAAAAAACTATTTGGAAGATATTGGTTTAAATGTCAGGAGTATATCCCTGAAGAACGCTCCAACTATCAAGCTGTTGAATAAGGAGAGACACAAGCACAATATCCTCCATAAATTATCTGGAGGAGTACTCAAAGAAAACCAGATCAGCCCTTCTATGCATAACAAGGAGCTGAATGCTACATTGTGATCATAACGCTCTGAATAAAGCTACCTAAAGTTATTAAAAATTTCAAATGAAAAATGTTGTAATTGGCACATTAGCTGACAAGATCAGTAAACTGATGAAACTAAATTCCATATGGCAATAAAGACAGTATCTGATTTGAAATGATAAGGATTCTATAGGGAGAGTATATTTAAAATTATATACGGCATCTAGAAAAAAAATTGTGTGCTCTTTAAGCACTATGTTGAACAAGTTATGCGGTCTCAATGTAATATGCCTATCTGAAAGTATGTGAAAGCTACACTGACCTTAGGTTATCCATCTCAGTGCAAAGAATGCATGTAAGTGCTTGATATACTTCCTCCTTTTTATGTTATCTTTAATCTTTTGCATCAAAATGTGCATAAAGTCACTTCAAAAGAATTTCATTGTAAATCCTTGCAACAATTACCAGCAGGTTCTTGCTTTAACAAATCATCAACAGTGAGAGATTGCCTGTTCTGAGAAGTAACACAGTGACCTGAAAGCTTCAGTCCTGAAAGCATCTTTGCTATAACACCTTCTCAACATACATAAACTATTTTTTATACACCTGGTTTGTTGATGCATTCTGCCATCCCACTCATCTTTTATGTGATTGCTGCTTTGAAGATGTTAAGGAAATAGTGTTGGTTTTGATAGTTATTTCCTGGGATTTGGGGAGTGTGATTGTTAATCTATTGCAAAAGACATTCTCATTATTTGAATAAATCATAATATGAGGTTACTTTGCTCTTATCAGTTTTCTCTTGACTTATGAATTCTGTTTTTCATTTCCTCTGAGCTCTTTTACTAATTGACAGGTGGTCCTGATGTGGTTCACTACAGCAACCTCTCTCATGTTACTGGCTGACTCTCCAGATGTTTAATTTCATCGTTTTGATATGCTTCAGTGACTTTCTAGGCTACTTCTATCTAGCACTGGTACACTTATCTCCCTCTTCTATTCCTTTCTCCCATTAGAAAAAGTGATTTGTTTGTTGTTGTTGTCTCACATTCAAATTAATTCCCCTGTCATTAGCTTCAGGATTTTAAAGAACCCTTCACAAGGTTAGTCATGGAAAACCTTCAAATCCCAGCCCGTTTCCATCTGCAGCATGAACATCTTTGTGACATTACATACAATTATGATCCTTGATAGTACACCATCCTCAAAAGCCAGCATTACATTGTGATTCCCACTATGACGCAGGTTCTTTGACTTACAGACATGCAGAAAAAAAAAAAAAAGAGAGAGATTTATGAACACTGTAATTGTGTCAAAATTTTGGGATGGGAAAAGCGTTTCATTTATTATCCCTGGGCACTGTAAATCTTCCTTTTGTTTGGTATGTATGACACCTAGAATGACAAAATGTTCAAATCTGCAGCATTTTGTCAAGGGATCATTTTACAGGCTCTGGATAAAGAACATAATAATTGCTCTGCAACACCTGAAGCCTCTTCTAAATTGTCTTATGCTGCCAGCTTTCCTTTATTACAATTTTTATGCCATAGATCTGTGAATGAACAACAGCTTTTAAGATGACACTCACTTATTTTAATTCATTGTTGTGTACTTGACAGTGTTGAATTAAGTTGATTTACTTCCAGTTCTGTAATATGTTGGCTACCATACCTAGGCAAATATTTTTGTTCAGCTAAAATTTAAATCTACAAATGTAAATGTGGTAATCTATTTTATTTACCACTTTTGATAGATAAAAATTTGCAATTGTTGTTCTCCAACTTCATCCAGTGTTAAAAAATGAATTCAAGTGCAGAAATCATCAGTAAAATTCCACAGTTCTTTAGATCTTTAGGAAGGGTCCATATCAGAAATGTTTCAAGGGAGTCTCTTCTTCCAGCACTTCCAAAACCAAAAAGCCTGTCTGTGACAAACTTCCTTACAGGATTTACAGACATGCTTACCTTTGAGTTGTTCAGATAAGCTTTGCACTAACTTCTGAACTCAACATTCTGGGAGTCACCACTTGTTCCTCCTCTCCAACCCAAGGAATACCTACTTAGGGAGAAACATCCATTTTAAATTCAGAACTGCCTTAGTTACCAAAATAAAAGATCTTTCAACAACAGAAAAGGAAAAAGGGCAGTTACTGTAAGATGATAATGCAGGATTATGTACTTAATTGAGAATTAGACCAGTGTCTTTCAAGGTGTATACTACGCCAGGATCCTGGTAGTCCATGATTCCCTCTTCATAGTTTTCTCATGGATTTAGAGATCATACCCATGTAACTGTGCTTAATATCATTCTCTTTAAGAAAACCGTTTAGCCTTCAAAATCTTGACAAATGTCAAGCTAGCCAACATAAATCAGTTAGTAGTCCTAAGTTACTTCCTAACCACCAAATAAGAGGCTTTTTATGCATTCTCATAAGCTTTCATCATACTTTCACCATTATGCTTGCCAGTTAGAAATAAGTTAATGAGCAGGAATATGTGAAGTCAAACTTCTAGGTTAACTAGTACTTGGTAGTGTCACTTATCTGTGCAAAGAACTTGTTTGAGCTGTAACATCGTGAAATGACCAAATGTTTATTTAACCATCTTTTCCAGTATAGGTTGCAGTCTTTCCGTTGCAATACACTGGTTCAGGTTAACAGTCCATACGAACAAATAAAAATACATGTGCTCAATGAAAAATGAAAGTTGGAATAAAATTCTTCAGATTTAATCATGAAGTGAGTATATGACATTACAGGAAATCTTAGCTCTTATTTTTTTAAGTATGACCTNAAAAAGAAAAAAAGCCCCCAGCTTTTAGAAGTAGTGTTTCCCTGCCTTGAAAGTGTGAAATTTCACAATGTAAATGAAGCACAGCAAAAATAGATATGTGCCAGAAGCTGTCGTATCAAGAGTGGATATTTGGGAGCACCTGTAGTAAAGAATTTAGGTATTTATTACAGTGTCCAAAATTACAGAGTTTGTGTATCTAACCAAGATGAGAGGCATTTTGCAACTGAAATTAAAGACAACACTTAATGGCGAAATTAGTTCAGTGGGTTAATTTTCAAATCAAAAAGGCAAAAATGTGGGGGTTCTTTTTTTCCATTTAATCAGTCAAAAATAGTTCTTCATCAGAACAGTGGTGAAGAGAAAATGAAGTGTGAAGTCACACTGCGGTGCCAACCTTATCACATACCACTCTGTGAAAATTAACATTTGGTTTCTTAAAGAAAAAATAAATTTAAACAAAACAAGAAAAATAGGAGTCATCACATATCTGTTCTGACTTTGTTCCTGAACTGTAAATCCCTAAATGCCCTCAATGAATTTGAGTGTTATATTGAAATCTAAAATATCACTTGAATGTGCCTCCATGAGATGATAGCTGAAACAGACGTTCAAAATTCCCGAAAACCTCTGAAGTCACGGAAGAACACTTTTAAATTTCCGATGTGAAGGTAAAGTACCTGTTATAATACTCAGTCCTTACATACAACTGTTAAAAACATTACTCTAGAGTTTCCATGCCTAAAACAGTGTCCATGCAAAGTATACTGGCCTAACAAAATCCCAATGGAGCATGCGAAAGAAGATTTATACAGCTTATAAAATTTATATAACTGTTATAACTGCTATAACTTATACATGCATCACGGCCACATGAATCTTAAGCAAGAGACTGCCAGTGGGTTAAGTATTTCACTTATTGTTTTTTCCTGTGAGAATTTATTTTATGATTTGGGAGGGTTTTTTTTCTTTCCTCTCATCTGAGAGAGCAGCCACCAACAGCTACTTTCATTCTGAGTTGCATTTTTATTTCATAGAAGCTTAAAAAAAGTAGAATTAAAAGTGAGATATTTCTGTAGTCTCCTTCATGACAGTTTCATTGAATGGCAGTTGTCTTTTCTATATAGATCAAGTGATGGAAACAAATGATATAAACCCAAGAAAATAAAAACAAATAAGCTTTTAGACAGCTTTAAAGTCAAAAGCAAGGAAAAGCACATTTCAGCCTTTCTAAATCAAGGGATAGGCATGATAAAGAATGTTTTACAGATGAATATACGCCATGAAAATTACCTTAGTTCACAAGTGCAAAAATTCAGAAAACTCAGTCCTCCTCACCTTAGGTTTGGTATCCACTGTGCAGAATGCTTACACTGGGGCAGTACATCTGGTCTCCCATTATATTCAATGGAAATCCAACCAATGTGACCAATGAATTTTAAGGTACATGTTATCCTAAGATAGACCATCAGAGGAAAAGCTGAACAAAAAAGAGGTAAATAAGTTGAAAAAAGGATAACAGACTATTGCACATTACATCAAAACAATACTTCATTGAAGCACATAGACAGGTTTAACCTTCATGAGGAAATATGCCATGTGAAAATACATTTTAATGGATTTCATCTACCACTGGGAAATAATTTCTTACACATGCAAAAAACTGTTTAATAAACTCATTACTGTGTCCTCTATGTCCAAACACTGCCTTGGTTCAACAGCTGGTGATGCTTAAGTAGCACAAGGTATCAAAAATGGCTAAATCTAGCTAATTGAGGATTCCCTGGTTAGACCAAATCTGGGATCTGGCATCTCATGCACTAACTGTGCCCGTTAACTTTGGCATAGGACAAATGAGGACTCCTCGTTTGGCAAGAGAACAGACTGCACTGTACAAATGAACAGCATGCATGTTACAGCCCTATGTGCGTCTATAGCTACTTCTAACTTTGTGTATATTAAATAGTCCTGATTCTGTTAGACTGAGAAAAGGTAAATGTCAAAGACAACCAGGGGGGTCAGCTTACTCTGGAACAGCCCATCATTCTTTTCTGTTCTGCGCCTGCCTAAGTGCAGGATACCTGGACTGTTGTATTTTTGATTGATAATGTCATATACTAACACAGATCCACCTCATTATACTTGCAATCCATCTTATTCACAAGGTTATTAAATAAATGGCAGCCTCTTGGTAAGATAGCCATAATCAATGTGCATAAGCTAATTTTTTTATTAGTTATAATTATACGAGGTCATTTTTATTGGTGCAGCAAGATTGATAGATAGCTCTGTAATTGTTTCCAAAGACACAGACAGCTATAATACAATTAAGTAGCAAAGGATTGATCCTAGCTACATCAAAATCAATTGAAGCTGATGGCACCCAGAAAGTCACAGAGAAGCTCAATAGACTTTAGGACAACGCCTAAACTAAAACCAGCTCACACCCTCCCCCCACTTCTCCCCAAATTCTTGGTTTACTCAGTATTTAATAAAAAATGTTTAAAACATTTAGAGTGGCAACATTTTTATAACAGTCTAATACAGCACAGACATTTAAAAAAGCCATCGACACAGCCTTGTCAATAGTTTGGATCTTTGTTGATGCTAGAAAGCTGAAAGGTTAAAGTGTTATCTAAAATGGAGAAAAATCTAAACCTTTATTTCAATGTGACAGATGTACTTGCCTTGAGCACTAACAAGGCATAGCTAATTACTGATACAGTTGCAGAAAAGGCACTCTGACAGTCATGATCTATGAACAAATTTGTCTTCCAAGTAACGAGTCAAACAGAGGTTATGGAGGATTTTGGGCACTGCTAGCACGGTGGGTGGGTGATGAAAAAATTTTGCACTTTCATTTTTATTGCTGTAGGGGAAATGTTCCACCTTCAACTCAGATGATGTCTGAGACCCTTTCATGCTCACACTGTTCCATTAAAGGCACCGATATTTCGTTGTATTCATTGCCAAGAGGTCTTTAATCCAATAGTTTCTTAGAATCTTATTTTTCCTCAATTATTGCATGATTTTGTATGATACAGTATCTATTTTAGAGATATCAACTGATGAACAATTAATTAAATCATACATCATAAAAGTAACTCTTCAGTTTTTTTAAAAAAAATTAGAATCTATAAAAATGTTGCAGGTAAATCTATTTTTAAAGTGACTATTTTAAAATACCTGAAGACTTATACTGTCTTATCATTTCAAATATAATACCGATTTCTGAGAACTTGCATTCTGGTGAAAGTAAATGACAATAAATGATAATGCACAAAATCAGATAATTCTATTACAAATTCAATTTTTACCAAGTAAAAACTTTACTGCAGTAAAGAGGAAAATGTAGCTAAACAGTATTGCCATTATCTTTGAGTCTACAGTCCTAATTTTTAATGTGTTTAATTCTTGAGATAAAAACATTATTAATTTCTTACATCTCAAAAGAGTTCAGGTAAGACCAAGTAAGTATACTGTTCTTTATTGAGATGAAATAGTTATTCTTATTTATGATAAATGCCAATAGTTATTCCTAACAGTGAACCAGTTTTCTCACCGCTACACTGGTAGGTGTAAAATGAGGACTGAAATATAATAGTAACATGAAGGCTGTTTAATTAGCATTTACTTTCCTAAAAGTCAACACATTACCTGTATTTATTTCACAAATATTAGAAATCTCCCATAAAAGCTATCACAAAGTCTTTGGGTGTAAAAAGATTAAATCATTTGGGTCAGATCCCAAACGGGATTAGGCTTCCTGGCACAAAACATTACAGCAATTCAGTGTTAGGCAGTGAGCCCAGGAGTGTAATTCTGGGATTTCTTACATTCCCACATACAATGTACAATGAAAGGGAAAAACTGGCGCATGACAATGGGACAAGAAGTATGACAAGAAATACCTAAAACAGGCAATATGAGCACCAAACCACCAACAAAATGAAACTTCATTTCTCTTTTCTGCATTAAGTGCTTGTGTCTCACCAGGTGTCTGAGCTTAAAACAATTTCCTCAAAATATTTCCTTAAGTCACACTGACCATTTGCAATGATTTTTCATTACACTCAGTTAATGCAGCAGGAAACCTCCGTTCAAGAATACTGTTGGTTTCAAATTCACAATTCATACTTTTGATGAAGAGATATTAATCACTAGGAAACAAACCTACCCTCTGTTTGTTTATTCCCCTTTCATAAATCTTGTGCTAATGACTGCACAGAAATGCAGCTGCAGTTGAAGCAATGGAGGGTCCTTCTTCCTGAGTTTTGTAGCTTGCTGTTTAGGTCATTCGCATAGAAAAAGGGAATCCCCACTTTGAACTGAGAACAGCACCGAACCCAGTTCTCCCACTCTAGAAATAATGACAGTAATGACTACCATTGTGCAGAAGTTACAATAATTCTTCCCTTAATATTTTTGAGCAGAAGTGGCTCAGGTGTAATGCTTTGAATTGAACTTCGTATTATGCATGTTCTGTAGAGACAGAGGCTATTCATGTCAATAACCTGGAGGGTGCTACTCATGCAAGGGATGTGTCTGAGCACCCAGCTTTGAGCAAGGCAGCACTTGCAGACATGCTCAAAGTCAGGAGATTAGGTACCTATATCTACAGCTTATGACCTAGAAATTCAGCAGATATCTTCCGGATTTCTTCACAGGCTTCATAAAATTCAATCTAAGTACTTGGGTGTTTTCACTTCATTTCTTAAACAGTATACACATTAAAGACAGAGCATTTAATTTAAAGAATATAATCTTTCATTTTCATATCATATGCTTTTCAACTGATATTTAATCTTGTGTCAAGGATTTTTCAGCAATACTATAATGAACTGAGTTGCCAGTAGTTATAAAATAGGATTGTTTCTTCTTCTTCAGATTTACATTTTTACAAAAGGTGCATCACATCCCCCATTTATACATCCAGTTGCATTACTACAATGTAAGAAACATTTAGACCAGGTCGTACCCAGTAAATGAACACCCAGACAGTGGATGTTGGCTCATGTTCCTCTGAACATTAGAGAAGAGTATGCACAAAGGCCCTTGGGACAGCAAAAAATGTCTTTTCTCCAGTTCTCTCAATTCTCTGGGGGAGCTGAGAAGATGTCCCTACTGTTCTATTTCCTAATGTTTCATTCATGCTCTGCTGAGGAAAAACAAGAAAGAGAGTCCTCTGCCTGAGTGGGACTTGCAGAGAAGTACTGTGGCAGTCTACAGACCATGTGTACAGGGGGAAGTTGAAGAATATTCTTGGTAGGTTGCAGGAAAGAAAAGGACAGGCATGAGAATGACTTCTACAAAGAACCCTATTAAAGTTGTTATCACTGTTTAACTCACCCCCTCAAACCTGACCATCTCCACTGGGGCATGTCCTTAGCAGGGGGGGACTGTACACTACTGACATTATGCAAATGTTGTCAGCTCTCCAAATAGGGAAGGCTCCAATTGATTTTTATTAATTTTACTGGCATATTTCTTCCAGCTCAAAAACATTCTCTTTAAAATGTTCATGCTTCTGAATTGCCAACAGAAGAAAAACAAACAAACAAACACCCTCAGCCTAAGTAAAAAACGGAGAGCTCTCTCTTTGCTCTCTACAGAGGCTAAGTGCCTGCACCATAATGTAAATCAAGAATATTAATATGCATTTTTCTTTTATGCAAGCCTTTAATAAGATAGATTTTGCTGATAATAGTAGTGTAATGATGTCCTGCTGTTAAACACTCATTCCTGACTGAACTGCAATTCTCTGTCCTCTCAGCTGTGCCAACACAACGCTGGGGCCGCACTGTAAACAGGACTGGTAAAATAATCCAGAATAAAAGCAATCCTTCATTTAATAAGAGCTATGATATACTCTAGGTAAATCCTGAAGTGTAATGTTAGGGTACTATGTTATGCTCCAATGAGAATAAAATAAAGGGCTAGCTGAAATATTGCTGTCAGCACAGCATCTGCTCATGTGATCTTTTAGTCATAATAATAGTGCTAATTCTCAGTATATCGAAGCAGACGTGGAAACTAACACACACAGTGCATCTTCTGAATATTCCCTATGAACTGCTCATGAGCAATCTGCAGGCCAAGAATTTATTCACTGAGGAAATAAATGAATATTTTCTAGATAATGAATAAATTCAAGAATTTTGCCATATGTTTGTGGACAACTGGTGAACAGAAAAAAAATGTTGGTGAAATTTAACCCAATAAATAATTCATTACAGATTACTTGCCTATTCTAAATTTAAACCCACAGATTTATCTGTCTCCAAGCTCCTTTTTTTACAAGTAGCACTACCACCCAGTGCCTTCATTCATTATATACTTTGCCATCACCATTGGTTATCATCAAAGGCTTTGCATCCAGGCAGCAGAGGAAGAGAGCAATCCCTTCTGGTTAAAATGTTAAATCAAGTTACATTTCACCTCACTATTTCAGCACTGAAACCATCACCTGCATTTGAATGACCAAGAGACAAAGACAGATCACAGGCATAGAATAATGCAGTGGGTTGGCTGCCACTTCATTTGCCTTGACCCCTACTTTGTAACCTGCCACTACTGAATTTTAGAGGAAAAATGACTAGAGCTAGGGAACCAGGCAGAGTGAAAGTCAACATCATCATCTCTCTCTCCGCAGGTCAATAGTTCAGCATCATCATTCCGGAAGAACTAATCTCATTTCTGAAACCTATTTCTAAGTGTACAGTTGTTATCTAAAAGACAATTTGGAGACCTTTTTAATGCTTTCAAGTGGAGGAAGTTAAAACAAAGTGGAACAGAATAATATAGAAATGAACCTCTGCTATACCCTTATCTGGAGGGAACAGGTATTTAACATCACCTTTGCTACTCAGAGCACAGGAAATTTTTGCATCATTCTTCCCAGAAAGGTCTGCTTAAGTGATCTATTTCGCTTTAGTGACCTAATAGTGGCTTACATCTCATAAATAATGAAGAAAGCAAAAAGCTCAAAAAGAATAACTTGCTATGAACACCATCCACGCAAAGAATATAATGGGTACCATCATAAATTATTCAGGAGGCTAAGGTCTTAATTTACTTTCATAGGTAAGCACAGCAAACATAAAATCTAGCGATGTATTTTCTTACGCACAGCAGTAACATAAACAAATTATAAAATAAATTTTTTTCCAGCACAGTTTACCTCAGAACTTTACCTTATATCCATTTTCCTCATATACTCCTTGCCCAAGAAATGCTGTGGTTTTAATTGATTGATGCAGATACTGGTGTGTGAGTTTCAATTGGTTTGATATGGTCCAAGTCCTGCTGTAGTCCCAGGAGGAAAAAGATACGAGTGAAACTTAAATACATACCTATCACTGACACCTTTTTTTCCTCAGCTTGGAACGACAGAAAAATTGGTGCACTTGGAGCTTAGCTGTCAAGATCCTACATTCAGACAAGGAAGAGAGTTTTCAGAAGAGTAAGTTAAAGGGATTATTTTCTATAAAACTCATTTTTTTATGATCTCATCCATTAAATGATGGAGAATCTGCAGTTACCCTACAAAGTCAAGGGAGGTTTTGATACATAAATACACAAAAGATCATTATTAAACTGTTTGGTTTCTTTTTTCAACTGCACCATGACTTTTTGCAATTTGCAAACTTTTAGTAACAAGGATCCAGCCCTAATCTTTGGTAACAAATATAATCACGTGACATCTACTGGCAACATTGCAGCTAGCATTGAAAGCAAATATTAAATTTTCAAAATAAACTCTAATATCACTATATTATCATTCTAATGTAAATCTACTTTTACCAGTCCTTTCCTTTGAGACCTGGCTGCTCCTTAGGATGGGTTTCAGTTCAAAAGTGAAGAAATTTTGAAGAAATGCTCCAGATGCTTATGAATTATATGCTTACTATAGGGGTAAATGTTATTATGTCTTGATATATTCACCCTAAAATCTTTTAAAAGACTGATTTCAAAAATCAAAATGAGGGCTAGATTACCCCTGGGGAAGTAACAGCACAAGGTGCCCTGAAGACACCTGCTTATAGTTTGCCATTAGGAATATGATTCAGCACGTATCTCCTCAAAAGCACTCATTGAGATGTTTGAGCACTTTCTAAAAGGTCTTCATCCACCTTTAAATGTATGCTTAGCTGAGCTAATCTATCAAATTAAGAAAAAAAGCACATGTGCATAAAGTTCACATATTTGTATATTTTGTTTTGTTGTGATCAATGATGGCGACAGCCAAATGTTCATCTCACACCCATAGCAAAAGACTTCAGAACAGCTCACTCGACTTGCAGCTATAACGGCTTTTAAGAAATGTCTCATGGCATCAGTTTGTTCTTCACCCAGCTCCTGACTTCTTCTGATAACACTAGAATAATTTAAAAATTAGCAGGTCTTTAACCACTGTTGTGGTTAGAAATCTTTTAGAGCATATCCAAGTGAGTAAGAAGCACAAAACCAGAAGGCAAAGCAGAGGGCCCCACTCTCCTCTCCTCTTCCTCTATTCCCATTTCCAAATTGTGATTTTCAAGTTAATGTCATAATTCCCGTGTATTGACTCATGATTCTTGAAGGTTTATGGTAAAATCCTGCCTTCCCTCTAATAAATAAAGTTAGCATTTAATTCTGAAATTTGATTGTTCTGCTTACAGGGTCTCCAGAACATGTGCAGTAATACCACCTTTTGTCTGTTTTCTTGCTCGTAAAAATAAGGGAATTAAAGGAATAAAAATAATACACAAGGATAAATAAAGTAAATTAAATAAAATCAGGAAGCAGGAAAAGTAAAACTTATAAGTCACAAAGCTAAATAAAATAAAGTAAGGAAAGAGGAGATGCAAAACTCCAGATTCTCTTTGCAATAGTAAAGATACTAATTTTGACCCAATTACATGTAGCAAGTCAACCAAAATAATTTAGTTAGACAATAGCCAGTTTTAGTTCCTTCTTCCTTCCATATTTTTACACTGATCTCTGAAATCTCAGTCCTAGCAGAAAGTATCACTACTGTTAAATTATCTTTTGCTTCTACAATAAAATAAACATAAATTTTAAGACCAAGTTTCCTAAATAATATATTTAGAAACTTATGTGTACCTGGCTTTTCAGAAACACTCAATAGACCCATTTCTTATTCAGCCTCTGACAAAAAGCTGTAACATGAGGCCAATCAGACAGATTAGTCAACCGATGTTTATATCAAGATGAGTATGAGTTTTCATACATTTTATTAACCATGCTCATGGCTTGACATAATCTAGTATATGTGGTTATCATTCTCTGTAGAAAATAAGGCAATATTCATACATTATTTTAAGTTATTTTTCATCATTATGATATATACTTATCAGATTTTTTCAGTTTGATTACACTATTATAAAGTTACTTAATTTATAGGATTCTGATTATCCAAACATTTTTAAATGTGTAGAATACGTTTGTGGAATACCTAAGACTTTATAAAGAACTTAATAGAAAGGGAATCAAAGGAGAGATAAACCCTATTTCAGATAATCAGATAGTGACAGATGACTGCTGGCAAACTGGCAAAATAGTGTCCTAGCATAAATGCATGTATTATTACAAAACTGGAATTCAGAGTTAACTTAATCAGAGCTCTAACTCTCATTCAGCTCCTAGCACTTGGCAGTAGGTCACATTTTAGATTTAACTATGTTAAAGGCTTGCCCTTTCTTATTTATTTGATAGTCACTTCCACATTTGGAAATTGCTACATCATTGTTGGAGGGCTTTAGAGCATGAACACAGACTTACTTTCCAGTTTACCCAGTGTAGCAGTTAATGGTAAGCCTCACAGATTGAGAAAAATATATCCAATAATAAGAGTAAGTTCTGTGTCTTTTCTGTTTTCCTTTATTTCTCTAAAGTGGTCAGTATAATATGTTATGGAAGTAAATTTTAGCTCTGATCAACAGTAATGGAGGTCAGGCTTTGGCAGTTATATAAATCCAATGAGGTTAACTAGCCCATAAAAAATAAGTGCTGAAGTGTTCATTTCTCTGTGGGTTATACTGCTAGGTGACTTGCTTTTCCTGTTATAACCATTTTATTACAAGTTTCTACAGCAAAGAAAATGCTAAGTGATTTCTGGAGAAGACATGAACAATAAAAGTCACCGTAGTTTTTATAAGATATATATTATTTGTATGTACCAGAATGACCCAAATAGAGTTTTAACTTTTTTTTTTTCCTACAATGGGAAAGTAAAAAATAGACCATATGTAGTGTTACTAAATTTAGTATCAGATTTTTAAAATAAGAAGTGAACTACATTTTTTTTTTCCTGGTGGTATATTTGATTTTATGATTATAATAGCTTTTTAAAACGTACCTTTTTTCTGAAGCTGGAAGAATAAAATAGGAGCCTGGGAATGAACATGTCATCAACACAGCTTCCTTTTTCCATTGACCACTGATGGGACATTAGAATTTGACCTTTCATTATTTCATTGTTTAAAATATACAATATCTTCTCATAACCTTATATTAAACTTACTTTCTGCAGTTATTTCATTTCACTCAGAATTACGCTGGGAGCTTTTCCCTATTTTGTGTGAAAGAAAAGTTTATGTGGGCTAAACTTGTGGCAGCAGAACCTTTCCCTTGAGAGAGACATTTAAATCTTCCTTATATCCCTTATTTAACAGGCAAATCTCTTCAGCTTCCAGAACACAAACATTTACAAGCCAGAAGTTACACACTTGAGTTAGCATATCTTTAGATGACTGTTTTTCTGGAAATAAGAGGTGAAAATAAACCATCCTTTAAACTAATTTTGTAGTGTTCACTTTCCAAAGGAATAATTTTGACATTAAATTAAATTTTCATTTTATATGGGATCACGTACACAGCGACCAGAGCCTTTAGGAAATACATAATTCTAATTTTATATATGTAGTCCTGTCAGTCAGCAGAATTGTTCATATGACAAAGATTTAAGAATATGGTTAAGAGTTTTACTCTTAAGGCATGGAAACGATTAAACTGGTAAAATCTGGCACAGTTGTCCTGAAATCAGTGGACTAACTAGCAAAGCATTGTGCCTTTTTTAATTCAGACTTCTATGTTTTTCATCAACAGCTTGAATAATCAGACCGTAGGCTTTTGAAGTTAAATAAAAACTTTCAAGAGGAAGTGGTGACACTGGCTATATGCTGCATAGTTTACTGAATTTAAATAAGGGGTCTATGGCTCCAGTTGTTGCATCAATCTCTGTCGCTGACCTTTCACCGGGCAGCTGAGCTCTCTCAACCTTTTTTGTCTTTTAACTCTTCAGTCTATTTAGGCTTTAAAGCCTTCTAGACAAGCATCTAGCTTTTATAGAGTGTGCAAGTAGACCCTCCCATGATGGATCCTCATTGAGTGGTTGTGACCCCCAGCTGCTGTCATTGTACAGGTAACAAACAACAGCTGTAACATCCCAGGCTGGAGTCCTTCCACAAAGATCACATCTCCTGAGAAGCTCCTTATAGCTTTGCATAAAATCAGAGGAAACTTTGCAAAGGCAGATAATGATTTTTTTCACAGAATAGTAGGAGTGTCTCAAAAGACAGAGTATTAAACAAGACCACTAAGCATATATTTATGAAATGGGAGATATCCTCAGATAAAAGTCATTATGATAAATAATCACTGTTCATCTGAAACTACTTCTCTGCAGAGAATGCATTTCTTTTTAAGCACTGAAATCAATGGGAGCTGCTGCTTAAAAATTGATGGTGCAATATGGCTCATGTTATCAATGGTTTACATTTATTCACTCTATTGTCTGAGATTTTCAGTTGATTGTCTTTCGGATTAGCTGTCGAGCTTCTTGAATTGCAGCCCAAACTTGATCTTCTGTGGGATAATGCTTTCTAAGTTTCATTTCAGGCAAGCTTCTACTCAAAGTAACAGCTACAGAATCTGACTTAGCACAGTTCTTCTGGTGGAAATTAATTATTCTGTGATCACATACCCTGTTACTCACTTGAATACTAGAATTTCTCAACTGGAATTTTTTAATTTAATGTGGTAGCTCTGGAGTTCTTTATTTAGCAGTAGATGACACTTTCTATGCTGTTTCATAAGCAGAGTCTTTCCAAGTAGTCTACTTTAATGCTCTGAGGGGGTTGCTGTCTACTAAAGAACACAAATACTTGCATATGCTCCCCTAAGACAGGAGGATTGGGAGGACTGATACAGAAAGAACCGTTTCTCTACATATTTCAGCCCTCTTAATGCACAGACAGACAAGTGCAAATCAGTAAGGTTCTGGTTCACCAAACAACAGCACACAGAAGGTAACAGGTAAGGTTGCATATGAAGAAAAGAGCAGAGAAATGTTGCAAAGAAAATCAATTGCCTGAAATACCTGAAACAACTGAAATATTGTTTTGAGTTCAAGCTAATCACCTATCAACTGTTCTTTGTATCTTAGCTGAAACCTTTCCATGAAGCTACTGCAATGGATATAAAATTGGACTATAAGGACCGTAGGTCTGATTCAGGGCGGCTGTTCTTCTGTTGAAGGTCCAGGAAAGGGTTTGGGTTGTTTTTTGGGGTTTTTTTTGTTATTTCTAGTAATGGCTGGTGCAACATACCTTTTTGTGAACACTTTTCTCATGAGGAGAAGTTTTCTAGAGTATAAATGGCGAAGATTTTTAGAGCTCTTTGTGTGTGATCATGTCTATGTTACACAGGTGTAAGTTAACCTGATTGTAACTCCTCAGCCTAGTAAAAAATAAACTTGACCACCATAAAGAAAGCAAGAGTAAAGTATCAAAAGTATAAAATGTGTAATGTAGACTTTAGACTCCCTAAAAGACAATGATACAATATACAAGACACATTTGGCGTATACAAAATATAATTCAGCAGCTAAACTGATTTAATAAGAAACTAGATTTGCTTTGAAATTATTGCAGGAAGCTATAATTTAATGTGTTTTAAATTGTAACTTATTATTATATTAGTAAAATTGAGTCTAGAACTATTCTGAAGAAATAATTATTTTCTGTCCTCCTGCACCTTTCTTCCTACAGACAAATATCTTGATTATGAGAAGCAATAATTACACAATAAGATTTTATTAACTGGTCAATAAGAACAAGGACATTTTTTTAAGAAATAAAATTAAATAGTAAGTGTATTTTCTCCCTTCTCTAAGAAGTGCTTGTCCTAGTTTTCATCTTACTGTAAGTCTCTCATACAGAAAAAAAACCCAAAACCCAACCTCTTTATTGCTCTGCTAAGTCTGATTTGTAAAAGGCGGGGTGAAGAGTTCAGACAGGCATCTAAGCACACCCCAAACAAAATAGCTCTGATTCCTGTACTGTACATGAACAAACAAGAGATGCATCCCATCGGACTCTCGACAGATCTGTCATTGTTTACCATTAGCTCTGTCATATTCGCCCGTCTTGTCATCCTGTGCAGCGGGGCAGGGGTTGGCCCGCTGCCGAACTGCCGATTTGCAGAACTGACTTATATCTCCCGTTTTCTGTAGATGCTGCAGGCAGCATAATTCCTGATGAAAGTGTGCTCCCTAGTGTTACAGCGCTACAAAGGCCAGTGAGCTCCAGTTAGGAAGGTAGAGAGGGAAGAAAAGGTCTCTGAGTGTTACTTTAGCAGATCCTTCTGTTTCTGGAAGGCTTATTCTGTTCAGGATATCTATGTTGTTACTCTTGAAATACCATACATGTTTAGTTTTCAAAATAAGAACCAGGTTCAGGCAATTTCCTCTTTTCTTTCAAACAAGGTAAGAAGTATTTCATTGTTTATGACTCAGCAATAACTTTTCAATCTGGCATAAAAAAAGACTCTGCTTAAAACGAGCTTAATGACATAGGTATTTGAATACCATCAGTGGCCCAATTTTTAATGCTTTTCAGTGCCAATAGTGACCTCCAATTTCCATTGACATTTGGGTTATCAACATTCTTAAAATAAGGTTCACAGACCTCAGGTGTGCTGGTGGCTCAGCTGTGCCTGTAATATACTGCACCTGCTGTGTGTTACAGGATGCAAAGGTAAAAAACAATGTTTTTAACTCAGAAGTTTCACAGACTCTGCAGGACACAGTTATCCATATTCAGCCCTTGTACCTTTGGTGACGATGGGTTAACCCACCCAACTTTCAGCATTTAAACTTAAGCAAGTTTGAATACCAAGCTTTTAATTGGCCATCAAGGCTAATGCTGTGTATAATGGAGAGAGACAAATACCTCCAGGGAGCAGTCCATTTTACCTATGTTAGAGACCTGGTTTAGTCTGGGATATTTTACCCTATCACCATATTAAAACAGATGTTGCATTTTCACGTGGCAAAAGTCAAACAGGGTGAAATCCACTGTAAGTGCTAAATCATAAAATATTCACATGATAAAATGTGAATACATGTAAAATTTTGTATTTGTTATTTTCCACAGATTACATTGCTTCACAGGGCACCCCACACTGGGGAATAAATCACACAGTATTTAGTGATGTGAATGCACATAATACCAGTCCTATTGACTGCAGTGAAGTCATCCCAGAGGCACAGCACGCAGATCAGAATCCAGGTCAATGGAAAGCCATGGAACTGATCTCACATCCCTCCAGCACCTCTAATAGAAACTACTTATTCTGGTGACATCACAGTCTTTTGTCCAGTGACAGTGTTACAAAGAGAAAATGATAATCTGATGTAATAAATAGCAGAGAAATTCATTATGAAGAGGAACTTTACAGAATTTTCTCAGAATACTATTTTTGAAGAGCAAAATATATTGAATAAATCCTGTGACTCTGCAGTTATGTAAGAGTTTAGAAAGCACAAATTATATATTTGTGAATCTCATCCATAATGTACCAATAAACAGGTGATAAATATTTTAGATATAATTAATATCTGATAGAGCTTTAGGCATCTGCTTTGCAGGCACAATCACTTTCTTAATCATCCAAAGGAAATTATTTGCCTCTACAAGGATAGGAGCAAGAAGGAAGCCTCTATTTTCCAAATGCAGTTATATGTATATGTATACTGATACACATACTTATGGAGAATAAATAGTTTACTATGCAAATAGCCCAGCTGAGTATAACAGCAATACTCAAAGTGTAAAACAATGGTATTTTCTGAAATACTTTTCAAGTTCTGGCCCAATACTGGAAAAACTGAAAATGAAATAAGGGATTGAAACTCATATTTTCTGCCTTTCTCTTATTAAAAACTACGCTACATTTGCTGACGTAGCCAAGCAAACATTTTAATAGATCTTCCGCTGCCTACTACATGGGCTAGGGAGCTAAGTATAGCTTAATATCTATCAAAAATTAAATTAACATAATAATTACTTATGTGGTAAGTGTGGCGTGGTTGATATCTTAGCCTCCCTTCCAATCACAGATTTGTCTAAACTCAGTAAATTTGCAGCTATTTTTTTCTTTTTTCTTTTTTTTTCTTCTTTTCTGACATCACAATCAGATATCAGAAAATAACAGCCATCAGTCAAAGAAAGACCCACATTTTATTACATACAGGAAATAGAAACTATATTATAAAGAAAAAATTAACATAGACACATCTCTTTATGCAACCATGTAGGAATTAAATTTTTAAATTTCATAAATATAAAATGAAAATTATTTACAGGCTGTAAAGACTTGATGAATCCTTTTAATATACCAGTCCTGGTTAGTACCTGGGACTCTCTCTGATTTCATTTTAGACTCCAAACTTAATTTTAAATGTGGGACCTTTTGCCCCCTGTTATATTTTGCTTCCACATGTATCTAAACACCACAGGAGGTAACAGCAGAAGGGTCTGCAAAAAACACCGTGTTTTCTATAAACTAAAGTATTAAGAATCCTACATTACTGTCACATCTCAAAGACTCCACATGGAAGAGGAAGGAAACAGGACATAAAAAACCTGCTGATGTCTTACTATTTCATCAGTGTTTCTACATTTCTCAGGCTAGCTAGTGTATGGTGGGCTTCGGTATTAAACTTTTGTGAAGACAAATTAGCTGTCCTTTTTGGGTTCCTTTAGAGGATGTCCCCATGCAATAAACAGGAAACTACCTAGTGGGAAGTGTTTTTCAAAGCCTGGGACATATTTTTGTATTTGGAGTAGGAACACAACTCTACCCATCCTCCTCGTACCCAAATGCAATCAGGGGAGTGTTTCAACCACCACTGTATTGTTCTGTTTACTAAAAACAGCAGGGTATTTTATTTTCATCAGACTTAATGCCTTACTCAAATACTTCCTACGATGTCAGATACAATAGTAGTCTGTTTATGTGGAGGATAATCATTATCATTTTTAATTAATCCATTTTGACCTTTTAATTTGTGATTTATGAAGAGCAAACAGAGTCTGATGGTGTGGGACCAATCTGACATTTATTCAAAAGATAATTTAAGTCTTTTAAGATGTCTGCAAGAAAGGAAATGCAAACAACTGGTGACATGAGTTCATTCATAACACCAATAATTCTTTAAAGTTTAGTATTCCAGATGTACCTGGGTTTGGTTTGTTTATTGACTGTCCTACATATACTACAAGGCATGAGTTATATTTTAGTGAGCTGCTATAGTCTACAGCTCCGTTGCACTCTGAGTGACTTGCTCTTATCCCTTTTTTTTTTCCTGCTCCATCTGTGAGATTCATCTAGTGTGCTCTTACTGCCCAAGTTAAGTACCAAGTCCTGCTTGCTTTTAAAATATATAGCTTATAAAAGATTTGTAGTGACCCTTGAATTTTACTTCCTGGTAATGAAATACTGAAATGCTTTCTTCTAGCAATTGGTTTCATAACACAGATTACAAATCACTTTATTTCCTACCCACACATCAAAGACGTGATCTTCTGAAAATTTTCTCTAAGGGTAAAGGGTTCAGCCCAAATGGAACTCATATCACAGTTTGGGTCCTACAGTGGGCCTCTACTTTTCTTCCCACTTAGGATTTGAAATAGTACAAACAAGCAAGTGGAAAGAATCCCTGTAATTCCATACATTTTAAAGGTAAAAAAACTGAAACGATCAGCTAAAATAAAAAAAAATGGGAACATTACACACGGGAATGGATTTGATTAATGTGGTGCATAGTATATATTTGGGAGAAAAATTACCTTAGAGCCATGATTTCAGTGGGAAATATATTGTACAAGGTATGTAAAAATCAGCTGACACTCACTATGAATAGACTGTTCTAATTGAAGGTATACTAGCTTTTCATGATAAATGGCATGAAGACTGTATTATAGATAATTATAGTAATTTTGTAATGTTTTATATATGTTTTAAGTTTATTATATTAATGCTGTGGATTATTGCTTTTGATGTAGTTTTTTTATATAATTCTCAAACAATTTATGCCACACATTAGGGAACAGAATTTAACTTACTCATTATTCCACAGCAAGCTTCACGTAACTTTGGGTATCCTTTTATTTTCTATCAGTTAATCTCTTTTTTTTCCCCACCTGTCAGCTAATAGCTAGGTAACTTTAGGCACAGCCATTTTAAAAGCAAAAATCAAGCTCTTATACCAAAATACAGATGTAAAAACTGCCTCAAAGGCAGAATGACAAGAATGTATGAAACTTCCTGGAGAATGGGAAAGTATAAAATGAAGTATAAAATTATTTTTCTCTGTACCCACCATGATCTGTGGTAATGCTGTTTACTGGAGCAAGAGGAACAAGAAAACAATCCTACCTTTTCACTTTTTATCACTTTCATTTTATAGAGGTGAGTGTGATTTTCAGAATGGTGTCCTATCTATAAGCCACTTTCCAGAGGTTCCTAAAATGTCTTAAGAAAAAATTTTTTCAGCTTTACCGTCAGGAGAAGTCCCTGTTTCAAAGGGTCCCTGGTAATATTTTAGAAAAATCTGAAGAGCAAAGCAAAGAAACACAAATGAATCTTTCTTACTGAATAATAAACTTTGATTTTTAGTTTCTGAAAAATCCAAAGTACTTTTGGTATGTGTAAGTTTGAGTCTCCTCAGATCTAAAGACTTTTTTCCCCCAATTTTGAAACAGATGTAATTCACTGCAAAAAGATATTCCTTGGTCTACAGGCAGCCAACATAAAGCAACAGAGAACAGTAAAGGTCCCAAACTAGTTCAAAGCTCAACAGCATTCCTTATTCACAGACTGAGACTGAATTAACTTCTGCATCACTTTCACTCACAACCAATAGACAAGAAAGTTAGTTGTCTATAAGAAGAACTGGCTCTATCATTCTGTTCTTACAGGTCCAGTCTGATGTTCTATTAATGACCCTGAAATTTGCAGCTTTTTTTTAAGTTCTCAAATTTTGACCCCTTCCCAGAGCTTCAACAATATTCGCTATGGCAGAACACTTGCACCTAAACTGACGTATCTCCTGGAGATCCAAGGGCATCTGCCATTCTTATACCTTTTGTTTCCATTTGTTGGAGGGATAGGGCGAATATGGTCTGTAACCACATATAAATGGCCCAGGTGGTGCACACATTTACTTCTGTGCACTTCCTCGTACTAGGCAAGAGCAGGATTTTGAACACAACAAGGTTTGATTTCCTGCAGTGAATGAGGATTCATGGCTATTCTCATCATATAGAACATATTGTAACTCCTCCTCCTCATTCTCTCTTATGTCTTTTTGCTCCATCTTACTCGCATGCCTGGCCTTTACCAACTGAAATGTCATCTAATGAATTAGATGAAACGGTGCTGTCATCAGAATCAACATCAGCAGTTCTGTTTGACCTCTGGTTTTATAATGGTTCAGTCTCTCTTTAATATTTCTGACATTTGGAATTGTAAGCATATGCTTAGGACACAGACAATAAGAAGAAAATTACTGGGATGTAGTGAAAAGTTTCCCAAAGAAAACATCTCTCTCTTCTCCACTTGCAACCATTAAAAAAAACACCAAGCAAACCAAACGAACCAAACAAAGAAACCTTTCTCCAGCTAGTAAATATTAAGTAAAAAGGTTTTTGTGAAGAAATATTTTGTAGGGAAAATGGAGGAGGAAAAAAAATAATAAGAAAAAGAAAGACGTTTAGAAAAAGGACTAGAGGAGCTAAAGAGGGATGAAGAGTAGCAAGGAAAATGAAAAATTAAGCTTAACCAACAGGAAAATCTTTCTGACCATGAAATTTGTGAAGATCATGAAAATGACACAAGTGAAATAATAAAAACCTTTCATTACTTGGAATATTTACATTTTTCCTGGGACAAAAAGCTACCTATTACAATAAAAATTCATGCAGGACTTAACAGCCTATAAATCCACCGCTACATCTCAATACCTGGGGTCTTTTGCAATTATAAATGCTCCTCAGATTTTTCTTGTGAACATCAAATGGCCATTCCCATAATTTTGGCAATCAGTAACCCAGAAGATTTACCTGTAAATCACAGAAAGGACTATCAAATCAAACCTGAATTAGAGGTACTGTGCACTGGCAGAACATACTATTTAAATGGAAGGTTAAGCTGCTACTTATCAAAATCAGGCCTCTGAGGCAGAACACTGTGGAAGAAAATTTTTCAGAGAACGTTGTTCCCTGAAGAGGGCAGTGAGAGGCCTTTAGGTACACCCCTGATCTTGAGAGAACCTGGCAGTGGTCTTCCTTTACAACCCCAACCTTGTCTTCCATGGGGCTACATCTGCAGGCTGCATTTTAGCTGCCCAAAACAAGAAGAGCAATAAAGCTGGGGACTAGATGGCAGTGTGCTGGACTTCGGATGAAAACAGACAACTGACATATACTGAACTCTCAAGCCCTTCTGAAGACAGGGTAAGACATGTATGAATCCATGGTTCTGAGTTCACCAGCCATTCCACCCACCGTGGAGATGAAATCTCAAAAATGACACAATTCAGAAGCTGCAATCTTGGGTTTTAAAGTTGTTCCATACAGAGGAAAAAATCTATTCATTGCTCAGAAATAGAATATATATGAGCACATAGAGGAGCCAATATATAGAATACAAGAAGGTTTGCCAAAAGGATTTAAAACTGTTCAAGTGAAACCCAGCTGCTTTGATATTTCTATGCAAAAAGTGAGGCTTGGATTCCACCATCTGAGGTTTTGCAGTAGCAGTTCACTCAGCTCAGGTTTCATTGTAACCTCCTGGTTTCACTTATAACCAACTATTAAACTTTTTATTTTGGTAAGGAACTTTTCTTACTTGGTTTCAGCCCAGATAGGAATGACTTTGGAAAGTCTGAGCAAAGTCCAGACATATGTTTGAATTAGATTAAAGGGGGAGGGGGGCACTAGCCTTTTTCATTACCAAAGTTATTTTAAATTGACAGTCTTTAAACCAGAAAATGCTTCTTTATTTTTACTAAACAATATTTGCCTGGCTAATGAAGAATTTAAGGGATTTAAAAAAAAAAACCAACAAACCTGCCAAACACAAAAAGCAAACAACCAAAACCAACAAAAACATAAAAATGAACAAAACCTAACAAAAAACCCCAAACAATAACTAGACTGAACTAATCCTAGTATCACAATACAGACACACACAGAGACACATACCCACATACACCGGTTGTATATACCAAGGAACAATTTTACAAATCTTCCAATGTTCCAGATACCTCTGAAGCCCACAGTGGGCTAAGCTGAAACCAGCTTTTTAAAATTAATTTGACATGCCAATTTCAGCTTCTTTAGTTTTTATTTCTACCCTTATTGGGGGACTTTGTGAATTTTTTTGAGTTTGCATTTAAGGAATCTTATTAATGAAGGACTAAAATTAGTTTAACCCAAGTACATTTGAATGTGGCCTGACTAGAAAACAACTAGCTGTTGCTTTTGGGGGTTGACCAATTAATTAATTTACATATCACCACCATATATGGTGGTGAAAAAGCAGGTAGTTTTTCTTATCTTTTAGCCACAAGGTGAATCAAAGATATTTACACAGTCGTTTTGAAGAAGCACCTGCATGTTTTTTGTGTATCAATGGGTATTAAAATGTTACCTTCCAAAAGCTCACATTAACCTGAGCCTGAAATCTGTTTTCTCATTGAGAGCATTAGTGTTCCCAAAGAGCAGACGAAAAGGTCAGGAGGATGTCACTTCCACAAACACATCTTAAGTTTTAGGCATAGGAACTCAGAGGTTTAGATGCAGAAGTGAATGGCTCCAAACCTGAATCATTGCTGAGCAAGCAGAGGGATGTCAGCACACCTTTGCCAAAGCACAGTGGTGCCATATGCTACAGAAGCTTGTCCCTCTACTGAGCTGCGCTAAATTATGTTCTACAAGGCAGAGCAAGCAAAATTAAAGAGGAACATTTTATCGAAAAACTTGAGGGAAGCATTTTAAGTGGCAGAAAAGAGAGCAGGAATAAGGGCAATTCATTCAGAAGATATTATGGAAAAGCTGGACCGAGTATATTTTCAGTGTAAAAGGCATAACTCTGATTTCCACTTTTTCCTTTAAACTGATTTTTGCCAATTTATGTGTATTGGCCTTTCAAAGTTACATGTAATACATCAAAATGCACAATGCTGAACAAAACATAGCCCATAGACAATGACTATAAAAAAAAAAAAAGAGAGGCCTATAAGTAAGTAGACAAAAATCACTTTTGAAAAACAGTAGTTCTCTAAAGGGTCTTTAGAGAGATCCAGATATCATGCGGCTATTAAAATAATCTCAACTTGTTGTACAAGATATCCTTTTGGATCTGCAACTGATCTAGACTGGTGCATTTATTTAAAGCACTATTCCTTCTTGCAGTTCAGGGGAGAAATCAACTCTTCTGCTCTTTCAGAGCATAAAGGTTAGTATAAAAAAAAAATTAAAAAATACATGCAGTATAAGAAGAGAATATTTACAAAGTGTGAAAGGAAGAAAAGGATTAACATTTTGAAATATCATATATTCTTAAATCAAAGGTAGAAATAAATGCAATGTGGAGTTCCATTAACTATTTAGTTACTTTGTGGAATTAGTTCTTTAGTGCAAACACACACATGTGCTTGCACACACACACAAGTTTCTAATTAGGGCAAGAGGGCAATTAAAGCTGTTCCCCACTTAGCAGCTCATGGCCATGCTCAGGCAACTTCAATCATTTTTGTCCAACAATTAACAACTTCAGTATTTTTAAGCCCTTTCTCTAACATGAAAACCCGCAAAAGTCTAACAGATAATAGTCTTGTAGAGTAAATTGAACCTTTTTGGCTTTTATAGAAGGAAAAAGTGGTGGCAAATGTGAAGAGCATTAAAGACCTGTCTTATTGCATGCTTGCTGACAGGAATGGGTTCTACTTAGCTGGGTTTACCCTCAAATTAAAAAAAAAAAATCCTAGACAGAGAAAAAAATCTTTTGCTCATCAAAATAACATATAATGAATTTATTTCATAAATATACAATCTTTCAGATCCCCAAATCTATCAAAAGAAGAAGCAGAAAAAGTATTCTCCTCCTATAAATTCATTTTCTCCATGTAGAACTGTGGAATCAGAGAATGGAGCCATTTACTGAGCTTTCATTTTGCTAACAGTCTTTCAATACATTGTTTGAAGTCACTCTTCATTTTAACACCATCATTTGCAATTTAAAACAGCGCAATCTATCAAGGAATTGTCCTAATAAGATTAAATCTTTTCTGCTGGCTTTGAGTAGAATTCATTACATAAAAATGAATGTGATCCAACACCAGCATCCAGACCACTGTTTGTAAGTTGCTTAATTTTCCTGTTTATATCCAGAGGGCACTTGAGTTTCTGTTCCCTTAAGCAGTAGCAGTCATTTTCTGCAAGTGGACAAGGTACCGCCTGTCAACCACATCTGAAAACATCAGTAATATAATTGGGGTTTGGTTTCCAATTTCACGTCAGAAAGTGAAAAAAAAAATAGAATAAACAAATGCATTGTCTTCAGTTAAAAAGCCATGTTGTCCTGTCCGAACTCTGCAATTCCTTGCTGGAATAATTTTGAAATAATTCACAGCTTTTTTTTTTCCCTTATGTTTTCAAACTTGTTGTGGGAAATTTTGTTCTTCCTCCTACATGTCCAGCAGAAGGAGTTGTGCCACCAGTTTCTCTCAGCAATTAAGCTGATTTTTGGGACCAAATTGAAGGCAGACTCTTAAGTGGCACATTCTGCACATCATCCCTGAGTAGCAATTAAAAAGAAATAATTTCAGCCTGCAAGTCCGGCTGTCTTCCCAGGAAATCAGGAAGCGTGCTTGCGGTGCAGCATGCCTTTTCTCAGCTTGGAGTCCAAACCAAAAGTGAGCGTACTGCCAACTTAGCTGTTCAGAGACAGTTGGCAATAACCTCGCGAATAGTTTATGTTGAAAATGAAGACAAATAAAATGTTAAAAAATAGGCACTTAAATTTCAATATTTGGGAAAAAGTTTCAGTCCCAGACAATGAATATGAGCCTTACAGAAAAGGTTACAGCTTCCATTACACCTTTGGAAATCAACTATCAGCTACGATAAGGAGTATGTGTTGTCTGGGGCTTAAAGTTAAAAGCTGGCTGGACCTGCATTGTGTTTTCCATCACTGTCCATGACTTGCTGTAAGAACTTGCAAAAGTCATCTGGCCAAACTGTTTCTATTCCCAAAAGAGCAAAAGAAAGCTAATTTACTTACCTTTAGCCAGGACTTTTTTGAGCCTTAGATGTATTTAACCCTCTGTGTGATACTAACAGATATCATTATTTTAAGTTCTTTTGGGTAGATTCTGTCGTAAGTTCTACTCACACAAATTCAACATCATCAGTGTGTTTCATTTTTATATTCAAGTGGGTGTAAATAGGATTTGAATTTGTAACATATATTTATTTTAAACAGAACTGTTATGCTTTTCATAGTCCTGATTGAAGAAAAGAAAAAAGAGAAGGGAAGGGAAGGGAAGGGAAGGGAAGGGAAGGGAAGGGAAGGGAAGG